>JBBBDQ010001753.1:605000-872500 GCA_037127315.1 Ascarosepion bandense
GCTCGCAACATGTGACAAAAAATTCAAAAGCTGACACACATTCGTTCTCTTTCTTCACTTGTGCTATTTTCTTTTACCTCTTCTTCTCCATACTCAACATTCTCGCAGTCAACAAAGACGACAACAACAAGATACTTTAACTAACTCCTAAATATTAACTCCGATAGGTACAGTTTCCTTTACTGGTTCACCTTCCTTTTCACCACCTTGCCAGCCATAAAAAAAGGAAAGGAACCCTCATCTATTGAACAGGTGAAGAGGCTCATCCCTTGTTTCCTGTTTAGGATGCGGTTTCCGGTTTTCTCTTTTCCAATCTTTTCACTCTTTTCTTTTTTTTATTTTTTATTTTTATTTTTATTTTTTTTTCAATTGGAGTAGATAGACTAAACTATCGCCCGGTTCACACTCCACCCACATCTATTGAACAGGTGAAGAGGCTCATCCCTTGTTACCTGTTTAGGATGCGGTTTCCGGTTTTCTCTTTTCCAATCTTTTCACTCTTTTCCTTTTTTATTTTTTATTTTTATTTTATTTTTTTTTCAATTGGAGTAGATAGACTAAACTATCGCCCGGTTCACACTCCACACACGTCTATTGAACAGGTGAAGAGGCTCATCCCTTGTTTCCTGTTTAGGATGTGGTTTCCGGCTTTCTGTTTTCCATTCTTTTTACCCTTACGTAGCCCCCTGCGCATCAGTGGCGTTACCGCCTTGCTTGGGGTGATATGATTAAAAAAAAAAAGAAAATGAAAAAGGAAAACAGACTTTATTTAACACATTCTGCTCCTTACGACAACAAGCTCTGGATACACTTAACTACATACGTACATTTTCTCCTTGAACATTTAACTCCTACAAATTCATGTTATTCTGTTCTATTAATAAAAATCTACTTTAACAAACAAAATACTTTTATCCTTCCACTGTAACACTACTTTTGCATTTGAAAAAAAAAATGTAATCCTAAGTTTGATACGACGGAGCGAAAGAAATTGTGACTAGTGATATTATTGATTTTGCAGTTTATTGGAAATCGCAATATGAGTCGGGTTGAGAATACGTATTGCAAACTTGTAAAATCTGAAAAACAGAAAAACTAGTTGGAAATTGAAGAGAATAGGAAAGAAAAATATATTTTTGCATTTGGGAGCTTTGGGCTTTGTGGCCGGTGGAAGTGAAAAATAGAGGTAGTCAACATAAGACTGTCAAATGTTTTGATGAGGTTAAAAAAGGTTAAAGATTTAACTATGGGAATAAAAACAAATTATAAATCTCACTGGAACTGGAATTTCCAAGCTAAAAGCTAGAATTGCTGACGTAATCAGTTGAATTAAGAAGAAGATAAAGAAAAATTACGTCAGAGGAAATATTGGTACCTCATTGGTTGAACCAAATCCCCCACCACGAAATGTGGATGTGGGAGTAATCTCATGGGTCAAAGATTGGATTTTCATAGATAACCCGGATCCAGAGAATTTGGGACAAAGCATAAAAATCGCGACCCCAGCGAGAAAAATCAGTTAGAGCTGCCGAGCGAGAGAGACAAGACGAATTTACTGCCGACGTCGTGAACCAACCACCCCACTTCGGCCATTTCCGTGAAGCTTCGGTAAAGAGCCCTGAAAATTGAAAGCGCTGATTATTCCAGCATCCACTCTCTTTCTCTTAAGTTGTAGGGATTGTTGGCTATGTTTGTTAACTGGCCTTGTACCAGACATTGCTGACCGTCTTTACTACACTATATTGGAAGCAAACCGCGTGTAGTTATCTTCCTTTAACTCAACTCTCTAAGTTGTGAGTTCAATACTTGGCTACAGCAGTGGTGAACAAATAAAGTATTTTTTTAATCACCTTCACAGCGTTCAGTTGCAATAAGCTTGTCTTTGTAATTCACCCCTGTGGAGGCTCTTGGGAAAGATCGAAAATACTTGGGTAGGAAAAAAACTACAGCGCCTTCCTTGACGAATTTCATGCTAAAATCAGCAAACAGATTAAAGAATAGAGAAGTTCAGTATTCAATAAAATTAAGGTTAAATATACAAAATTAGAGAAATTATAAAAACTCTGCTTAAATACAAAAATATTCTGTACAAAATAAGCATTAAGTCCAATTCCATCCCTACTCTGCTCCTCTAAGAAATCCAAAGGATATAGTCTAGTCGCAAGATAATAAAACTTACATTCTAACTGCTAATGTTAAATCTGTCTACAAAACTCCCAGACACTCATTAATCAACTATATTCACTACCCACACCACTATCTTAAAAATTAAAACGGACAATTCACAAGACTTATTCCCTTATCACTAACCCCCACCAACATCCCACACAGAACTGACCAAATATAAGAAAAGAGGCTTTCCATTCCTGTCCACACCACCTGAGGAGATATTGTAGTTTCAATGTCGAAACAAATGTACGATTTGTAGTGGATATATAAAATTTTATACATGTTCTAAAATATAATTTATAATAAATCTTCACAGCTCTATATATATTATATATCGAGCAATGTTTTAAATTAATGTTTTAGATGTTGTAAAAATGTTTTTTCTTCGTTCCTTATTCACTCGTATATATATATATATATATATATATATAGAGAGAGAGAGAGAGAGAGAGAGAGAGCAAGAGAGAGAGAGAGAGAAAGTCATCCACAGACAGATCTGTTTCGCTGTATTACAGCTCATCAGTACGATTAGACATCCGACCAAATTGACATCAGTTGGCGATTCTACATCTAAGCTATGGGCGCTCGGTAGAAGAAGGCAGACATTTAGCGTGTGATATACAATGTAAACATACGCCAGTATGAGTCGCTGCGGAAGTAACACATTTTCAAATGAAAAATATTCAAAAGTTCTATAATATAAATGTATTAAACACATTTTTGAAAGAAAAATATTACCAACAATACATTTTTGAATACAAAACTAGAAGACATCTTCAGTTGTCTTAAATAAAAAAAAATTTTTTTCATCAAAATCTGACTAAATCAACTTTCTCACTGTAATCAAACATTAAAAAAAAAATACCTTAAAACCCCACCTTTTTGGCATTAAATAACCCACAGAGGTTGATATGCTCTTCAAATTCAAATTCTTCTCAAGAACTGTTGCTTGAAGAAACGAATTCTTGGCAGGATGTTTTCCTGCTGACCACAATCTTAACTTCTTACAGTGTAAGGGCTAAACGTTATCTCATTTCTACATAACTCTCTGCTACACATTCTCTTTTAGCAGCTCTTCTTACATCAACTCCCCCCTTGGTGTTTCATTTTGTCTTTACACTGCTCTCTCTCTCCCTCTCTCTCTCTGCCCTCCTCCTATTATCCTCTTCTTCTGTCTCATTAGTTCACCTCTGAGTCTCTTATGCCCTGGCTAGTGCTTTTATAACTTCACGGTGTGTATTGCCCATGAATATGTTTACCTATCAGCTTCCTACTTGTTGGATATTGGTTAATAGCAAATGATTTGACACACCAAGTAGATTGGTGTAGTCACTCCAAATGAAAGGAAAACCGATATTGTAACTAAATTACAATTTGGGCACATATTGTGGTGGTGGTGGTGGGGGGGGGGGGAAATCTGAGGTTGGTTAACAATAACTATCCTATACCTAGCTAATCAAACTCATGACCCACGCGTTTTTTACAATTTCCCATTCACAATAAGCATATCCGTCGTCAATCAATTCTACATATACCAAAGTGCCGCATCCGCTCAGGGAACCTACAAAAGAATCCTCACATGAATAAAAATTTCTTTATACAACATGTATAGAAAAATATATAAAAATTTATACATGAAATGAAAGGGGTGGGGTTATATGAAACAAAATTCCAACAAAAATTTTTTAAAACTTAAAATGCAAAATAAATCAATTAATGTTAGTAGGACCCATCCATCCCATAAAATAAACAGGCCGCTGTATTCTGCCTTTATGACACTCTTTCTAAAGGGAGTGGGGAGGAGAAAAATAATAACAGATGTGAAAATCAAAATTCTGACCCAGAGGAGATGAAATATGAGATCTAAAAAATTGGGGACGATAGTAATCTTGACCTGGATCATAACAAAAGAGGAAGCCGGGAACAGCACTTACTCACATTAACCACGTCTTTTGAACAGGTGAAGAGGTTCATCCCTTGTTTCTTGTTTAGGATGTGGTTCCCGGCTTTTTTTTTTTTTCCCCAATCTTCTTTCATTTTTTGCTTTTCTCATTTTTTTTGTTCTCAATTGGAGTAGATAGACTTAACTATCGTCCGGTTCACACTCCACCCACGTCTTTTGAACAGGTGAAGAGGCTCATCCCTTGTTTCCTGTTTAGGATGTGGTTCCCGGCTTTCTTTTTTTTCCTATCATTCTACTCTTAAGTAGCCCCATGCGCATCTGTGGCGTCACTGCCTTGCTTGGGGTGATATGATTAAAAAAAAAAAAAAAAAAAAAAAACTGAGTCAGTCAGTCAGTCAGTTAAGTGCCATACGTGATACACACTTTGAGCGATCATATCTCGTAAAAGACATGACTGACTGGGCAGAAGATTATCCCGCAGTAGGTTGCCATTGCTTTCTGCGGTAGACTGGTTACCGACCAAGGCTATAGAACCCAATCTGTCCTCTTATTTGACTCATTGCTAGAGGGAGACTCGATGTATTATATTATTAAGTAGTAATTAGTGAGGGATCAGTTTATTGCTTCATAACAATCGAAAAACGATCCCCCACTTTATGACCAGTAGAAGCCTTAATCATGATCCCAACTATTATATTCAGTCAGTCAGTTAAGTGCCATACGTGATACACGCTTTGGGCGATCATGTCTCGTAAGAGACATGAATGACTGCGCAGAAGATTATCCCGCAGTAAGTTGCCATTGCTTTCTGCGGTAGACTCGTTGCCGACCAAGGCTATAAAACCCAATTTGTTCTATTATTTAACCCATAACTGGAGGGAAGAAACGGATTAATAACTTTCCCAAGGGCATTTGTGCGCAAGTGAATGCAAGGAATTCGAACTTGGCTCCCTGATTTGTCGTTCCGAGTCGATATCCACTGCACCACTGAGTACTGGTTTAATTTAATTATGGATATAGACGTTGGTTAAAGAGTTATGAGTTCAATACCAGGCTACAGCAGTGGTGAACAAATAACTTAGAGAGTCCAGTTAGAGGGAGATAACTCATGACTACCAAAAAGGGGCTTCGCACAAGGAATGAAAATGATATACCCCAGTGATCGTAATAAAGGGTTCGGTTCGAAATTCCTAGCACCTGAAGAAGGCTGGAGCGTACAACGGCCGAAACGTCGTATAAATGGCAACCAAGATGAGGACAATAGTCCGAATAATGTAAATAGTGTAAGAGGCTGATACATTTAACTATTTTTGAGGGTAAAAATGTGTGTCCTTAATGTGTGTCCTTAATGTGTGTCCTTAATGCCAATAAAGCGGCACAAGTAAGTACGTGTGTTCGGGGTAGCAGAAAAAAAAAGCTCGTCAGAGCGGTTGCCATGGAAATACTTGTAGAAAAGACAGAGGGAAGCCGTATCACGTTGGTTGGGAAACTGACTGAAGATGGGCTGCCAAATCAGGATCGATTATATTGTAGATCCTTTACAAACATTGTGTCTGCTTATATTTAATGAAATGAATGAACGATAACCACGTCTATTGAACAGGTGAAGAGGCTCATCCCTTGTTTCCTGTTTAGGATGCGGTTTCCGGTTTTCTCTTTTTCCAATCTTTTCACTCTTTTTTTATTTTATTTTATTTTTTCAATTGGAGTAGATAGACTAAACTATCGCCCGGTTCACACTCCACCCACGTCTATTGAACAGGTGAAGAGGCTCATCCCTTGTTTCCTGTTTAGGATGCGGTTTCCGGCGTTTTCTCTTTTCCAATCTTTTCACTCTCTTTTTTTATTTCATTTTATTTTTTTCAATTGGAGTAGATAGACTAAACTATCGCTCGGTTCACACTCCACACACGTCTATTGAACAGGTGAAGAGGCTCATCCCCTTGTTTCCCGTTTAGGATGCGGTTTCCGGTTTTCTCTTTTCCAATCTTTTCACTCTTTTTTTTTATTTTATTTTATTTTTTCAATTATATATATATCTAAAACTATCGTTCGGTTCACACTCCACACACGTCTATTGAACAGGTGAAGAGGCTCATCCCTGTTTCCTGTTTAGGATGCGGGTTTCCGGTTTTCTCTTTTCCAATCTTTTCACCTCTTTTTTTTTATTTTTTATTTTATTTTTTCAATTGGAGTAGATAGACCAAACTATCGCCCGGTTCACACTCCACCCACGTCTATTGAACAGGTGAAGAGGTCATCCTTGCTTCTGTTTAGGATGCGGTTTCCGGTTTTCTCTTTTCCAATCTTTTCACTCTTTTTTTTTATTTTATTTTATTTTTTCAATTGGAGTAGATAGACTAAACTATCGCCCGGTTCACACCACACACGTCTATTGAACAGGTGAAGAGGCTCATCCCTTGTTTCCCTGTTTAGGATGCGGTTTCCGGTTTTCTCTTTTTCCAATCTTTTCACTCTTTTTTTATTTTATTTTATTTTTTCAATTGGAGTAGATAGACTAAACTATCGCCCGGTTCACACTCCACTCCACGTCTATTGAAGAGGCTCATCCCTTGTTTCCTGCTTAGGATGCGGTTTCCGGTTTTCTCTTTTCCAATCTTTTCACTTTTTTTTTATTTCATTTTATTTTTTCAATTGGAGTAGATAGACTAAACTATCGCCCGGTTCACACTCCACACACGTCTATTGAACAGGTGAAGAGGCTCATCCCTTGTTTCCTGTTTAGGATGCGGTTTCCGGTTTTCTTCAAAATTTTTCACTTTTTTATTTTATTTTATTTTTTCAATTGAGTAGATAGACTAAACTATCGCTCCGGTTCACACTCCACACGTCTATTGAATAGGTGAAGAGGCTCATCCCTTGTTTCCTGTTTAGGATGCGGTTTCCGGTTTTCTTCTTCAATTTTTCACTTTTTTTTATTTTATTTTATTTTTTCAATTGGAGTAGATAGACTAAACTATCGCCCGGTTCACACTCCACTCCACGTCTATTGAACAGGTGAAGAGGCTCATCCCTTGTTTCCTGTTTAGGATGTGTTTCAGTTTTCTTCCAATCTTTTCACTCTTTTTTTTTATTTTATTTTATTTTTTCAATTGGAGTAGATAGACTAAACTATCGCCCGGTTCACACTCCACACACGTCTATTGAACAGGTGAAGAGGCTCATCCCTTGTTTCCTGTTTAGGGATGGTTTCCGGTTTTCTTTCTCCAATCTTTTCACTCTTTTTTTATTTTATTTTATTTTTTCAATTGGAGTAGATAAAACTATCGCCCGGTTCACACTCCACCCACGTCTATTGAACAGGTGAAGAGGTTCATCGCTTGTTTTCTGTTTAGAATGGTTTTCGGTTTTCTCTTTTCCAATCTTTTCACTCTTTTTTAAATTTTATTTTATTTTTTTCAATTGGAGTAGATAGACTAAACTATCGCCCGGTTCACACTCCACCCACGTTCATTGAACAGGTTAAGAGGCTCATCCCTGTTTCCTGTTTAGGATGTGGTTTTCGGTTTTCTCTTTTCCAATCTTTTCAGTCTTTTTTTAAATTTTATTTTATTTTTTTCATTTGGAGTAGATAGACTAAACTATCGCCCGGTTCACACTCCACCCACGTCTATTGAACAGGTTAAGAGGTTCGTCTCTTGTTTCCTGTTTAGGATGTGGTTTCCGGTTTTCTCTTTTCCAATCTTTTTACTCTCACGTAGTCCCCCTGCGCATCAATGGCGTTTTCGCCTTGCTGGGGGTGATATGATTAAAAAAATAAATAAATAAAGCTTCTTGGAACAAAATATAAATTAACATAGCTTCTAATGTACGCTAAGCAATTTGTCAACCGTTATATTTGAAACGTGAAGAAAATTTACAGTAATTTTTAGTAACACAGTCTTGCGGTTATTTTTTGTCACCACAACTCACATTCCTGAAGATGATCTCGGAAGGAGATTGAAAGTACTTGGAAGCATGAAGAAATGAATAATAAAATCATCAGTCAAAGTTACAGCTCATTTCTTAGATCTTTGAATTATAATACGCGGAAGATTATCCGTGAGTAGGAACGGGTTTTATTAAAAGTAAGCAGAGATATTTTACAATTTGACATGTTTTTAATCATTTCGCGACGAGCGAGGCAGTACTGCCACAGGTGTGCAGGGGGTTACATAAGAGGTGGGTGATGAAAAAGAGGAACAACTTACACGGGAATCAGAGAATGAGTAAGAAGAGGATTAATAAGAGTCCAAATAGGTTTGTACGCCGATGACACCACAGTTTACTCTCGCCTCCTACAAAAATCTGGTGTAGGCGTCAAAGCTAACCTCGCAGCCGAGATTGAAAAAGACCTCCAATCCATATTGGACTGGGGTAAGAAATGGCTAGTAAATTTTAATGCTTCTAAAACGAAGCTACTCTCAATTAACCATCATCGACAATCTCACCTACCTCCCAGTAGCATGGACCAGGCTTGCTTCCCAGAGAGTAAAACACTACGCCTCCTTGGTCTCATACTTTCAGCGGACCTCAAATGGAATGACTATATCGAATCCATTGCTAAATCCGCTGCTATGAAAGTCGGTTCTCTGTGTAGGGCTCGGAAATTTTTTCCGTCTAAATCTATCCTGCACAGTTATAAATCTACCATCCACCCGTGCATTGAATACTGCTGCCATATCTGGTCGGGTGCCCCTGTTGTTCTCCTCGGGCTTCTCGATAAGGTTCAGAGGAGGGTGTGTAATGTGATAGATACCGACTTGGCAGACCGCCTGCAGTCTCTCTCCCACCGGCGCGACGTGGCTTCCCTGTGTCTCTTCTATAAATATTTTCACGGCTTCTACTCCGATGAACTTAGATCACTGGTGCCCCCTAAATACGAATTTGAACGAGATACTAGATTAGCAACTAGATCCCACCCTTTTACAGTGAAACCGATAAAATGCAGCCGTAACTTCTACTCCAACAGTTTCTTTCCTCGCACTCCCCGACTGTGGAATTCTCTTCCAAACGATTGTTTCCCCGACGGCTACAATCTCCAGGAGTTTAAATGTAAGGTCAATAGACACCTCCTAACACACTAACTTGCTCCCATTCTATCAAACACTCTTCCCATCTGCCCAACCCTCATCCTCGCTATTCTTACTCATCTGCCACCTTCCTCCTGACATTCCCTATGTCTAACCACTCCTTCTCTTTACCTTCCCCTATGTAGCCCCATGCGCAATAGTGGCAGTGGAATACCTTGCTTGGGGTGAGATGATTAAAAAAAAATATTTAAAAAGAAAAAAAATCAAAACAACTCTTTTAAAATTTCATGATTCATCGAAATTTTTTATTCAGACTATAATGTTCTTAATATATATATATATATAGTGTATCGAGGCAGCAGATAATTTTTTAAACATATACTATTAAATATAAGAGACAATGAATGTCTATTATATTTAATCATGAGCCGTTCTAAACGTCGTATTTTGGCTTTCATTTCAGGTGAAAATAAACACAAAAATTCTCCAACATTTGGATAATTTTTTCTTAAGTTGGTTCTAAGCTTAGCAAAGTTTTATGTCAACACAAGATAAAATCGTCGCTGATGGTGGATGTTTTTATGTTAATGTCCTTGTAACCTCTCTGAAGATGGCTCATGTGAGCCGAAAGCTTAAAACCAACTTAATAAAAAATTATCCAAATGTTGGAGAATTTTTATCTTTATTTTCACCTGAAATTAAAGCCAAAATACGATATTCAGAACGGCTCATGATTAAATATAATAGACTTTCATTTTCTCTCATATTTAATAGTATATGTTTAGAAAAAAAATTTTTAAGCATATAAAAGGTTATCTAATTAAATCTAAACTTATTTATAAATGGAACTTTGTGCGTGTGTGTGTGTGTGTGTGTGTGTGTGTGTGTGTGTGTGTGTGCGTATGTGTCCGTTACCTACAGACTTCGAAACGACAGAACCGATTTTCTTGAAAATTTACACAGTTGTACTATAAGCGTCTGCGAGTGTTCTTAGATAGGTTTTTGTGTCGAGGTACCCCCGATAAAAATCGAAAATCGATAATCGAAAAAATCGGGTTATAGAAGGAGTGGTCCAATTTTAATCAAATTTGATACACTCATAAACAAAGACATAAGAAATGATATTCAGAAGTTTCAAGGTTGCAGTTCTTACAATATTGCAGAAAATCGATTATATATATATATATATATATATATATATATATATATATATATATATATCAAAGGTAAGATGTTTGTGTGTGTGTGTCTGTTTATCTGCCTGTATGTCTGTATTTTTTTAGCCCTTTTATTTTAGTTTTTGCTTCGGGTTTGGCTCTAAGTAGGTATACTCAGAGGACTTATTTAGCCTTCAAAATTCAGTTTACGACGAAAAAACGATATCGATACCAGGAAATCAAAATTTGACTTACATCCATTCATTTTTCTTTCAGTCTACGGTTTCGCTTTAACTGGAAACAACTATTGCTTTTTAGTGTTTCGTGCCAACATCCAAAGAGTCTGAGCTCCAGGACCATGGATTAGTTTTAAAGCTGTCATTACACCCGGTTAACGCCGGGTTATGCTGCTAGTAATGTTATAGTTTTATTGAATTCTTATTTTCTATTCAGAGCAGATTTTCGAGACAAAGGCTAAATGTTTTTCTTTTTTTAAATTATGGATTATTTACATCCTCTGCATTTAACTAATAAAATAAACTTTCACCGCAAAATTGAATAAAATTTCATGATTTTACCTGAATGTGGGTGGTAACAGATGTAAAAATATATTTAGATTTTCGAAAAATAATAATTTCAAAAATAATCTCATTCATTTGTGAATAAGTCCTGAAAGTTGTATTAAAATCCGACAATTATTTGATTTTTCCAAGAATTTCCATGTTTTTTTGTTTGTTTTTTTTTGCCAGAAAAAAAGAAGAGTATTTCTCGTAAATAATCAGGCCGGTAGATATAAATATATAATACTGTTTAATTAAAAACAGAATATCTACTTAAATACGAGTATCGATAAAAAATAATGTTTAAACAAATCATTTCAAATTGTCGGTTGTTTATAACCAAGTTTCGTTAATCTTCGTTAATTTCCGTAATATATATGTATATAGATTAAAGCTAGTTTATTTTGATGCGAGTAACATTCACTACTGTTAGTGCAGCGGACCATATGGGCGGTCCTAGCTTCACACCAAGGACACTCACCCAATTTCGACGCACACGCCGTGAAGGTTTCGACGAATTTCCTGCACACACGCATTTATTTACCGTTTTTACTTTTTTTATATTGTGTTTCCAGCAGGTTTATAGTTTTGAAATTTTGTAACGTTTGACCCTGTCGGCCCGCTAGTCAAAATACCCATTGTTTGAAATCTTAGTTATTGGTCTCGACTCACAACCATGGGTCAAAACACTTTTCAAATCCGTGGGAATTGAGATTTACTTTTAAACCTTGCAAACCATTAAGCGCATTTTTATCGTCTTCCAAACGGTGTCACGCAGTGATATTGAATTCAATGGAAATAAGGACGTCAACGCGTCCCTAGCAACCATTGTAGAACCCTGATCTTCTCCCAAAGGGATGTGCGTTGGTGTTTTATCAACATCTATGGGTTATTTAATGCCAAAATGATGGAGTTTAAAAGTAGTTTTTTTTAATATTCGGTTATAGTGAGAAGGTTGATTTAGTCAGATTTTAATTTAATTTTTTTTTTTAGAAAACTGAAAATGTCTTAATTTTGTATTCAAAAATGTTATGCTGAGAAATTTTTTCCTTCAAAAATATGTTTTTTTTTTTTTAATCATCTCACCCCAAGCAAGGCATTCCACTGCCACTATTGCGCATGGGGCTACATAGGGGAAGGTAAAGAGAAGGAGTGGTTAGACATAGGGAATGTCAGGAGGAAGGTGACAGATGAGTAAGGATACCGAGGATGAGGGTTGGGCAGATGGGAACAGTGTTTGATAGAATGGGAGCAGGTTAGTGTGTTAGGAGGTGTCTATTGACCTTACATTTAAACTCCTGGAGATTGTAGCCGTCGGGGAAGCAATCGTGTGAAAGAGAATTCCACAGTCGGGAAGTGCGAGGAAAGAAACTGTTGGAGTAGAAGTTGCGGTTGCATTTTATCGGTTATGATTATAATTTTTTCTTCTTATATTTTTCTATAAAAGTCTATTTTTATGAATATATTTTTATAAATGTGTTTTTATACTTTCATGGCCCCAGTTTGAGGGTTAACTATTTTCCCATGGTTGGGACTCTAACAGGTGCTACCACTCCAGCTCAGGGTGAACTTGAGAACATTAGCAATTAAGATGTGGTTCCATGCTCCTCACAACTTCCCAGTCAGAGGCCTTGCTACCGGATGCAGGTCCTGTGCGTTGGTGGAGTAATGGATATCGGCTTGGAATGAGAAATCGGAGAGCCGAGTTCAAATTCCAGTCTAATTTGTTGTATTCACTTGCGTGCAAATACCTTTGAGAAAAGTATGTATCCATCTCTTCCCTATCTCGACCGGGGAATAACGTGGGGTCGCGTAGGGTTAACACGCCTATCCGTGAAAAAGGCCATGTTACAAAAGCATCGACGACAACAAACCAAGACATTCACTTGAGCGGTGTGAGAGCGAGGAGTTGTTAGCCCGTGTTTCACTGGGAGTGATGGGGTTAGGGGTTTTTTGTAATGCCGAAACAGGTAGAGGTAGGAAGGTACGTTGCTAAGATTGCAGGAACGGAATCAGCTAATTTTAGCTTCGAATTGCTACTCCATCCCCTTTGGTCACCAATCTAAGCTTCATCTGGGTTCTTCCTGTTTCCTAAACCCAAGTTCCATTTTGGGAACAATGTTGAGATCACATGTGAATAAGTCCTGAAAGTTTTATTAAAATCCGACAATTATTTGATTTTTCCAAGAATTTCCATGTTTTTTTGTTTGTTTTTTTTGCCAGAAAAAAAGAAGAGTTTTGTTACTTTTTCCATTTCAGACTCTTGCAATGATTTGGTTACCTGCTAACTAAAATGAAAATTTTTTTACCAAAATTTCGAACGTGTTAAAAAGAATTCAATTGTTTTGTTTTTAAATAATTAAAAAATACTTTGATCTTTCCTCTTGAAAGTGATAAATCATTTTGACGATGCATTAAGTTTTTATGCCTTTTCGTTCATTTCATCACATGGCTCAGTGGAAAAGTCGTTGGCAATGACATGTCTAAATGAAAATTTGCTGCTTAAACACACACACACACACACACACACACACACACACACACACACACACACACACACACACACACATACATATATATATATATAAACCCGCCTTCTTCCGTGATGTGATTCCAATGTTTAAGCATTGTTGGACTAAATTTATTAATGTATAAGGGAACCATATTGAAAAATACTGAAAAACTGTCTTGTTTCTCCGGCTTCTTCTGGGTGAGGCTTACAACTTTTTGAATGACCCTTGTAATCTCCAGGATGTGCACTGAGATGCAATGGATTTCGGCTTGGAATGAGAAATCGTAGAGCATTTTGGTCTCTGCGTTAGAAATAGAAACCCCCTTAGCATTTTGGTCTCTGCGTAAGAAATAGAAACCCCCTTAACAGTCTTTTGGATTGAGACCTTCTAAGAGGTCAGACGTAAATTTGTTATCTCCAGTGGCAGCACATTCGTTCGGTACGGTTAGGGAGTAACTCAGTTGCCAGAGACCACATGAGGTGCCATCGCTTCCCTATCTCGACCGGGGAATAAAGGGGGTCGCGTAGGGTTAACACGCCCATCCGTGAAAATGGACAAGCATCGTCGACAACAAACCAAGATATTCACCTGTGCGGTGTGATGTCGAGGCAGTCGTTAGTGGCCTATGCTACTCTAGAAAGCGATGAGGCTACGTCTTCTCCCAGTGGTCAGCTTACAAAGTGAGGTGCGGGTGATGTAATCAGAAATGGGAGAACTGAGTTCAAATGCCAGTCGGGTTCGTTACTTGACTTACGCGCAAATATTCTTGGGAAAGTTATGAATCCGTCATTCCCCACAAATATAGGTTAAATAGTTAGACATGTACCTGATAAAATCATGCAATAATTATTCACCGCCTCCAGAAATTTATTATTTTTACTCACCAAAATGTTTCAGTTTTAATAATCCACTAAGGGTTGGTAAACCGTAAAATACAAATCATTCAATAGAAATCGGAGAGCCGAGTTCGAATTCCAGTTGAATTCGTCGCAATCGCTTACGCGTAAATACCTTTGAGAAAAGTATGTATCCATCGCTTCCCTATCTTGACCGGGGAATAAAGGGGGTCCCGTAGGGTTAACACGCCTATTCGTGAAAAAGAACATGTTATTAAAGCATCGCCAACAACAAACCTAGACATTCATTTGAGCGGTGTGATGAGAAAGTTATGAATCCATCACTCTCCCCAAATATAGGTTAAATAGTTAGACCTGTACCTGATAAAATCATTGTCATTCTCAAAAAATTTGTTAATGCAATAATCAATCTTCGCCTCCAAAAATTAATTTTATACACAAAATATGTTTCAGTTTTAATAATCCGCTAAGGGTTGGTAAACCATAAAATACAAACAAATACAAATTGATAAACGTACAATCTTTGTACACGCCAATATGATAGTAATCAATTCAACTTTAAGTACAGGTTCAGCATCACCTGCTCTATACCTAATTGAAATACAGGCGTTGGAGTTACTTGATACAACGCTACCCCCGACCGAATGGGCCTGCGCTCGAAGCTTAGCCGGGGACTGCGCCAGGCGGGGAGTTTAACTGGGGCGGTACGTCTGTCAAGCGTTAACGCAGGTGTCCCAAGGCGAGCTCAGCGAGGACGGAAACCTCGCGTAGAGCAAATTTGGAAAAAGCTCGCTGGATCTCGATTTTCAGTAAGAATACGGACCGCCAAAGCGTGCCCTATCGATCCTTTCCGAGCGGAGAGCTCCCTTAAACTGAGATGTGGGGAGTTCCACCTACCGCTATTACTAGGACTGAAATTCACCTCAGACCTCAAGTGAAACTTCCATACATGAAAAATCGATGAGTAAACAGGAAAAAAGGAAATTAATACTGAGTATCAGGAAGAAACAGCTGAAGTTCCTGGGACATGCAGTGAGGAAGGAGGGCTTGGAGAACCTGATACTAACAGGACAGATAGAGGGAAGGAGAGACAGAGGAAAACAGCGTGTAACGTACTTTAGGGTCTGTAATGTGATAGATACCGACTTGGCAGACCGCCAGCAGTCTCTCTCCCACCGGCGCGACGTGGCTTCCCTGTGTCTCTTCTATAAATACTTCCACGGCTTCTGCTCCGATGAACTTAGATCACTAGTGCCCCCTAAATACGAATTTGAACGAGATACTAGATTAGCAACTAGATCCCACCCTTTTACAGTGAAACCGATAAAATGCAGCCGTAACTTCTACTCCAACAGTTTCTTTCCTCGCACTTCCCGACTGTGGAATTCTCTTCCAAATGATTGCTTCCCCGACGGCTACAATCTCCAGGAGTTTAAATGTAAGGTCAATAGACACCTCTAACACATTAACCTGCTTCCATTCTATCAAACACTCTTCCCATCTGCCCAACCCTCATCCTCGGTATCCTTACTCATCTGTCACCTTCCTCCTGACATTCCCTATGTCTAACCACTCCGTCTCTTTACCTTCCCCTATGTAGCCCCATGCGCAATAGTGGCAGTGGAATGCCTTGCTTCGGGTGAGATGATTAAAAAAAAACTTGACTGGCCTGAGCGGGTAAATGACAGAACGGTGATTGCTTGGTGTAACAGGAGAAAGCGTGCTGAGAGCCACCAGGGATAGGAAGACGTGGAAAGCTATGTTCGCCTACGTCTTGAAAGAACAAGGCACATAGAAGTAGTCACAAATCTATCAAATATTAATTCACATATAATATTCTCTTTTATATTATTCAGATCATAAAATAAATAATCTCGTTTGGTATTTATTTACAGTTGATGTTTACATGGTATATCACGCGCTAAAAGTCTGCCTCCTTCTACCGAGTGCCCATAGCTCAAAGGTAGAATCGCCAACTGACGCAAATTCGGTCGGGTTTCAATCCTGGATAAAACGCAATCGGATGCCTAACCGTACTGATGAGCTATGATACAGCGAAACAGATTTGTCAGCAGATGACTATATATGTATATTTTAGACATGTCAGATTAAATAAATTGTAAAAATTGTGTCTGCTTATTTTTAATACAATCCGTTCTCACTCACGTTTAAACTTTCGCGTATTATGCACAGGAAAAGAAAATTTGTTGCCTAAATACGCAAATTTTAATATGGATTAGAAAAATTAAAAAACTTTTTTACTTTCTGCAACAACTTCCACAATACAATTAAATTTACCATGGAGTACTCATACACATCTGTCCCTTTCTTAGACGTCATGATAAAATTATACAAACATACACTTTCCACCAGTCTATACAGCAAACCCACAAACCAACATAAATTCCTACACTTTAACAGTTGTCATCCCCTTAAATTAAAAAAATCTATCGAATACAGCTCATTTCTAAGAATCAAACGCATATGCTCAGACCATCCAGATTTTCTATACAACATTAACAACCTAACAAAGCAATTTCTAAAATGTAAATACCCAATAAAAATAATAAAAGAAGCACTAAATAAAACCATCCACATAAATCGTAACACACTTCTCACATACAAGAAAAGAAAAAACAACAACCGAATTCCCATGGTTTTTAACCACAATCAATATTCCCACACACATTAAAAATTTAAAAAATGATTACAAGAACCTCCAATCAAACAAAAAAATCAAAGACATTTTCGATAAACCACCCATAAATGCAATGAAACAAACACCCAACCTATCAGCTACCCTCACTTCTACCAAATATCTAAAAAATACAAACCTATCAGGGAATTTCAAATGTCAGAAATCCTGTTGTTTAATTTGTAAACATGTAGTAAACGATGCAGTATTTTCTCTACCCAACACCAACATCAAATTGCACCCACTACGCCTCACCTGTGACAGCCAAAGTATTATTAAAGATCGGTTTACGTTTACAAATGTTTTTAAAAAAATCTGTCGCCTTCTGCGTCACGTGATGTAAACAATCTCTTCACGAACGCTCTCGCGAAATACGTTTCTAATTTAAATTTTAAAATCAAGGACGGTCTGAAATATCAAATATAATAATAGAAATAAATAAATACTGTTAGAAAAATACATTTTTAAACTTACAACTTTTTAGTAGTTTTTCCTATATATATATGAAACCATGAAACTACAGTAAATTGCAAACACATTAAAGAACTAACCTTACAATCATGCTAAAATTACAAAATCTAAAGTTCGTATCTCTAGAACTGATAAACCTTTTATATTATTAATCTTAGTACCGCGATATTCACTTTTAACTGTATGATCTCTTTAGATTTTTTTTAATATAGACTAAACTATCGCCCGGTTCACACTCCACCCACGTCTATGGAACAGGTGAAGAAGCTCATCCCTTGTTTCCTGTTTAGGATGCGGTTTCCGGCTTTCTCTTTTCCAAACTTTTCACTCCTATGTAGCCCCCTGCATATCAGTGGCTATACCGCCTTGCTCGGGGTGATATGATTAAAAAAAACAAAAAAAACAAAAAAAAAAACTACAAATTGTGACATAATTCAGGTTTTAAAAAATTCCTTTAATTTTGAATTAAGTTTAAATATAAAAAAAACCTTTAATAACTCCTACACCTGTGTACTGGATTTCACTATCCTTTAAAAAAAGGCAAAACATTTGTAGTATTATACTTCACTAATACAGATATGTTTGTCCACTACCAATTCCAGGCCAGAGTGTTTAAAAAAGAAACCCCTACCACTTGGCCGGTTATGCTGTCTCTCACACCTCCCCTCTTCTTCGCCCATATTCTCTTATTTCCTCCCACCTCCTATGCATTTTATTACTTCTTTGTGAAACCCGGGTCATCAACGACTGTATATGACCATACTTTATTTTCGGGCGCCTTTCTCTGAACTTTTTTACCATATTTCTTTTTACCTCACTCTTTCTCTCCCGTTTTCCTCTTTTTGTTCAATATCTGTTTTACAATCCGCAATCCGGATTTCTCATTCTCTCTACGCTCTTTACTTCGCACACACAAAAATTTACGAAGATAAGGAAGTGAATCTTCCATCTCCCTTCAAAAAATAGCGTTTATCACCTGACGAGACATTGTCCTTTCAATGTCGAAACAAAATGTACACTTTGTAGTAGTTTGTAATTTGTACATGTTCTAAACTATAATTTTTTTTTAATCATATCACCCAGAGCAAGGCGGTAACGCCACTGATGTGCAGGGGGCTACGTAACAGTGAAAAGATTGGAAAAAAGAAAGCCGGAAACCAGGGAACAAGAGATGAGCCTCTCCACCTGTAGCATAGACGTGGGTGGAGTGTGAACCGGGCGATAGTTTAGTCTATCTACTCCAATTGAGAAAAAAAAATTATAAAAGAAAAAAAAAGAAAAGTGAAAAGATTGGAAAATAGAAAGCCGGAAACCACATCCTGAACAGGGAACAAGAGATGAGCCTCTACACCTGTAGCATAGACGTGGGTGGAGTGTGAACCGGGCGAGAGTTTAGTCTATCTGTTCCAATTGAGAAAAAAAATGAA
Source organism: Ascarosepion bandense (assembly GCA_037127315.1). NCBI lineage: Eukaryota > Metazoa > Mollusca > Cephalopoda > Sepiida > Sepiidae > Ascarosepion > Ascarosepion bandense. The sequence continues at coordinate 623,786 of JBBBDQ010001753.1, forward strand.
AAAGAGAAAAAAAAAAGAAAAGTGAAAAGATTGGAAAAGAGAAAGCCGGAAACCACATCCTGAACAGGGAACAAGGGATGAGCCTCTCCACCTGTAGCATAGACGTGGGTGGAGTGTGAACCGGGCGACAGTTTAGTCTATCTACTCCAATTGAGAAAAAAAAAATTATAAAAGAAAAAAAAAGAAAAGTGAAAAGATTGGAAAATAGAAAGCCGGAAACCACATCCTGAACAGGGAACAAGAGATGAGCCTCTACACCTGTAGCATAGACGTGGGTGGAGTGTGAACCGGGCGACAGTTTAGTCTATCTGTTCCAATTGAGAAAAAAAATGAAAAAGAGAAAAAAAAAAAGAAAAGTGAAAAGATTGGAAAAGAGAAAGCCGGAAACCACATCCTGAACAGGGAACAAGGGATTTATAATAAATATATATGTATCTGTTTGGTTACGGCCATATCACGTTGAATACATCGGTTCCCGTTCGATCACCGAAGTTAAGCAACGTTGAGCCTGCTCAGTACTTAGATGGGTGACCGCTTGGGAATACCAGGTGCTGATAGCATTTATTGACGGATGTGCGTTGTGGTGCGGTGGATGTTGGCTTGGAAAGGGAAATCGGTGAGCCGAGTTCCAATTCCGGTCTAACACTCTGCATTCACTTCCGCTCTGGTACCCTTGGGAAAAGGTATTAATCTGTCCCTTCCCTCCAGTTATGGGTTAAATAACTGAGGTCTGCTGTTCATGCAATCCGTGGCAAACTTCTGCACCAATTGTTTGTTATCAGCAGTTCCAAAAAGTGTGGATGGTGCTACACAAGCCTTCACCACTCTAAAAAATTTTCTGTGTTAGACACTCATACGTCGAAATCGAATCGACGGGAGAGTCCATAATAATTATAATGTATATATGTGTGGGTGTATTTGGGCAGCAATCTCTCTTTTATACAAGTTATGACAGACAAGGGGCTATGGTTAATTTTTCATGTGATTTTGTTATTTGCTTTTCTTTCCTGATTATAAATTATATACAATTTTTTTTTTACGTGTAAATGAATATGCGTAGTGTGTATGCATGTGTGTCTACACACATACATAAACACAATATAATAGCAATATAATACAAATTTGAGCGCAGTACTAGATTGGCGGAATGGTCCCATTATTTTACAGTTGAAATGTCTAGATGTAACCGTAAGTTCTATGCTAACAGTTTCTTATCGGTCTTTTTGTTCGTAGAAATCTATTCCAGCTTCTTGCTTCAATATCGAACTTCAAAAAATTTAAGTGCAATGTCAATCGTTATCTCCTTCGTTCATAAGTTTTATTCATTTATCATCCTCTCTTCTTAACAGTTGTTCCTATTCTCTAACACTCCGTAACCTTTTGCATCGTAGTGGCTTTATTGCCTTACTTGGGGGTGGAATGATTAAAAAGATGTGTTCTTTAAATTTGAACGCTTTCTTTCTGAGTATCTCAGAGTTCGAAATTGCCATAAAAGCAACAGCACAATTTACCAAATGACCAAACATTGGCAGGACTAAATCCCATCAGAACGTGGACGATTATGGCTCTCCACGATTTTCTATCCTTTTTAGATCTGTCTCCAACTCCCTGTTCAGATTTACGATTTTCTTTGGGTAGCTTGTAATGAATCTTTTGAGTTTGACTATAACTTTTAGAATAGATGTTTTAAATCATTTTACCCCAAGCAAGGCAGAACTGCCACTGGTGCGCAGGGGGGTTACAGAAGAGGCGAAATGAGAAAGAGAAACAAGCTACATAGGAGACAGAGAATGAATAAGAACAGGCTGAGAATACAGGTGTGAAGAGAGCTGCATGAGTTAATTGGAAAAAAAGAAGAACATGATACAAGGGTTGTCAGGGAAAGGATGTGAGTCAAGAAGATAAAAGATTACAATTGACTTTGCATTTAAATTCTTGGAGATTGTAGTTTTCAGGGAAGCAAGTATACGGAAGGGAATTCCACAGGCAGGAAATGCGAGCAAAAAAGCTAACAGAGTAGAAGTTGCGGTTACATTTGATTGGTTTCACTGTAAAAGGGTGGGACCTAGCCGCTAATCTAGTCAGTCAGTTAAGTGCCATACGTGATACACGCTTGGGCGATCATGTCTCGAAAGAAACATGACTGACTGGGCAGAAGATTATCCCGCAGTAGGTTGCCATTGCTTTCTGCGGTAGACTGGTTGCCAGCCAAGGCTATAGAATCTAATCCGTTATTTAACCCATAACTGGAGGGAAGAGACGGATTAGTACCTTTCCCAAGGGTATTTGCGCGAAAGTGAATGCAATGAATTCAACTGGAATTCGAACTTGGTTCCCCGATTTCTCGTTCCAAGCCGATATTCACAACGCACATCCCAAATGAGCTCGATTAAATTCATGCAGTGGAGGCACCAGGGGAGCTAAGCTCATCAGATCAGAAGCCATGAAAGTATTTGTAGAAGAGACAGAGGGAAGCCACATTACGTCGGTGAGAAAGTGACTGAAGTTGAACTACCAGGTCGGGGTCAATAACATTGCAGATTCTTCGTTGGATTTTGTCAAGAAGCCCGATAGGGGAGACAACTAAGGTTGTCTTCAGCACGTCTCTTACTAACTGCTTGCAAATCAGGCACCTCCATACGATTATGATGTCAGCTAATTCAATTAAAAGGTTAAATTTATTTTTGCTATTTTTATTTAGACTGGCGGTCATTCGTGGCGGAGCGGTCTAAGACGTTGCCGGATCAAATGGTAGCTTCCCCTATATAAATAGGGGTTGCAGGTTCGAATCCTGCCGAATGACACACATTTTCGTAATAAAGATTTATTATTATCCATATTATTTATAAAGCCTTACTTAGAATTTTCGTTGCTATTATTAATATTATTATACAAGAAAGTAGTAATATATGAGAGACTCTGAAATAGATACCTCCAGTCATTTTTGAAATCTAACTTTTAAAGTAAATTTTTAACAATGAAAAAGTTTTCTTGAAACTTATATTTTAGTTTTAATTGAAAGCTAAATGAATATATTTACTATTTCCAGTAAGCAAAATAGTCTGGTGTATTTCAAACAGAAATTATATTGCTTGGAATCTAAAATGTTTCAATTTTTTTTAATCTTTCAATTTTTCGGCCATTTGTAAACAAAAGTTAATTCTCGGTTTTAAAAATCTTGCAAAAATAAAATGTAGATGTGTGACACATTATTTTTTGAAAATTAGCAAATTTTATGTTAAATTAATCTGATTTACACAAGTATTACTTATTCATAGCGTGAAATTTAGAATAAAAGTATTTCTTAATCACAGATTTGAACTTTTTGATCTGTCCGCTGTATATCAAACGTGTTGACAGGTTCATGATTAGAGATAAGATAAAAAGTGTATGGCGTTCATAAGTGACAAAATTGGACAAACTTTTTTCGGATAAGGGAGGAAACTCTAACCTTTTAATTTGCACATAGAAATTACCATACAAAAAGAAAAAAAAATTCAAATACAACACCCAAAAAAGAAATTTAAATTATTTTAAAAATATGAAGCCCAAACGATTTGTATTAAACTTTTCAATTTTGGAGAGGCAAAACAATCTTCAATTATTAACTTAAAAATCTAACCGCAACAAATCTTTGAAGTATTTTAAAAATACTTTTGAAATTTTATAAGTTATTATAATTAAAAAAAAAAAAAATGAAAACAATTTTTTTAAAATTTCATTAGTAATCGAAAAGAAGTCTTTGTTCAGACAATTATGACTTAATTTTTGTTATTTATTCAAGCAATTAAAAGCTGATCAAATTAAATAATATCAGAGTTTTATTGCATTTTTTATTTTACTATTCGAAGCAGAAACAGGTGTGGGAGACAACATAATCGGTAAGGGGTTGGAATTGTCTCCCCCACCTCTTCTTTCTTCTTCGCCAATTTTCTCTCACTTTCTTCCTCCTCTGTGCATTTCCTTAATTCTTCCTCTTTGTTAAGCTCAGACGCGTGTCACTAAAGGTTGTATATGACTATACTTTACTTCCTACCTAAACCAGGTGCCTTTCTTTGAAACTTTCATCATGTCTCTATAGTTCTTTCTCTCCCGTTTTCCTCTTTTTTGTTTGTTTTTTATTTCCTCTATGTCCTTTTTGATTCCCCATTCTGAGTTCTCATTTTCCCTACCCCCTTTACCTCGTACATAAAAAAAAAAATAAAAATAAAAACTCGCCAATAAAAGGAAGTGAATTTCCATCTCTTTTCAAAAATAACATTTACTACCTGATGAGACATTGTTCTTTCAATATCGAAACAAAATGTACACTTTTGTAGTAAATTGTAGTTTGGACATTTTTTAAAAAATCATATCACCCCGAGCAAGGCGGTAACGCCACTGATATACAGGGGGGCTACATAAGAGTGAGAAGATTAGAAAAGAGAAAAACCGGAAACCGCATCCTAAACAGAAAACAAAGGATGAGCTTCTTCACCTGTTCAACAGACGTGGGTGGAGTATGAACCGGGCGATAGTTTACTCTATCTACTCCAATTTAAAAAAAAAAGAAAAGAGGGAAAAGATTGGAAAAGAGAAAACCAGAAACCGCATCCTAAACAGGAAACAAGGGATGAGCCTCTTCACCTGTTCAATAGACGTGGGTGGAGTGTGAACCGGGCGATAGTTTAGTCTACCTACTCCAACTGAAAAAAAAAAAGAAAAAGTGAAAAGATTGGAAAAGAGAAAACCGGAAACCGCATCCTAAACAGGAAACAAGGGATGGGCCTCTTCACCTGTTCAATAGACGAGGGTGGAGTGTGAACCGGGCGATAGTATAGTCTATCTACTCCAATTGAAAAAAAAAGAAAAGAGGGAAAAGATTGGAAAAGAGAAAACCGGAAACCGCATCCTAAACAGGAAACAACGGATGAGCCTCTTTACCTGTTCAATAGACGTGGGTGGAGTGTGAACCGGGCGTGTTCTAAAATATAATTTATAAATATTCATAGCTCTATTTCTAAATTGAGCACTGTTTTAAATTAATGTTTTGAACGTTGTAAATATTTCTTCTTTTGTACATATATATATATATATGTGTGTGTGTGTGTGTGTGTGTGTGTGTGTGTGTGTGTGTGTGTGTGTGCGCGCCTGTGTGTGTGTGCGCCTGTGTGTGTGTAATGAAAAGTGTGAGAAGCCGTGAACGTTTTCTTTAAAGTGCATATTTATTGTTGTTGATATTATACATGTTATGATACATTAAGTGTCCATAATGGTATCTGTGACGCTACACGTGTTTCGAGTCTAAAATTGACTCTCTTCAGGCAAATAAATTTGTGGCTTTTACTTATCGAGTTCTTTTTGTTTCTGATGTCCAACTTCTTTTATAAATAAGTAAGTAGAAAAAAATAAGAAAATAAATAAAATCAGCAAAATAAAATAAGATAAAATGAATCAAATGTTGGCACGTGGAATGGTCTGCGTTTTTTCACATCAGCACGTGTATAAATGGATAAACAGATAAATAAATAAACAGATGAATGAATCAAGTGCTTATATATATATATATATATATATATATATATATATATATATGAAAAACTATTAAAAAGTTGTAAGTTTAAAAATGTACTTTTTTGACAGTATTCATTTATTTCTATTATTATATTTGATATTTCAGACCGCCCTCGGCCTTTCATCAGAAACTAAATATATATATATTTTTTTAATCGTATCACTCCGAGCAAGGCGGTATAACGCCACTGATGTGCAGGGGGCTACGTAATAGTGAAAAGATCGGAAAAGAGAAAGCCGGAAATCACATCCTGAACAGGGAACAAGGGATGAGCCTCTTAACCTGTTCAATAGACATGGGTGGAGTGTGAACCGGGCGATAGATAGATCTATCTACTCCAATTGAAAAAAAACAACAATAAAACAAAGTGAGAAGATTGGAAAAGAGAAAGCCGGAAATCACATCCTGAACAGGGAACAAGTTGATGAGCCTCTTAACCTGTTCAATAGATATGGGTGGAGTGTGAACCGGGCGATAGATAGATCTACCTACTCCAATTGAAAAAAAAAACAAAAAAACAAAGTGAGAAGATTTGAAAAGAAAAAGCCGGAAACTACACACACACACACACACACACACACACACACACACATATATATATATATATATATATATATGTATAGATATATATGTGAATACAGAACGAAGAAATAATTTTGACAACGTCCAAAACATTAATTTAAAACAGTGATCGATATATAATATATAGAGCTGTGAATATTTATTATAAATTATATTTTAGAACATGTACATAGGTTTTTAATTATGCACTACAAATGGTACATTTGTTTCGACATTGAAACTTCAATGTTTCATCAAGCGGTGCGGCTAGGAATAGAAAGCCTCTTTTCTTATATTTGGTCAGTTGTGTGTGGGATGTTGGTGGGGGTTAGTGATAAGGGAACATGTCTCGTGGATTGACCGTTAGAATTTTGAGGAAAGTGAGTAGTTAATATGGTTGATTAATGAGAGTCTTTGATTTCTAGACAGATTTAACATCAGCAGTTAGAATGGAAGTTTTTAGTATCTTGCGACCAGACTATATTCTTTGGATTTCTTAGAAGAGCAGGTAAGGGGTGGGATGCTTATTTTGTGCAAAATATTTTTGTATTTGAGCAGAGTCTTTATAATTAATGTAAATTTGTATATTTAATTTCAATTTTGGATTTAGGAAGTAGATTCTTTCCTCTTAAATTTTAAATTTTAATTAGATCACAGTTTCGAATCCGACTTTTTCTATTAAATTTTTAATTTTTAATTTATTTTCTTACGCTTGGTCAGTTGTGTGTGGGATGTTGGGGGGGGGGGGCGAGGTCAGTGATAAGGGAACAAGTCCTGTGGATTGACCTTTTGGAATTTTGAAGAGAGTGGTGGGGTTATACATATATATAAATATTTAGTATATCGAGGCAGCAAGTAATTTTCTAAACATAAGTTACATGATGCCGCAGCGTTAAATGATCCCACCACTAAGAAATTGCAATGGAACCTCATAAAACGTCAAATGCACACAGCCAAACAGGAATTGGTCAACAATACGGTGAAAACCAATAAATAATTATCCAAATGTTGGAGAATTTTTGTCTTTATTTTCAACTGAAATTAAAGCAAAAAATACGACGTTTAGAACGGCTCATGATTTAAACATAATAGACATTCATTGTCTCTTATATTTAATAGAATATATATATATATTGTACCTAATTACGAGCGGATGATGCATCGAAGATTCCATGAATGGATTGGTTTTAAAAAGTTTGCAGACCGTTACTTTAAAATAATTAAACTATCGAATGTAAGGCGAATTAATATTTAAGTTTAAGAACCGAATGAGCATAACGTCAATAATTCAAGGGAGGTAACTTTTTTGACCCAACCATTTTGATGTAACATTACTAACAAAATTACTTCAAATAATTTTTCAAAAAGTATAATAGTGTTTTAGAACAAAATTCACACACACACACACACACACACACACACACACACACACTCTCTCTCTCTCTCTCTCTCTCTCTCTCTCTCTCTTTCTCTCTCTCTACCGGCCATAATTATTAAGCCACTCATCTTCTTCTTCTATGTACCCTCTCCCTTCAGGACGTAGGCGATCATGGCCCTCCACGTCTCCCTATCCCTTGTGGCCCTTAGCATATTTGTTCCTGTTACTCCTGGCAACCCCCCGTTCTGTCATCCACCCGACCAGGCAAATATGTTATCCGCTGCCTTCTTCTGTCTCTCCCTCTACCTGGCCAGTCAGTATCAGGTTCTCCAAGCTCTCCTTCCTCACTGCGTGTCCCAGGAACTTCAGTTGTCTCTTCCTGATGCTCGGTATTAATTTCCTTTTGGTTGCCATTCTTTCCAACACCTCATCGTTGCTTGCATGTTCAGTCCACGATGTCCGCAGCATCCTTCTGTAGAACCACATTTCCGCTGCTTCCAATTTTGTCCTCTATGATGTATTTCATACTATTTTTTAGTATTTATTGCTAAGTGAATAATTGTAAATGAAAATAGAATAGTTCTTTTGTTAATACTGAACAATAACATGTGCATCAAATGACTTTATAAATATTTAATAATTACCTATATTGAAATTTCAGCAGTGCAAAAATGAAGAAAATTTAGGGTGATTCGGACGAGTTCATCTTTGCTTCCTTGCCTTGTAAAATTTTGCAAAGTAATAATAACAAAAGAACCATTCTATTTTCATTTAGAATTATCCACTTGAAAACTAGTATGAAATACATAATTTCTTTAAAAAAACTGGGGTGGCTTAATAATCATGGCCGGTAATGTGTATACTGTCTTTTATATGTTAAGTTTCGAACATGGTAAACACATTGTTACCATGTTCATAACTGATATTATTAAGTGTAGGAATTCTCTTTTTCATTAGTAATGTCGCCGTTATTTTTCATCTTTTGCATGTAACTGACGCTGTTATGTACGTATTTTCAATAAGTATATAACGAATGTATCACGGACTAATTCAAACAAGAAAATTAAATTAAGTATCTGTTATAAAAAATTATAAACTGTCAACCCAATTGTCAATAATAATAATTTACCTGCAAAGTTTAAACTGCAGAGAACCAGTGTCGTTTACAAATTGAAAGAACAGTGTTCCTCATTAGAATGGTTCTTTTGTTAATATTGCACAATAACATGTGCATCATATGAATTTATAAATATTTAATAATTACTTATATTGCAGTTTCATCAATGAAAGAATGAAGAAAATTTTAGGGTCATTCGGATGAGTTCATCTTTGCTTCCTTACCTTGTAAAATTTTGCAAGTAATAATAGCAAAAGAAAAAAGAAACATTCTATTTTCATTTAGAATTATCCACTTAAAAATAGTATGAAATACATCATTTCTTTTTAAAAACTTGGGTAGCCTAATATTATAGCCGGTAGTGTATCGTGTTTTTGAACAGTATTTTCTCTTTTATGTGGGTTTCATTGAAAATGACAGACATGGTGTTATTGAATTTTTCATATAATTTTTCATGTGTTCTTATGATGTTTTTTCGTTTCAGAACTAAAATTATATAGGAATTGTCGAAATGTTTTGTTGTTTCCGAGCAATTTCAGCTATATTTTTAGCCATTATCAAGGGCGAATTTTAATTAACGTGTAACTGAATATGTGTAGACTAGAGTTTTATAGTTACCTCCACCCATTTTCGATACCTAAATTGAAACTGATATTTTAAAAATAAATAAGTTATCTTCAAGGTTTAAAATTAGCTTTAATTGAAAGCTAAGAGATTTTAATTCTATAAAGCGAAATACACTGGTGTATTTTAAACCGAAATTATATTGATTTTAATCTAAATTTTTTCTGCATTGAAAAAATAAAATTTAAATTTCCCACCATTTTTGATTGATCTATACATTACGTAAACAATACGTAGCCAAATTTCTGTTTTAAAAATTTTGCAAAAATAAAATATAGCTCGATGCCACGTCATTTAAGTCAATTTTTAAAGTTCAAACTTACCTTTATCTGATTTCAATCGAGTAATAATTGCTTACTGTCAGAAATTTACAATGAATAAACTTTATAACTCCAGTAGCACTCTTTTATCTGCGTTATCGGGATGATGGAAAATATGACAGCTGGAATTTGTCAAGAACGTTAAAAGGGTGGCGGACAAACGTGTCAAAATTTCAATTAGGTTAAAACATAAAATTCTAAAATTTAAACTTCTTTTTTTTTTAACTAAGTAGTAAAATTAAAAATTTAATTTAATATTTTCAGCAATTACATAATTTTTATAGAATTTTAGTTTAGATTTATAGCCAGGCATTTGAATATGCTTTTGAATGAATAAAAATTTTAAAATTTAAATTTCTTTTAAATTAATTTTTATTTAATAAAAAAGAATGAAATTAAAATAACCGAATTAAGTTATATTATGTTATTTATTAAGTTTAAGGCATGGTAAAAATATCCAATTTAATTTTTATGGAAACATGTTATGACTTTTATGGAACATCGTACTTAATCAAATGGAACGTTATACTTAATCAAAATAAACATATTTACACACACAAACTTTTTTTTTTTAAATTAATTTAAAATATTTCTGCATAACGATTTTTATTAAACTTTTCAATTTTAGATAGGCAATATAATCATCAATTTTTAACTAAAATGTCTACTCGCAAACAATTCACTCAAGATTTTTAAAATATTTTTAAAACTTTATATACTATTAAGTTATTTAATAATAATAAAAAAAGAAAAAATGAAAAAAATTCTTTTAAAATTTAATAAGTCAAGATATTTTATATGCTAAGGAGGTCACTTGTTAGACGAACGCATCAACAACCAAATATTATATATATATATATATATATATTGTCATCCGCAGACAGATCTGTTTCGCCGTATCACAGCTCATCAGTACAGTTAGACTCCGATTGCTTTTTTACCCAGGATTGAAACCCGCCCGAAACGGCGTCAGTCGGCGACTCTACCCCTTGGCTATGGGCGTTCGGTGGAAGTAGGGAGACTTTTTAGCGCATATCATTATACGCGCTCAATAGCTAGAGCGCTCTAATTCATTTCACTGAATGAGCGATGCGTACATGCCAGAGTAGCTACTGTTTATCAAAGTCTATTATTTTTGCAGAGTGCTCAATCAGGGTGTGAGAGCGTAAAATTATATATATATATATATATATATATATATATATATATATATATATATATATATATAACAGACAATGAATGTCTCTTTATGTGCAATCATGAACAGTTCTAAACATCGTATTTTGGCTTTAATTTCAGGTGAAAATTAAGACAAAAATTCTCCAACATTTGGATAATGTTTTATTTTGCTAGTTCTAAGCTTTCGGCTCACATGAGCCATCTTCAGAGAGGTTACAGAGACATTAACATAAAGACATCCACCATCAAAGATGATATTGTCTTGTGTTGACATAAAACATTGCTAAGCAACGATAACAGTCACCGAATAGCAAACGCACTTTGTAATTTGTAATGCGGTTCTATGACGTCACACTACGTGAGAGACCGAAATTTTAACAGAACCATATGTCTAAATGCAATGTAATGTGTTATGACCAGATTGAAATGTGATTTTATTAAGTGTGGGTTGTTTTGAATTAATGTAGATGGCCTCCAAGATCTGAATGTTCTTTTTACTGTGTGTATGGGTGAGTATTATTGTGTTATCGACTAAAATATGTCTGATATGACCTACATGGCTATGTTTTTCTAAGAAATGTTGTTTAATTGAACTCTGATCAGAAAGAGTTGTAGTAAAATCAATATATGTAGTGGGTTTATTATTAGTAGTACCAGAGATACAATCTCTGAACGGGTATGTAAATTGATACACAACATTGGTTTTCTGTAGAGGATTTAGTTGTGTGGTTGTAGGGTTTTAGAGACAAGAGGTCAATTGTTTTCATTTTTTTATAATATATCATGAGCTTAATTTGATTATTATTATTATTTATTGGTTTAACATTTTTACGTATTATGTTTTTGAGTGTTGTTTCATCATGTTTGTAATTATTATGCATTTGGTTGCAAAATGATGGACAATTTGTGTCTTAATTTTCACCTGAAATTAAAGCCAAAATACGATGCTTAAAACGGCTCATGATTAAACATACTAGACTTTCATTGTTTGTTATAGTTAACAGTATATGTTTAGAAAGTTATCTTTTTTTTTTTAATCATATCACCCCAAGCAAGGCGGTAACGCCACTGATGTGCAGGGGGCTACATAAGAGTGAGAAGATTAGAAAGGAGAAAACCGGAAACCGCATTCTAAGCAGGAAACAAGGGATGAGCCTCTTCACCTGTTCAATAAATGTGCCTGGAGTGTGGACCGGGCAATAGTTTAGTCTATCTACTCCAATTGAAAAAAAAAGTGAGAAAACTGGAAAAGAGAAAAAAAACCGGACACCACATCCTAAACAGGAAACAAGGGATGAGTCTCTTCACCTGTTCAATAGATGTGGGTGGAGTGTGAACCGGGCGATAGTTTAGTCTATCTACTCCAATTGAAAAAAAAAAATCAAAGTGAGAAGATTAGAAAAGAGAAAAACCGGAAACCGCATCCTAAACAGGAAACAAGGGATGAGCCTCTTCACCTGTTCAAGAGATGTGGGTGGAGTGTGAACCGGGCGATAGTTTAGTCTATCTACTCCAATTGAAAAAAAAATCAAAGTGAGAAGATTGGAAAAGAGAAAAACCGGAAACCGCATCCTAAACAGGAAACAAGGGATGAGTCTCTTCACCTGTTCAATAGATGTGGGTGGAGTGTGAACCGGGCGATAGTTTAGTCTATCTACTCCAATTGAAAAAAAAAATCAAAGTGAGAAGATTAGAAAAGAGAAAAACCGGAAACCGCATCCTAAACAGGAAACAAGGGATGAGCCTCTTCACTTGTTCAATAGATGTGGGTGGAGTGTGAACCGGGCGATAGTTTAGTCTATCTACTCCAATTGAAAAAAAAATCAAAGTGAGAAGATTGGAAAAGAGAAAAACCGGAAACCGCATCCTAAACAGGAAACAAGGGATGAGCCTCTTCACCTGTTCAATAGATGTGGGTGGAGTGTGAACCGGGCGATAGTTTAGTCTATCTACTCCAATTGAAAAAAAAGTGAGAAAACTGGAAAAGAGAAAAAAACCAGAAACCGCATCCTAAACAGGAAACAAGGGATGAGCCTCTTCACTTGTTGAATAGATGTGGGTGGAGTGTGAACCGGGCGATCTACTGCCTCGATACACCATATATATATATAAACGCAAGTACCAAAGCCCAAAATTCAAATCTAGAAACGGTCAGTTCATGATATGCAGTGTGAAACTCTGAGTCGTGAAGTAAAATAGAGGAATTAGAAATAGAACGTTTGGAAGATTCTAGATCATTCCAGTATATTCGAGAAAAATCTAGATAATTCGAGAAATATGCTAATTAGGTGCTAGCCCCTATAAAATAGGTTTTTGGGAAATAATTATCAGTTGTTAAAAAAGGAATTTCTGACATTATCAACTCCGGCTCGATTCGCGGATTAGTATATCCAGCCGAAAGAATCTCTATGAAAATTTGCCGACCAACAAAAACCCAAAAGAGAACCTCATGGAACTAATTAGGTAAATAGAATTTTTGAATATTTTCGTTGACCAAACTACAATTTAATCTATATATACACATTTCAGGATTTCCAATAATAGCACTTAGATTACTTCGGTAGCCCTAATGTGGTAAAGATACTTGACTCCTTGCCTTACCGTCTTCCCTCGTAACACTTGCCAGTAAACTCTATTTTCTCTTTTGAATGCCAATAGTATAATTGTATATAGTTTTATTTTGCGGTTTTTGTAAATTAAGTATTTGTTTGTGATTCAGCTCTGTGTTTTGGTCAATCCTTTTCTTTTCTTTTGTTACAACTTATAATATGGTAACACGTAACAGTAACAATAAATTGAAAAAACAATATCTGTAAAAGAAAAGAGTCAAGAATAAGTCAAGATATTTTTATATACTAAGGAGGTTACTTTGTGAGACGACCGGATCAACAACCAACCATTATATATATATATATATATATACACTCCTGATCAAAATTTTAAGACCACTTAAAAATCTTTAAAAAGAAATATATTTTTTTTTTACGGATAGATTTTAAACTCTTCCAACTTAAAGTTACCAATACTACAATCTAAAAGGTTATGGAAACAAAAAGCTACATTCCAAACGATTGCTTCCCCGACGGCTACAATCTCCAGGAGTTTAAATGTAAGGTCAATAGACACCTCCTAACACACTAACCTGCTTCTATTCTATCAAACACTCTTCCCATCTGCCCAACCCTCATCCTCGCTATCCTTACTCATCTGTCACCTTCCTCCTGTCATTCCCTATGTCTAACCACTCATTCTCTTTACCTTCCCCTATGTAGCCCCATGCGCAATAGTGGCAGTGGAATGCTTGGGGTGAGATGATTAAAAAAAAAATTATTTAGAAATTTACATTTTTATAAAATGAGGCGATTTACACATGATCAAAATTATAAGACCAGAGACAATAATCCTACGAAACTGTACAAAAAGTGTATGAAAAGTGTATGAAAACATTCAACAACCAAATTTAATAATGAGTTCTACCTTGATTGAAGTGTACTGCTAGTGGGGAATATGGGTTGTTTTGGCGTATGTTTAGTTTGTGATTATTGAAAAGGAATCTAAAGCTATTTCCAGATTCACCAATGTATCCACTATTTGGACATATTGAACAAAAGAGAAAGTATATTATGTTTTGGCTGTCACAGGTGAGGCGTGGTGGTTATAATTTGATGTTGGTGTTGGGTAGAGAATATATATATATATATATATATATATATATATATATATATATATATACACACACAAGTACCAAAGCCCAAAATTCAAATCTAGAAACAGTCTGTTCATAACATGCAACATGAAACTCCGAGTCGTAGGTTAAGTTAGATTAAAACGAACCGGTAAGCTCTAATAAATTTGTTTTATTACAGTGGTTCTTAATACGGTCTAAAGTTCTTGAACAAAACAGGAACACCTTTTCGGCCTTAACCTCTCTTCCGAACTCAAGTGGAATAATTACATTGAATTAACTGCTATAACCTCCAGGAATTTAAATGCAAAGTCAATTCCCATCTCTTATCTACTTAACTCCAGCCCTTTAACTCTCCTCCTGCCTCATACTTCAACTCTCTTATGTAACACCAGCCCTTTCTACATCACCCCGTGTATCTTGTTCTTTTTCCTTTCTCTCTATCTTTGCAACTGTCTTCACTCCTGTGTTCACATCCTTCTCTTGCCCTTTCTCTTTCACCCCTTGTAGCTGGTTCGTCTTTCTCTTCACTCTCCTCCTGCCTCATACTTCAACTCCCTTTTGTAACCCCCTGCACATTAGTGGCGTTAACGCCTTGCTTGGGTCAAATGTAAAAAATAAACACACACACACACACACACACACACACACACACACACACACACACACACACACACACAGCGTGAACTTAGGTAAGCTTATCCACAACCTTGATCATAATACACACCACCCTATTCAAAAACACATGACCTTGTCTCGGACGTTTTTGAGTCAAACTTGCCTGGATGAATATTAACTGCCCGAGTCTCCTTCATTTATATGCGTACTCAATAACAATAAAAATAAAAAAGGTGGGAAAAAAAAACATCTGAATTCGTGACGAATAGTTTTACAGGTCACCGAACCTGGGTAATGTTCGTTCTGACTATTAAATGCAACATGTAATTATAACAGTCAATGCTCACCGAATACATTATACAAAAAATCCTACTGCAAAAAATGGGGTTGAAATTCGGAAACACAACTCTTTAATGCTTTTAACAGTTGGTTCCAGTCTAATAAAGAATGAATATTTATTGTATACAAGTGGGACCGTGACATAAAAAAATGACGGCAGAATATTTATATCAATACGTCGTTAGAAATGACGGCAACATATATATTGATGGGCCTACTATTGAGTATTTTACGTTAATAAAGAAGAAAAAACAAAATAATCAAGGCCCCTGAGTGTCACAAGAGGGAAAATACTATATATATATATATATATATATATATATATATATATATATATATATATACAAATGAATAAGGAACGAAGAAAATATTTGCAACGTTCAAAGTATTAATTTCAAACAGTGCTCAATATAGAAATAGAGCAATGAATATTTATTAAAAATTGTACTTTCGAACATGTACAAACTACAATCTACTACAAAATTGCACATTTGGTTTTGACATTAAAAAAACAATGTCTCATCAGGTAGTTAATAATGATTATTAACTACCTGATAACTATATATATATATATATTTTAATTCAGATACTTCAATCCAAGGGAAAAAAGCAGGAAGGTAAATTCCAAAAAACCGATCCTAATTAATATTAAAAATTTATTTTAATATTAAAAAATGATACAGGAAGAGAGCTCCATGTAATAAAATATTACAGAGCAAATATATATTAAAAAAGGGTTAATTCAAAGATGTTGAATGGCCATTTCGATATGAAGATCCCCACGGGGGACGACACATCACCTCAGCAACAGAAAAAACCTTTCAGAAACTATTTTTATTTTTATTTTTATTTTATTTTATTATTTATTTTTTAATTTCTTTGCAATCTATTTAAAAAGGAAAAGTGGACTAATTTTTCTCCAGTTTCTGAAAGGTTTTTTCTGTTGCTGAGGTGATGTGTCGTCCCCCGTGGGGATCTTCATATCGAAATGGCCATTCAACATCTTTGAATTAATCCTTTTTTAATATATATATATATATATATATATATATATATATATATATATATATATATATATATTAATGCAGGTTTCATTGAATAATATAGACAAGTTCTGTCTATTAATTTTGTGTAGGATCCGTTCATACCGTCTGATATACTTGATGGTGATGTCGTTGAAAGACAACAAAAAATCACAGTAATTGTTGATTTTTTTATCGGGTCTAAGCTTTCGGCTCACATAAGCCATTATCAAAGAGTAAATATTAACACACAGTAAACATAGAACATTTAAGCTATTAACAATTGTACAGGTCATGTTTGTTCTTGTATAATGTGTCTAGATTTTCTTTCGCCATTTCAATTTGCCTTTTCACAAGGCTCCATTTATATTTCCAGGTGGTGATGGTGTGAGCCGAAAGCTTAGACCCGATAAAAAAATCAACAATTACTGTGATTTTTTGTTGTCTTTCAACGATATCATCATCAAGTATATCAGACGGTATGAACGGATCCTACACAAAATTAATAGACAGAACCTGTCTATATTATTTAATGAAACCTGCATTAATGAAAAAATGCTGCCAAAATACACACAATTTAAATTACATGATCCAGCAGCCCAACACACCATCAAATAAAATATTTCCAAAAATAAAAGGAAGTCAGTTTTTTAAATTTTCTTTTAAAAAATAATGTTTATTTCCACAATTATTAACTACCTAATGAGGTATGGTTCTTTTTTTTTTATAATAATATCGCCCCAAGCAAGGCATTTTACTTCCACAGCTTTGCAGTCGTTTACATGGGAGGAAAGTTATGAGAAAGAGCGACAGGTTATAGGGGATGTCAGGAAGTGGGTAAGAGAAGGATGAGAATACTGATGAGAGTAGAGTGGACGGAGAAAGAAGCATGAGAGAAGGATGAATGTGGCCTTAAAGTGAGGGATCAATTTATATAATGATTGTAATGTAGAATCGATCCCCCATTTTATATCCACATTATAATAGTATAGAATTTTTTAATTTATTTTTTATAATCATATCGCTCCAAGCAAGACATTCTGCTGCCACTGTTTCGCAGGGGGTTACATCGGAGGAAAGTTATGAGAAAGAGTGACAGGTTATAGGGGATGTCAGGAAGTGGGTAAGAGAAGGATGAGAATACTGATGAGAGTGGATTGGACGGAGAAAGAAGCATGAGAGAGTGGATGCAGATTAGTGAGATAGGAGATGACTATTGACTTTACATTTTAATTCTTGGAGACTGTAGCTGTCGGGGAAGCAAGTAAACGGAAGAAAATTCCACAGACGGGAAGTGCGAAAAAAGAAGCAGACGGAGTAGAATTTGCGTTTATACTTTATTGGTTTCACAGTAAAAGAGTTGGACTTAGTTGCTAATCTTGTGGCTCGAGTAAATTCATATAATGTCGAAACGATATACAATTTTGTAGTAGATTGTAGTTTGTACATGTTCTAAAGTAAAATTTATAATATATATATATATATCCGAGTGAATACAGAACGAAGAAAGAATTTTGACAACGTCCAAAACATTAATTTAAAACAGTGCTCGATATATAATATATAGAGCTGTGAATATTTATTATAAATTATATTTTAGAACATGTACATAATTTTATATATATATATCCACTATAAAGGTACATTTGTTTCGACATTGAAACTTCAATTTCTCATCAGGTCGTATGTAAAGGAATGGAAAGCCTCTTTTCTTATATTCGGTCACTTGTGTTTGGGATGTTGGTGGGGGGTTAGTGATAAGGGAACACTAAATAAATACTACAAAAGCCAGAGCTAGGACCCCTTAGAAAGTTTTCTAAAAAATTAAAAATTGTATAGAAAAAATCGATTTACTAAATTCTTAAGTAAGGTTTAATATTCATAATTAGATTAGAATTTTTCTAAAAAATAAATAATTATATAGAAAAAATCGATTTACTAAATTCTTAAGTAAGGTTTAATATTCATAATTAGATTAGAATTTTTCTAAAAAATAAATAATTATATAGAAAAAATCGATTTACTAAATTCTTAAGCAAGGTTTAATATTCACAATTAGATTAGAATTTTTCTAAAAAATAAATAATTATATAGAAAAAATCGATTTACTAAATTCTTAAGCAAGGTTTAATATTCATAATTAGATTAGAATTTTTCTAAAAAATAAATAATTATATAGAAAAAATCGATTTACTAAATTCTTAAGCAAGGTTTAATATTCATAATTAAATTAGAATTTTTCTAAAAAATAAATAATTATATAGAAAAAATCGATTTACTAAATTCTTAAGCAAGGTTTAATATTCATAATTAGATTAGAATTTTTCTAAAAAATAAATAATTATATAGAAAAAATCGATTTACTAAATTCTTAAGCAAGGTTTAATATTCATAATTAGATTAGAATTTTTCTAAAAAAAAATAATTATATAGAAAAAATCGATTTCCTAAATTCTTAAGCAAGGTTTAATATTCATAATTAGATTAGAATTTTTCTAAAAAATAAATAATTATATAGAAAAAATCGATTTACTAAATTCTTAAGCAAGGTTTAATATTCATAATTAGATTAGAATTTTTCTAAACAAAAATAATTATATAGAAAAAATCGATTCACTAAATTCTTAAGCAAGGTTTAATATTCACAATTAGATTAGAATTTTTCTAAAAAATAAATAATTATATAGAAAAAATCGATTTACTAAATTCTTAAGCAAGGTTTAATATTCATAATTAGATTAGAATTTTTCTAAAAAATAAATAATTATATAGAAAAAATCGATTTACTAAATTCTTAAGCAAGGTTTAATATTCATAATTAGATTAGAATTTTTCTAAAAAATAAATAATTATATAGAAAAAATCGATTTACTAAATTCTTAAGCAAGGTTTAATATTCATAATTAGATTAGAATTTTTCTAAAAAAAAATAATTATATAGAAAAAATCGATTTACTAAATTCTTAAGCAAGGTTTAATATTCATAATTAGATTAATTATAAAAACTGACCTCAATACACACGTTAAACTTCACCTATTACCTTAAATACTAACATTCAATCTTTCCTCCTACATAAAATTCGACTTATTACGCACTTATTGTCTGCTTACCTATTACCTAAAATTTTTAACATTAAAATTTGCCTTTTACATTAAATCTTACCGCAAACAGTGATCTAATTAAAATTTAAAATTTGATAGAAAAAAATCGCTTTCCAAAATGTGATCTAATTAAAATTTAAAATTTAATTGAAAAAATCAATTCCCTAAATCCAAAATTAAGATTAAATATACAAATTTAGATTAATTATAGAACACTGCTTAAATACAAAAATATTATGTACTGAATAAGCATCCCACCCCTAACCTGTTCCTCTAAGAAATCCAAAAGGATATAGTCTAGTCACATGATATAATAAAAACTTACATTCTAACTGCTAATGTTAAATCTGTCTAGGAATCAAAGACACTCATTAATCAAACATATTCACTGCCCACACCACTCCTTTCAAAATTCTAAAGGTCGATACACGTGACTTGTTCCCTTATCACTAACTCCCACCCCACGCCAACATTCCACATAACTGACCAAGTATAAGAAAAGAAATTTAAAATTTAATAGAAAAAATCGGTTTCCAAACTGTGATCTAATTAAAAATTAAAAATTTAATAGGAAAAATCTATTTCTTAAATCCAAAATTAAGATTAAACATACAAATTTACATTAATTATAAAGACTCTGCTTAAATACAAAAACATTCTGTACAAAATAAGCATCCCACTCCGTACCGGCTCTTTTAAGCAATCTAGTCGCAAGATAATAAAAATTTACATTCTAACTGCTAATGTTAAATCTGTCTAGAAATCAAAGACACTCATTAATCAACCATTTTAACTACCCACACCACTTTCTTCAAAATTCCAATGGTCGATACACGTGACTTGTTCCCTTATCACTAACCCCCATCAACATCCCAAACACAACTGACCAAATATAAGAAAAGAGGCTTTCCATTCCTATTCATACCGCCCGATGGGACATTGAAGTTTCAATGTCGAAATATATATATATATATATATTATAAATTATTATAATATTAAGCTCTATAATACTCATTATATTGAGCACTGTTTATAATAAAATAAATGCTAGAGCACTCAAAATAAAATAAAAAAACCTTGAGTCCTCTTCACCTGGAATTATAATTATAATATATATATATATATATATATATATATATATATATATATATATATATATATATATATATTATAATTCACGGCGTCTGACGTTGCACTTAAATGAAAATTCAAATATATTCCGTCATTTAAAACAACACGGTTATCAACGCACACTTCCGAGAAAAACGCTTGTTGATAACACGTCCATACTTAAACAAGAAAATAATAAACAGAAACTAAAAATCCTCGAAGCAATCTACATTAAACAATTTAAACCTGGTTTGAATACAATCAATTTTGATATTTCCAATAACGTACTCAAATGTCTGTAATCAGACCAGGGACCACAACGCCACTATTTTGTCACTGTCTTCGGCCATCCGCCACGGTAGGGATGGACTTATATTTTCAATTTAATTATCATTATTGTTAATAACTTAAATGTTCTATGTTTACTGTGTGTTAATATTTACTCTTTGATAATGGCTTATGTGAGCTGAAAGCTTAGACCCGATAAAAAAATCAACAATTACTGTGATTTTTTGTTGTCTTTTAACGACATCACCATCAAGTATATCAGACGGTATGAACGGATCCTACACAAAATTAATAGACAAAACTTGTCTATATTATTCAATGAAACCTGCATTAATATATATATATATATATATATATATATATATATATATATATATATATATATATATATAGTTTTTATTAAAAATGACAGACAAAGCTGTGACTGTTAATTTTTTATGTAATTTTCCATGTGATCTTAGGATTTTTTCTTTTGAGGACATAAATTATGTAAAAATTGATTAAATGTTTTGTTTATCCGAACGCTTTCTCAGATTTTTTGATCTCATTTCAACCACACACGGAGACCCTATCAAACCCTGTCCGGAGCAGACGCAAACATCACAGCGTCATCCACATGTTAAAAAAAAGACTAAAAATATCAACTACGAACACGCTAACAACATGCTGACCCTGTTCGGTACATAACACATACTACTACTGTACATCGTACATAACACCACATACATTCTGTGACACGCAAAATAACATTCATCCTCGAACAAGGCTAAAAGTAGAGCAAAAAGCGTTCGGATAAACAAAGAATTTGGCCACTGTTTATATAATTTATGTCCTCAAAAGAAGAAAAACATATCACATGAAAAATTACACAAAAAATTAATCAACGAACCTTATCGGTCATTTTTAATGAAAGGAGATTTTTTTAATCATTTCACCCCAAGCAAGGCATTTCACTGCCGCTGTTGTGCTGGGGGTTACATACGGGAAAGTGATGAGAAAGAGTGGTTAGGGGGTTACATAAGGGAAAGTGATGAGAAAGAGTGGTTAGGGGGTTACATAAGGGAAAGTGACGAGAAAGCGTGGTTAGGGGGTTACATAGGAGATAGAGAAAGGAAATATCAGAAGGAGGGTGATAGACTGATTACTGCCCACATACATATATATATATATATATATATATATATATATATATAAATAAATAAATTGTGGAACCTGTTGTATGCGACCACTGGTCGCATACGGCAGGTGATCGCTCACAAAAGACTCATAGTCATGACCTATTTACGCCAGGAACGTTATATTCCACTCATCAGAATGTACATATTAGAATTTTACCATGTAATCTGGTAATAAATAAATGAGAACATAAGCAAATGGCCTAACTTTAAAGAAATTTATTCAGCAAAATTCATTTTAACATTTTGAAAAACTTATTTACAACGGTCAACAAGAGACCAAAATATTTATTCACAAAAATATTTATTAAGTGGACTTTAAAAAAAGTCAGTTATTGTTTTCCTTTTCGTTCCTGTACTAGCAATTTCTTATAAAATATGGAGGTTGTGATAGCAAAAGAGAATCTGCGATAATACATGAAAAAAAAAACTGACAGCGATCGTAGGTAGGGGTAGAGAAACAGAGAGATAGAGATAGATATACCTAGATAGAAATAGAGTAGATAGATACACAAAAAAATAAAGGAACGAAAGCGATAGACATTTGAGAAAGGGACATAATTGTGATTTTCCCCATCCCTGAATTTATCCAAGTCAGTACGGAGACTGCGATAAATCCCTTGAACATGTCAAATGCAATACATGTTGTACAAAACAGCCGATGTTTGACCGTGAGGTGAACTCAAGCAATGTACATTTCAACAAGAAATAACAGTTTGATGCAACACTACAATAACAAAACAATGAGGAAGTGTTTCTAGCTTTGATTAAATCAAAATGAAACAGATTATTCATTTAGTTTCTCCTAATTTAGAAGTTCGCAGTGTACGACCAAAATGGATTTTTTTAAGCGGTCGCTCGATTTGTGATTTTCGCTCGTTGATGTTAGTCTCTGGTCGCGTTCTGGAGGTGGTCGTTCCCTAAGGCTCAATTAACATTAGCAAATCGTCGGTGCATAGAAAAGCGGTCGTTAACAACAGGTGATCGCTTACGAAGATGGTTGCATACGGCAGGTTCCATCGTATATATATGAAATACTCTACTAAGCACTCTTAATAAAGTAAATCACAACAAACAGTGATATGCCAACCCAGTAGTTTGCATTACTTATATATATATATATAACTGTAAATTTATATTTAAACACGTCTTGAAAAATGCAACGAGTATAAACGCAGAGCGTAAAAAAATGGAAACAAAAAAAGAAACGAACTAAGCACTTGAACATTAGTCAAAGTACGAGTCGAAAGAAAAAAAAACCGAGACGAGGAACGTAGCACGTAAAGCGTTCTATACAATAGCAGAGCAAATAAATAAGTAAGAAGTTAACCTAGAGCCAATTGACCTACCAAGGTTGGCTCTAGGTTAGCTACTTACTATATATATATATATATATATATATATATATATATATATATATATTCGAAGGCAACGGGTACCCGGTTAATGTGGTGAAACGGGTAATTGATCGCAAGATCAAACATTATAAAGAACCTAAGGTTGAAGGACCGAACCGCTGTCCCTTGTATCTGAAAATACCCTGGCTTGGTAGAAGATGTCAAACTATAACCGACAGTGTTTCGGCATGTGTTTCGTCCTGTTATTTTGCGGTGCAGTTGCATGTGTTTTTCAGACTAGACCTGTGTTTCTTTCCTATATATATATATATATATATATATATATATATATATATATATATATATATCTTTTAAATTTACGCAAGAGAAAGGGGCTAATTATTCCCTTCCTTTCCTTGATGCTTTGTTGAGCAAATATCCTTCTGATTTTCTAACTTCAGTTTACCGATAACCAACATTTACTGGTTTGTAGACCAGGTGGGATTCTTTTTGTTTATAAAAACGCAAAATTAACTTAATTAAGACTCAAAGGGCCTTGAAGATTTTCTCTAAAACAAAGTTGCATGAGGAACTCAGGTTTATTTCTACTAGTGTCTCTAATCGATTGGATGTTGTCCCATCGGTAATTAAGAATAAAATATTCGAGTTCAACAAAGTTAAATCAGCTGCTGTGTAAAGATGTCCTGTATAGTTTCGCGTCTCGCTTGGTTAGGTTCTATTTGTGATAAATTTGCCAAGTGTATATCCGTTGTAATTTGATATTGTTACTGTGCGGCTAATATTGGTGTTGTGTTTTCTGATAAATCTGTCTTTTCTTCCATGAGGAAGGGTGTTCTCTCCCTACCAGGGCCATAGATGATGCTAAAAAAACACTGGGCACAGAGAAAATTGCCCGGATTTATTAATTGACAATGTGATGACGTCATCAGTGTCATCCATTTCCAGAAACTATGATTTTTGCGGATTTTTTCGGCTATTCCAATGGAAATTAGGCACAGAACGTGAACGAAAGCAGGAAATCGGGTTCGGACTTTCTGAGTATAACCAGTCTTTTCTCCCAAAATTAATAAATAAACAAACAGATTTTTACTGCGTTCATTCGGATGTTTTCTTCGTTTTTCTTTCTTTCTTTCTTTCTTTCTTTCTTTCTTTGTGAATTGTTTAGTTTGATTTCTGACGAAGACATTTTGCCTTGCCCGGATTTTCACTATGATTGCACGGATCGGCCTGGACCCGTGCCCGGTGTACCCGGTAGTCAGATACGGTCATGCTCCCTACATCACAATGGTTCTTTTATTTGAGTTAGTGTAGGAAGCTGGTTAATTTTTCTTGTACTCGGCCTTGTGTCAGACTTAACCGAACTCGCTACAGATTACAAGATTTTATGCAGATTTATAATCACCAGAATTATTATCAGGTTTTCATCAGAAGGTTGGTTGTCGTCAGGATGGAATGTGTGGAATTGTATGGAATAGCGTAAGAAGAATAAAATATACAGTTTGCATTTTAAAATAGAAATTTATTAAAGGGAAAGACTAACATAATTTGTGGGAGTTAATGTGCAGTTAGAAACATTATTAAGAGGTTAAGAGTAGAGTTCGTACAAAATGTTCGTAGTAGTAATTGTTGAAAAGGATAAAGGAGAAAGAGAACAAGGTGCGACCTGACCTTATCTCCGGTCGATTCGAAGTTGAAGTTACATGTTAGTTGTTTCGTCTCGCGGCTCCCATCTGTGTCTGTCTGACGCTGGTGAAGTCCTTTATATGTCCTTTTGAATTTCACACTGGATCGCTAAGTCCTTTCAAGTCTTACAAGTCGCTCCCATTGGTCAAAAATCCTTTTAACACCTACTTGCGAAATCTGGTTTCGACTGACTTTTCATTAAGCACATTGTCAATCCAGGATTTCACACGTCGTTGTGAAAGTTTGTAAAAGTGAAGAAGAAGGTTGATTTTAATGAATTTCTTCTTTTTTATATATATATATATATAAGCGTTTCACCCCTAGCAAGGCATTTCACTGCCACTACTGCGCAGAGGGCTACATAGAGTGGAGAAAGGATGGTTAAATATAGGAAATGTCAGAGGGTGGGTGATAGGCGGGTAAGGATACCGAGAATGAGGGTTGGGTAGATGAGAGTGTTCTGAGAATAATTGGGAGTTAGTGTGATAGGAGGTGTCTATTGACCCTACATTTAAACACCTGGAGATTGTAGCTGTCGGGAAAGCAGACTTGTGGAAGAGAATTCCACAGGCGGGAAGCGCGAGAAAAGAGGCTGTTGGAGTAGAATTTACGGTTACATCTTATCTGTTTAACTGTCAAAGGGTGGGACCTAGTTGCTAATCTAGTATCTCGTGTAAATTCGTGCTTAGTCGGCACCAGTGATCTAAGTTCATCGGAGCAGAAGCCATGAAAGTACTTGTAGAAGAGGCACAGGGAAGCCACATCACGCCGGTGAGAGAGTGGTTGCAGCCGGTCTGCCAAGTCAGTATCAACCACGTTACAGATTCTCCTTTGTATTTTGTCAAGAAGCCCAAGGAGAGTAGCAGGAGCACCCGACCAGATATGGCAGCAGTATTCAATACATGGGCAGATGGTAGATGTGCAGGATAGATTCAGGTGGGAAAAACTTCCGGGCCCTGCACAGAGAGCCGACTTTCATAGCGGCAGATCTGGCAATGGATTCGATATAGTCATTCCATTTGAGGTCCGCCGAAAGTGTAAGGCCAAGGAGGCGTAGTGTTTTACTCTCTGGGAGGCAAGCCTGTTCCATGCTAATGGGAGGTAGATGCGATTGTCTATGGTGGTTAGTTGATAACAGCTTCGTTTTAGAAGCATTGAAATTTACTAGCCATTTCCTACCCCAGGCCACTACAGATTGGAGGTCCTTTTCAAGCTCGGCAGCGAGGTTCGCTTTGTCGCCCACACCGAGTTTCTGATCGAGGCGAGAGTAGATGGTGGTGTCATCGGCATACATGCCTACTTGGGATCTAATGGCGCCGGGGAGATCATTAATGTACATCAGAAAGAGCGTGGGACCTAGGATAGAACTTTGAGGGACGCCCGCGTTCGTATGGTAGTTTTGGCAGGCATGCCCATTTAATACTACCTTCAATGTGCGGTTAGAGAGGAATGACTGGATGAGGTCAAACAGATGTCCAGTTATCCCGTAGCTCCGCAGTTTGCATAAGAGGCCAGCGTGCCAGACCCTGTCGAACGCTTTGGAGATATCCAAGGCAACGGTTCGAGCTTCGCCATTTTTGTCAAGTGCCCGGTATATATACTCGGTAATGGTCGTTAGCATATCAGCAGTAGACCTGGTGAAGCGAAATCCGTACTGTTTGTCAGAGAGAAGCCTGTGGGCCGTGAGATGCTGAATAACCTCGGCGTTGATAATGGCTTCGAAAACTTTGCCGAAGATCGGAAGGAGACTAATAGGACGGTAATTGGCGGGGTCTGAGGGTTCACCAGAATTCTTAAATATAGGAACTACACAGGAGGACTTCCAACAGGCAGGAAAACAGGAAGCAGATAGGCAGAGGTTATAGAGTTTAGAGAGGACAGAGGAGAGTTCTGGGGCACATTTCTTCAGTACTATGATTGGGATTCCGTCCCCGCCGCTCGCTTTGTGTGGGTCAAGTTGTGCAATTATCTTGGAGACCAGAGAGGGTGTAATGTGGACGTTATTTAGTTGAGCCTTAGTTCTGGGTGGGAAGTCGGGTGTAGGTATTCGTAACGAGTCCAGTGTCGAATTGGTGGAGAATCTACGAGCAAAGCATTCAGCCTTGTCTGCTGGGGAGGTGAGAACTTCAAATTCGTTGATTAGTGGGGGTATTGAAGTCTTTCCCTTGTTGAGCACGCTTTTGCAGAGTCGCCAGTAATCTTTGGAGCCAAACTTAGAGGATGCTATGCGTTGCCTCATTCTGGTAGCAAACGCCCTCTTAGCTTCGTTCAGTACTTTTTTACACTTATTACGTGCTGAGGCGAAAAGGCGCCTGTTTTGGTTCGACGAGCAGCTTCGATAGAGCCGGAAGAAATGGTTCCGGTGGGCAATGGCGGCCGAGCAAGCGGGTGAGAACCAGGGGGACGAATTTGATTTTAGCTGGAATTTCCTGGCCGGGATAAAAGCATCGATGCCAGCCTTAACCCAAGAGGAGACCTCTGATTTTCGCTACAAATTCATATGTTTAAATGTAGTTGTGGATTGCACTACATAGGAAGAACTACCCAAAGATTAGATGCCAGAATTAAACAACACGTCCCTACAAAAATCTGTAATTTGAACTATTCTTCGCTAGACCAACATGCGGAATACCTTATATATATATATATATATATATATATATATATATATATATATATACCTTATATATATAACAGTGATTGTGCTGCTAACTTTAGTGTCAACACGTTTTCTATCGTAAGTTCGTCACACTCAAGTTACCATCTTAAAGTGTTGAAGAACATCTATATTCAATCGTTAATAGCTCTTCTGTGTAAACAGAAGGAACATATATTTGGCCTTCAACTCATTTCTATTAGAACTTTTTCTCGCTGTCTCTCCTTTACAGGCTGTTCTATTTCTTAAATAATCCACCTCGATTTAGCTCCGTGGAGCGAGGTACGAAACCGTTTAGCTAGGCCGTTTTTCAGTTTTATTTTTTAATTATTATCATCATTATTTCACGGCTTCTGCTCCGATGAACTTAGATCACTGGTGTCCCCTAAATACGAATTTGCACGAGATACTAGATTAGCAACTAGATCCCACCCTTTTACAGTGAAACCGATAAAATGCAGCCATAACTTCTACTCCAACAGTTTCTTTCCTCGCACTTCCCGACTGTGGAATTCTCTTCCAAACGATTGCTTCCCCGACGGCTACAATCTCCAGGAGTTTAAATGTAAGGTCAATAGACACCTCCTAACACACTAACCTGCTCCCATTCTATCAAGCACTCTTCCCATCTGCCTAACCCTCATCCTCGCTATCCTTACTCATCTATCACCTTCCTTCTGACATTCCCTATGTTTAACCACTCCTTCTCATGTAGCCCCATGCGCAATAGTGGCAGTGGAATGCCTTGCTTGGGGTGAGATGATTAAAAAAAAAAATC
Organism: Ascarosepion bandense; assembly: GCA_037127315.1. Taxonomy (NCBI): domain Eukaryota; kingdom Metazoa; phylum Mollusca; class Cephalopoda; order Sepiida; family Sepiidae; genus Ascarosepion; species Ascarosepion bandense. Next base: position 652,333 of record JBBBDQ010001753.1, read on the forward strand.
ATGGGTGGTAATAATAATTTTTGTTTATTCATAGCGGTAATTAAATTTTATACCACAACTCATATATATATATATATATAGTGAAACCTGTCGTATGCGATCCCCTGTTATTAACGACCGTTTTTATATGTACCGACGATTTGCTAATGTTAATTGACCCTTAGTGAGCGACCACCTCAAGAACGCGACCAGTGACTAACATCAACGAGTGAAAATAACTGATGAAGCGACCGCTTTAAAAAGAATTCATTTTGGTCGTACACTGCGAATTTCTCTAAATGAATAATTTATTTCATTTTGCTTTGATCTAAGTTAGCAACACAAAACAAAAATAATCCATTTAGATCGTACACTGCGAACTTCTAAATTCGGAGAAACTAAATGAATAATCTATTTCATTTTGATTTAATCAAAGCTAGAAACACTTCGCCATTGTTTTATTATTGTAAGGTTGTATCAAACTGTTATTTCTTGTTGAAATGTACATTGCTTGAGGTCACCTCACCGTCAAACATCGGCTGTTTTGTACAACATGTATTGCATTTGACATGTTCAAGGGATTTATCGCAGTCTCCGTACTGACTTGGATAAATTCAGGGACTGGGAAAATCACAATTATGTCCCTTTCTCAAATGTCTATCTCTTTCGTTCCTTTATTTTTTTTGTGTATCTATCTTCTCTATTTCTATCTAGGTATATCGATCTCTATCTCTGTTTCTTTACACCCACCCACGATCGCTGTCAGTTTTTTGTATATTTTTTTTTGTTTATTTTTTTCAATGTATTTGGTTGGTTGTTTTGTTTTTATGGCATATCAACATCGGTGGGTCATTTATTGCCAACTAAATTCTATTTATGTATTACTGGTAATACCTTTTTCTTTCAACAATTTATTGTTGTTTTTTATATAAAGTTTAGTGTCTCGTAATCCTTTTTTTTCTTTTGCGAATATCATGATTCACTGGGATTTGTTTTTAAGGGCAGGGTCCCCAAGTACTACCCTTGTTATTTAACCCATAACTGGAGGGAATGGACGGATTAATATATTTCCCAAGGGTACCAGTGCTTAAGTGAATTCCGAGCCGATTTCCACTGCACCATAACGCACATCCGTCACTAAACGCTTATAGCACCTGGTATTCCGGAGCGGTCACCCATCTAAGTACTGACCAGGCTCAACGTTGCTTAACTTCAGTGATCGAGCGAGAACCGGTGTATTCAATATGATATGGCCTTAAGCCTTTTCAATGTATTATCGCAGATTCTCTTTTGCTATCACTCACTTCTAAGAAAAAAATGAAACTGTATACGTCGCGAATTTTTCCAACCTCCATATTTTAGTACAAGCACGAAAAGGAAAGCAATAACTGACTTTTTTTTTTTAAGGACACTTAATAAATATTTTTTGTGAATAAATATTTTGGTCTCTTGTTGACCGTTTTAAATACGTTTTTTAAAATTTTAAAATGAATTATGCTGAATAAATTTCTTTAAATTTAGGCCATTTTCTTATGTTCTCATTTATTTATTACCAGATTACATGGTAAAATTCTACTATGTACATTCTGATGAATGGAATATACGTTCTTGGCGAAAATAGGTCATGACTATGAGCCTTTAGTGAGCGACCACCTTCCGTATGCAACCTGTTTATGATGGTAGTAGGGGTGGTCGCAAACGACAGGTTCCACTATATATATATATATATATATATATATGAAGTCCAATTACTCTTGGTTTTATAAGTTTTGATTTATGTTGGGTTTATAAATTTTGATTTTATGTGTAAATATTAGCCCGGTTTATAAGCTAATCTAAAGTAAATAGTAGTCAGATTTATATTTGAGCCTGTAAGTGTTGAACCTCTGAGTATATATTAGCCGGGTTTATAAGCTAATCTAAAGTAAATAGTAGTCAGATTTATATTTGAGCCTGTAAGTGTTGAACCTCTGAGTACATATTAACCGGGTTTATAAGCTAATCTAAAGTAAATAGTAGTCAGATTTATATTTGAGCCTGTAAGTGTTGAACCTCTGAGTATATATTAGCCGGGTTTATAAGCTAATCTAAAGTAAATAGTAGTCAGATTTATATTTGAGCCTGTAAGTGTTGAACCTCTGAGTACATATTAGCCGGGTTTATAAGCTAATCTAAAGTAAATAGTAGTCAGATTTATATTTGAGCCTGTAAGTGTTGAACCTCTGAGTACATATTAGCCGGGTTTATAAGCTAATCTAAAGTAAATAGTAGTCAGATTTATATTTGAGCCTGTAAGTGTTGAACCTCTGAGTATATATTAGCCGGGTTTATAAGCTAATCTAAAGTAAATAGTAGTCAGATTTATATTTGAGCCTGTAAGTGTTGAACCTCTGAGTACATATTAGCCGGGTTTATAAGCTAATCTAAAGTAAATAGTAGTCAGATTTATATTTGAGCCTGTAAGTGTTGAACCTCTGAGTATATATTAGCCGGGTTTATAAGCTAATCTAAAGTAAATAGTAGTCAGATTTATATTTGAGCCTGTAAGTGTTGAACCTCTGAGTATATATTAGCCGGGTTTATAAGCTAATCTAAAGTAAATAGTAGTCAGATTTATATTTGAGCCTGTAAGTGTTGAACCTCTGAGTATATATTAGCCGGGCTTATAAGCTAATCTAAAGTAAATAGTAGTCAGATTTATATTTGAGCCTGTAAGTGTTGAACCTCTGAGTACATATTAGCCAGGTTTATAAGCTAATCTAAAGTAAATAGTAGTCAGATTTATATTTGAGCCTGTAAGTGTTGAACCTCTGAGTATATATTAGCCGGGTTTATAACCTAATCTAAAGTAAATAGTAGTCAGATTTATATTTGAGCCTGTAAGTGTTGAACCTCTGAGTACATATTAGCCGGGTTTATCAGCTAATCTAAAGTAAATAGTAGTCAGATTTATATTTGAGCCTGTAAGTGTTGAACCTCTGAGTATATATTAGCCGGGTTTATAAGCTAATCTAAAGTAAATAGTAGTCAGATTTATATTTGAGCCTGTAAGTGTTGAACCTCTGAGTATATATTAGCCGGGTTTATATGCTAATCTAAAGTAAATAGTAGTCAGATTTATATTTGAGCCTGTAAGTGTTGAACCTCTGAGTACATATTAGCCGGGTTTATAAGCTAATCTAAAGTAAATAGTAGTCAGATTTATATTTGAGAATGTAAGTGTTGAACCTCTGAGTACATATTAGCCGGGTTTATAAGCTAATCTAAAGTAAATAGTAGTCAGATTTATATTTGAGCCTGTAAGTGTTGAACCTCTGAGTATATATTAGCCGGGTTTATAAGCTAATCTAAAGTAAATAGTAGTCAGATTTATATTTGAGCCTGTAAGTGTTGAACCTCTGAGTATATATTAGCCGGGCTTATAAGCTAATCTAAAGTAAATAGTAGTCAGATTTATATTTGAGCCTGTAAGTGTTGAACCTCTGAGTACATATTAGCCGGGTTTATAAGCTAATCTAAAGTAAATAGTAGTCAGATTTATATTTGAGCCTGTAAGTGTTGAACCTCTGAGTATATATTAGCCGGGTTTATAAGCTAATCTAAAGTAAATAGTAGTCAGATTTATATTTGAGCCTGTAAGTGTTGAACCTCTGAGTATATATTAGCCGGGTTTATAAGCTAATCTAAAGTAAATAGTAGTCAGATTTATATTTGAGCCTGTAAGTGTTGAACCTCTGAGTATATATTAGCCGGGCTTATAAGCTAATCTAAAGTAAATAGTAGTCAGATTTATATTTGAGCCTGTAAGTGTTGAACCTCTGAGTACATATTAGCCAGGTTTATAAGCTAATCTAAAGTAAATAGTAGTCAGATTTATATTTGAGCCTGTAAGTGTTGAACCTCTGAGTATATATTAGCCGGGTTTATAACCTAATCTAAAGTAAATAGTAGTCAGATTTATATTTGAGCCTGTAAGTGTTGAACCTCTGAGTACATATTAGCCGGGTTTATCAGCTAATCTAAAGTAAATAGTAGTCAGATTTATATTTGAGCCTGTAAGTGTTGAACCTCTGAGTATATATTAGCCGGGTTTATAAGCTAATCTAAAGTAAATAGTAGTCAGATTTATATTTGAGCCTGTAAGTGTTGAACCTCTGAGTATATATTAGCCGGGTTTATATGCTAATCTAAAGTAAATAGTAGTCAGATTTATATTTGAGCCTGTAAGTGTTGAACCTCTGAGTACATATTAGCCGGGTTTATAAGCTAATCTAAAGTAAATAGTAGTCAGATTTATATTTGAGAATGTAAGTGTTGAACCTCTGAGTACATATTAGCCGGGTTTATAAGCTAATCTAAAGTAAATAGTAGTCAGATTTATATTTGAGCCTGTAAGTGTTGAACCTCTGAGTATATATTAGCCGGGTTTATAAGCTAATCTAAAGTAAATAGTAGTCAGATTTATATTTGAGCCTGTAAGTGTTGAACCTCTGAGTATATATTAGCCGGGCTTATAAGCTAATCTAAAGTAAATAGTAGTCAGATTTATATTTGAGCCTGTAAGTGTTGAACCTCTGAGTACATATTAGCCAGGTTTATAAGCTAATCTAAAGTAAATAGTAGTCAGATTTATATTTGAGCCTGTAAGTGTTGAACCTCTGAGTATTTATATTAGCCGGGTTTATAAGCCTAATCTAAAGTAAATAGTAGTCAGATTTATATTTGAGCCTGTAAGTGTTGAACCTCTGAGTATATATTAGCCGGGTTTATATGCTAATCTAAAGTAAATAGTAGTCAGATTTATATTTGAGCCTGTAAGTGTTGAACCTCTGAGTACATATTAGCCGGGTTTATAAGCTAATCTAAAGTAAATAGTAGTCAGATTTATTAATTTGAGCCTGTTTAAGTGTTGAACCTCTGAGTATATATTAGCCGGGCTTATAAGCTAATCTAAAGTAAATAGTAGTCAGATTTATATTTGAGCCTGTAAGTGTTGAACCTCTGAGTACATATTAGCCAGGTTTATAAGCTAATCTAAAGTAAATAGTAGTCAGATTTATATTTGAGCCTGTAAGTGTTGAACCTCTGAGTACATATTAGCCGGGTTTATAAGCTAATCTAAAGTAAATAGTAGTCAGATTTATATTTGAGAATGTAAGTGTTGAACCTCTGAGTACATATTAGCCGGGTTAATAAGCTAATCTAAAATAAATAGTAGTCAGATTTATATTTGAGCCTGTAAGTGTTGAACCTCTGAGTATATATTAGCCGGGTTTATATGCTAATCTAAAGTAAATAGTAGTCATCAGAGTTATTTTCATTTTTGCATAATTTAGATGACAATTTATCTATCTCACTCTGTATAAATAAACCGCTTCATTGTACAATCCTTATAAAGCAGTGTTTCCCAACCTTTTATAGCCATGCCCCACCTAATCACCTCAAGAATCCTGATGTCTCCCCCCTCCCATATGTTGATATATAATTCCCCTCCCATATGTTGATATATAATTCTTATGTAAAAAGTGAACTTTGTTTTAGGTGATGCCTAAAACACCAATACTTTGATTTAAGCTTTTATTTTAAACTTAAAATTTAAAATTTGTTTCAGGCTCAAATTGCCTTAAAGCTTTAAGGTGGCTTAAACAAACTTAAAAACAACATGGCATCCATGAAAAACAAAAAATAAATAAAAGACAATTAATGATTTGAGCAAGAAATTACCAAAAAATAAAATATTAGGGATTGTCTTATATTATTTTTGTTTATATGAAACAATCAAATAAAGTTTCAAGGCATGTAATAGAGAATTGAAATATTTAAATTTATAAACAAAAACTAATTTCAAAAGAAGCTATTTTCTGTAATACTTTTATCAGTACTTTTAATTAAATTGTACATTGTACAGTAAAGATATGAATCAAATCTATGTAACATTGCTAATTTTTATTCATTGAAATCTTAGGGCTAATAGATCATAAAAAACAAAGACTTTTATTAGCAAAACAGCTAAATTACCCCCTAAAAAATCAAATTGCCCCCCCCCTGTGGAAATCACCATTATAAAGTCTGTTACAGTTTTATTAGTATTTTTCTTTAACCCTACATTCCTAGTATACTAGGGCATTGTCACAGAATAAGTAATGTGATGTTTTTAGACACCCCAATTAAAAAAATTATATCTGTCATTTAGTTTTCCAGACAAATGTATACAAAAGGTTTTATTTGAAAATTAAGTTAAAAAGACAAAAACCGATTTGTAAATTTCAAATGTATTTAACCCTTCACACTCTGCATTATTAATATTATTTTCTTTTCCACTGAATTCTTTTTTAAGGCCTCTCAGTTGCAGTATCCTTATTGTTAAATTCACTCAAAATTGTTTTCTGTTGCCATAGCAGGATTTGACAACACAACTATGAAATTCAAACACATTATTGCTCAGGGATCATAGTCAGCTACAGTAGCAGGATAAATATTTTGTATAGCAAACAGCTTGATAAAGGATAAATAGATTTTGTTTTAATCTTTTCACCCCAAGACTGGGTACAGGGTATTGAAAGGATGGAAAATGAATGGGATTCAAGAAGATAAAAGATGGCAGACGATGATGCATTTAATTTTTTGGAGATTGTAGCTATCAGGGAATCAAGTAAACAGAAGTGATTTGAGCCTGTAAGTGTTGAACCTCTGAGTACATATTAGCCGGGTTTATAAGCTAATCTAAAGTAAATAGTAGTCAGATTTATATTTGAGCCTGTAAGTGTTTAACCTCTGAGTATATATATATATATATATATATATATATATATATATAGGTGAATCTAAAGTAATATAGGGATAGGAAATGAAGTATTAAAATCAAACTTTTTCTTCACTTTAAAAAAAATTCACAATGACGTGCGAAATCCTGGTTTTTCCAAAATAGAAAAAGGATTGACCATGTGTTTAAAGAAAAAAATCGAAACTAGATTTCGCTAGTAGGTATTTAACTGGTTTGCTGACCAATGGGAGCAACTTGCAAGACCAAAAAGGACTTCGCGATCAAGTGCGAAAAATCTGAATACTATAAAAGTGCCCGGTCAGCGTCAAGAAACGGAGTCAGTCAAAGATGGAAGCAGCAAGAAAGACAACACTAAAATGTAACTTCAACTTCAAATCGACCCGGGGATAAGGTCAGGTCGCACCTTGTTCTCTCTCTCTCTTTCTCTCTCTCTCTTTCCTTCTCGCATGCTGACTCCTTTTACTTCTTCTTGTCCATGTATATTTTTATTCTTACACTATTGCACACATTCCAACCCGCAACCAACTTTCTGATGAAAACCTGATCATTCTGATGATTATAATTCTGCATAAAACTTGTAAGCTGTAGGGAGTTCGGTCATGTATGACACAAGGCAGAATAAACAAAAATAACCAGGCCCCCAATGGCTACAGTAAACAATGGGCGGATCTATTGAACAGGTGAAGAGGCTCATCCCTTGTTTCCTGTTTAGGATGCGGTTTCCGGTTTTCTCTTTTCCAATCTTTTCACTCTTTTCCTTTATTATTATTTTTTCAATTGGAGTAGATAGACTAAACTATCGCCCGGTTCACACTCCACCCACATCTATTGAACAGGTGAAGAGGCTCATCCCTTGTTTCCTGTTTAGGATGCGGTTTCCGGTTTTCTCTTTTCCAATCTTTTCACTCTTTTCCTTTATTATTTTTTTTTTCAATTGGAGTAGATAGACTAAACTATCGCCCGGTTCACACTCCACCCACATCTATTGAACAGGTGAAGAGGCTCATCCCTTGTTTCCTGTTTAGGATGCGGTTTCCGGTTTTCTCTTTTCCAATCTTTTCACTCTTTTCCTTTATTATTTTTTTTTTCAATTGGAGTAGATAGACTAAACTATCGCCCGGTTCACACTCCACCCACATCTATTGAACAGGTGAAGAGGCTCATCCCTTGTTTCCTGTTTAGGATGTGGTTTCCGACTTTCTCTTTTCCATTCTTTTTACCCTTACGTAGCCCCCTGCGCATCAGTGGCGCTACCGCCTTGCTTGGGGTGATATTATTAAAAAAAAAAAATTTATAATTGGGTCCTTAAGCAAACATCGGTCCATTCAGAATGTTTCTCCTTTTGGTGAAGTTTTCCTACTCCGGAAGTGGTGAGCCAAATTAGACCGTCACTAGTGCTCAGGAAGTTATTTTTAGAGTGTAAGTATTTGTACGAAACCCATTTTTCATCACCTTTTTTATTGATCTTTTTTATTTTTACGGCATATCTACCTTTTGCCGGTTACTAAAAGCCAGAAATATTTCGGGATTGTAAGAATTTATACGAAACACATTTTTCCTCACCTTTTTTAATGATTTGTTTTTATGCTTTGTCTACCTTTTGCTTCAACTGGAATTCGAACTCGGCTACGAGAAACCGGGTTGCCGAGTTCGAATTCCAGTTGAATCCATTCCATTGTATTCACTTACGCGCAAATACCATTAGGAAAGGTATTAATCCGTCTCTTCCTTCCAGTTATGGGTTAAATAGCAGGACAGATTGGGTTCTATAGCCTTGGTCGGCAACCAGTCTACCACAGAAAGCAATGGCAACCTACTGCGGGATAATCTTCTGCCCAGTCAGTTATGTCTCTTTCGAGACATGATCGCCCAAGCGTGTATCACGTATGGCACTTAACTGACTGATTGAATATAATAGTTGGGATCATGATTAAGGCTTCTACTGGTCATAAAGTGGGGGATCGGTTTTCTATTGTTATAAAGTAATAAACTGATCCCCTACTTATTACTATGTAATAGTATAGTACATCGCGTCTTCTTCTAGCTATGAGTCAAATAACAGGACAGATTGGGTTCTATAGCCTTGGCTGGCAACCAGTCTACCGCAGAAAGCAATAGCAACTTACTGTGGGATAATCTTCTGCCCAGTCAGTCATGTCTCTTTCGAGACATGATCGCCCAAGCGTGTATCACGTACAGTATATTAAAGTATTTTATTATTATAAATAAAACAATAATTCAGTAACTGGATATTTAGGTATTTAAATAATTCCGTGACGTTTTGATAAATTACAATAACAGAAAATTATTTTTAATCATTTCACCGCAAGCAAGGTAAGTCCGTTATTAATGCGCAGGGAATTATTTTTAGAGTGTAAGAATTTGTACGAAATTCATTTTTATCACCTTTTGTATGGATTTGTTTTTTACGGTATATCTACCTTTTGCCGGTGATTAAAAGCCAGAAATATTTCAGGATTTTAAGAATTTGTACAAAACCCATTTTTCATCACCTTTTGTATTGAGTTGTTTTATACGGTATATCTACCTTTTACCGGTTATAAAAAGCCAGAAAAATTTTGGGATTGTAAAAATTTGTACGAAACACATTTTTCCTCACATTTTTTAATTAAACGATTCATCTTTTTATAAAAAATATTTTTAAAAATTACTATCTTTCACTTACAATAGTATTTTTTAATATGGAAGAGCCAAAAATCAATTTAAAAAAATTCGAAAATCGAACTTTCAATAAATGATAAAGAAGAAAAAAAACGCCATAAATGCGTGTGTGCATGTGTTTATATTTGTTACTACTACTACTACGACTACTACAGCTGTTTTGTTTGTTTGTTTGTTTGTTTTTTCCTCTCGTGTGGACGTATTGATTGAATTTAATTAATTTCTTTTGAACGAAAAAAGATTCAAAGATTGAACAAGATTTGAAATATCTACAAATAAAATTAGTATGAAATTACAAAATTAAATTACACGCTCCCCTACCAAGGCTTCGCGACCCCACCACGCCCATGGGGTCGCGACCCACTGATTGGGAGCCTCTGTTCTAGATCTTTCAGAATTGTCTCGCTGTATAGGTTTAATAGATCCGGTGAGAAGGCATATCCTTGTCTTACACCCCTTTCTATCATTGTATATTTGTTGAATTCGTTTCCTGTCCGCATGCAGGCGGTTTGCTGTCAGAACAGGTTCTTGATTACTTTCGTGCTTTCCTCAAATATGTGAAGTTTGCAGAGCTTCTAATCGTGGCGTAGTCTATGAAACGCAGGTACACGCCCTTCTCCGTTTATATTGTCCTTTTTGATAATATTCTAAGCATAAATATCGCTTTCCTTATTTCTTTGACGAAACTACACTGTTCTTGTCCTATCTCCGGGCTAACTGTGCTCATCTTCTGTGTTCCCTGGCCCTTCAGGACGTAAGCGATCATAGCTTTCCACGTCTCCCTAGCCCTGGTGGCTCTGAGCACGCCTTCTCCTGTTGCACCGTGCAACCCTCGTTCCGTCATCCACCTGATCAGGTCCTTCAAATATGTTATTCATTGCTTTCCCCTGTCCCTTTTTCTCTCTATTTGGCCTGTGAGTATCAGGTTCTCCAAGCCCTTCTTCCTCATTGCATGTCCCAGAAACTTCTGTTGTCTCTTCCTGATGCTCAGTATTAATTCCCTTTTTGTTTCCATCATGTCTAAGACCTCATCATTGCTCACATGCTCGATCCATGAGATTCGCAGCATCCTTCTGTAGAACCACATTTCAATTGCTTCAAGTTTTTCCTTCATCTTTGATGGTATTGTCCAGCATTCACTGCCATATTGAAGGACGGACATCACGTAGCAATCCAGTACTCTCTTCCTAGTTTCTAGCGAAATTGTCCTGTTTCTTAATACTTTATTCAACTTCTGGAATGCTTCCTTCGCCATGCCAATTCGCCTTCGGATCTCTGTGTCGCACTTTCCGTCTTCTGTTATAACGCTTCCCAGGTATTTAAATTTTGGTACCTGCTTGATTCTGGTATCCCCGACTTGTATTTGGCATATTGGGCTGCCCTTTTTACTGATGACCATGCATTCGGTTTTCGTGCAGTTTATTTCTAGTTCTTTCTTGTTACTTTCTTCTGCTACCTTCTTTCGAATGATGAGTTTTGCTATGTGAGTCATTTAACTGTTCGGTGGAACATTCCTTTGCGTCTGACCTTTTAGCTAGTGCTAAAAAAATCGATTTGCTTAATTCTACCACTGTTGTAAATTTCTTTATTAATTCAGTTAAGTGCCATACGTGATACGCTTTGGGCAGAAGATTATCCCGCAGTAGTTTGCCATTGCATTCTGCTGTAGACTGGTTGCCAGCCAAGGCTATAGAACCAATCTGTTCTGTTATTTAACCCATAACTGGAGGGAAGAGACGGATTAATACCTTTTCTAAGGGTACTTCTGTTATTCTTTTGGATAACCGGCTGGACTCCAGAACGCAATTCTTCATGTCATGGTACAGAAAAAATTTCCATTGTTTTGATTGGTGTGAACAGTCGCATTAAAACAGTCACCTGTTGTTCATGTCTTTCCTTTCCGAGCTATGTCCCTTTTAAGCCGTTGGCGCTAAGAGTCGTTTAAAGATGGTCACCTGACACATGTTGCCCATGTCGGTCCTTAGAGGACGAGGAGATAATTCCTTTGATAACTACCGTTGGGTTGTATATATTGATTTTTTAGGGCCATGACTGTTCTTAAGAATAATAGTAGAATGGTTTCCCGTTGCCTTCTTCACAGTGATTTATCGAGACATCGCCTCTAGTTAGCGGGCTGTTGACTCCTCGAGAGTTCTTTTGTATGTCTTATTTTTCGTCCTACAAGATTACTAACATCCCACATCGCTCACAAGACTATGGTGTGGGGTAGCCGGTTTGGTCGCCGACGGTCCGACAGTCAGTTTGTTAACAGCACATATACACAATATAAAAAAATTGCATACTTACCTGTGTCGTTCGAGAGTGGGGTTAGGTTAATATCTCTCTAGCTGGAGTGAATGATAGAGTTATAGGGCCGTATTAATAGGATGGTTGGGAACGAGAGAATGTGATTATTAAGTTACTACGTAGGATAAGTCCGAAAAGCCACTTTTTAGATCCGGGGTGGTAGCACCTATTAGGGTCCCAGCTATGGGCAGTCTATCCCCAAACTGGAGTTAAAACACTATGAAAGTATAAAAGTAGAATTTTATAGAAATAGACACATAAAAATAGACATTAATAATATATATATATATAAAGAGAGACGTTTTATAGAAAAATATGTATTTTTGAAGGAAAAGTATTACCAACAGTACATTTTTGAAGGAAATAAATATATTGCCATAATATGTTTTTGAAGGAAAAAAAATTATTACCGACAATACATTTTTAATACAAATCTAGAAGACATGTTCAGTTTTCTAAAATAAATATAAAAAAGTTTTCATTAAAATCTGACTAAATCAACCTTCTCACTATAGCGAAATATTTTAAAGAAATAACTTAAAACCTCTACCTTTTTGGCATTAAATAACCCACAGAGGTGTTGATATGCTGCAAAACAAAACTCAAATAAACGCAGAGAAACTTGCTGCAGATTTGAATATATTTATGTACTTAACGAAATGGTTATAAACAACCGACAATTTGAAATGATTTGTTTGAACATCAATTTTGATCGATATTCGTATTTAAGTAGATATTCTGTTTATAATCAAACAGTATTATATATTTATTTCTACCGGCCGGATTGTTTACGATAACATTTTCCTAACATCTTGTCTCATATATATATATATATATATAAATATATATATATATATATATTAATGCAGGTTTCATTGAATAATATAGACAAGTTCTGTCTATTTATTTTGTGTAAGATCCTTTCGTATGATCTGTTTAGCTTGATAGTGTTGTCATGGAAAGACGACAAGAAATCACAATAATTGTTGATTTTTTATCAGGTCTGAGCTTTTCGGCTTACATATATATATATTATCGATTTTCTGCACTATTGTAAGAACTGCAACCTTGAAACTTCTGAATATCGTTTTTTATGTCTTTGTCTATGAGTGTATCAAATTGGATTAAAATCGGACCACTCCTTCTATAACCCGATTTTTTCGATTATCGATTTTCGATATTTATCGGGGGTACTTTGACACAAAACCTAGCTTAGAACACTCACAGACGCTAATAGTACAACTGTGTAAATTTTCAAGAAAATCTGTTCAGCCGTTTCGGAGTCTATAGGTAACGGACACACACACACACACACACACACACACAGAGACAAAGTTCCATTTATAAATAAGTTTAGATAATATATATTTGTATTTGAAATGTTTCGTTTGAACATTATTTTTGATTGATACTCGTATTTAAGTAGGTATTCAGTTTATAATCAAAAAGTATATATATTTATTTCTACCGACCAGCCTGATTATTTACGATAATTTATTTGTTACGAAAATGTGGTCATTCGGCGGAATTCAAACCTGCGACCCCTATCCATATAGGAGAAGCCACCAATTGACCTGGCGCGTCTTAGACCTCTCCACCACCAATGACCAACAGTCTAAACGAAGTCAAATTATGCCTATATAACACAATTTCCGATTCTCGTAAATAATCATATCTGCACTGAAATGTATCGTAATGTCAAGAAATGTAAAAATGCAATGTTACAGAAATAAACGAAGATTAACGAAATGGTTATAAACAATAATCTATGTTGATAGGAGTCGCAGGTTCGAATACTGCCGAATGACCACATTTTCGTAATGACAATTTATCGTAAATAATCGGGCCGGTAGAAATAAATATATATATTGTTTGATTATAAACAGAATATCTACTTAAATTCGAGTATCGATCAAAAATAATGTTCAAACAAATCATTTCAAATTGTCGGTTGCTCATAACCATATCATTAATCTTCATTAATTTCCGTAATATATATATATATATATGAAATTATTTGTTCAAACATTATTTTTGATCGATACTCGTATTTAAGTAGATCTTCTGTTTATAATCAAACAGTATATATATTTATTTCTACCAGCCTGATTATTTACGATAAATTTTTGTTTCGAAAATGTTGGTCATTCGTAGTCGAGAGGTCTAAAACGCGTCAGGTCAATTAGTGGTTTTCCCTATGTGGATAGGAGTCGCAGGTTCGAATCCTGCCGAATGACACATTTTCGTAAAAAAAAATATCGTAAATAAACAGGCCGGTAGAAATAAACATATAATACAGTTTGATTATAAACAGAATATCTACTTAAATACGAGTATTGATCAAAAATAATGTTCAAACAAATAATTTCATTTATGTACTTAGTAAAAGGAAAGTAAAAATTACAAAAATGAAATTAGCTAGCAGTGACAATGGCAGTATTAACTACTACAGCTACAGTATTTAGTTGGCCTTCCCACTTAAGGCAACATGTGACACAAGGTAATTTTTATGTGGGTCTTCAGGGCTATACAGCCTGGCCAAAAATATCTGTCTATCGTTACCCAGTCATTGATTTTACCCTTCGGCGGAACCACGACTGGGTTTGTGCTCTCCGCCCGAAGGCAGAGAGCTGACAGTGACAATTGCAGTTGTAACTGCGACAACTACGGTATTTAGATGACCTTCCCACTTAAAGCAACATGTGACACAAGGTCATTTTTATGTGGGTCTTCCGGGCCATATAGCCCGGCCAAAATCATCTGCCTGTTATTCCTCAGTTGTGACTCTACCCTTCGGTGGAGCCACGATTATGTCATTGCTCTCCGCCCGAAGGCAGAGAGCTGACAGTGACAATTGCAGTTGTAACTACTAAAACTACTGCTGTTCTCTGTATAAGCAGGATTATATGTACACATCAGGCGAGTCCATTCTTGTATACAAAAAGGGGCGATCCCACAACAGTAACTGTAACGACTTTGATCCTCATTGGGAACCGTAAACTTGTGTTTTACCAAATTAGGACAAGAAGAAAGTGAAAATTCATTTGTACTCTATTTATGACTAACGACCGTGATCCTCAGAGGGGACCGTATATTTTGTCTAATAGTTTAAAAAGGTGAAAATTAATCTGTATACTATTTAGAACTGTGACGACGTCAATCCTCATTAGGAAACGTACGCTTTTTTGCTTTTCAAAATAGGCCATGGAGATGGTAATTCCTTTGTAGACCACGACTGTAATAATGGTGGTCCTCACTAGGAACCGAATACTTGCATTTTCTTAAAATATATTAAAGAGCTGAAAATTCATTTAAAACTAAAACGACGTTGATCCTCACAAGGAACCCTATTCGTGTGGGTTTTTAAAGCAACCAGAATACGAATTCCTTCGCATATATAAATTTGCTAACAGCCCTTGCATTGAATACTGCTGCCATATCAGGTCGGCTGCCCCTGCTATCCTCCTACGGGTCCTTCACAAAATCCAACGGAGAATCTGTAATGTGATCGATCCCGACCTGGCAGTCAAGATACAGTCACTTTCTCACCGACGCAATGTGGCTTCCGTATCTCTTTTTTGCTCCGATGAACTTAGCTCTCTGGTTCCCCAAAGCATGAATTTGCTCGAGCCACAAGATTAGCAACTAGGTCCCACATTTTTACTGTGAAACCAATAAAATATAAACACAAATTCTACTCCAACAGTTTCTTTTCTCGCACTTCCCGCTTGGGGAATTCCCTTCCGTTTACTTGCTTCCCAGACAGCTACAATATCCAGGAGTTTAAGTGTAAAGTCAATAGTCATCTCTTATCTCACTAACTTGCATCCGCTCTCTCATGCAGTATTCTCATCCCTCTCCTACTCACTTCCTGACACCCCTTGTATTTTGACACTCCTTCTCAAAACTTTCCTCTTATGGAACCCCCTGCACAACAGTGGCAGTATAATGCCTTGCTTGGGGCGATACGATTATAAAAAAATACGTGAGATTTTAACATTCCAAAGGCCTTACTCCAAGAGTTTCTTTTCTCGCACTTCCCGCCTGGGGAATTCCCTTCCGTTTACTTGCTTCCCCGACAGCTACAATCTCCAGGAGTTTAAGTGTAAAGTCAATAGTCATCTCCTATCTCACTAACCTGCATCCGCTCTCTCATGCAGTATTCTCATCCCTCTCCTACTCGCTTCCTGACACCCCTTGTATTTTGACACTCCTTCTCAAAACTTTCCTCTTATGGAACCCCCTGCACAACAGTGGCAGTATAATGCCTTGCTTGGGGCGATACGATTATAAAAAAAAAATACGGGAGATTTTAACATTCCAAAGGCCTTACATGCTTTTTGTACATGATAACCTCCAAGATAAACAAATTATCAACAACTTCTAATTCATGTCCATTAACAAAGATATTAAAAAGTCAACAGTAATCTCTTATCTTGCTAACTTGCATCCTCTCTCTCTCGTTCTCCTTTCTCTGTCCACTACACTCCACTATCTTAATCTTTCTCTTATTTCTTTAGCATATATATATATATATATATATAAGCTTAACAAAAGTAACTAGCCAGTCTTCTTTAACGAAACACACACAAAGACATCCATAAAAAATAAAACATTACCATGCAATCTGGTAATAGATAAATAAATAAATAAATAAATAATAAATAATGTTGTTTTAGTAGTGGTAGGTAGTGAAAAAGTAACTGCTTAGCCAAAATTATTAAAAATCCTAATTGTGACTTATTTGAAGAATATTATATTTATTGCAATTTGTACTTATTTCTATGACAACACATACTAATGATCTCCCTCCGTTTATTTAGAAGTAGATTCTGGTATTGAAATTTCAGAATTTTAATTTTTTCTGTCAAACATTTTTTTCTTAAGCCTTTAGGGTTAGTAGCCTTGCCTATGAGCTTCCATTGCCGGTGTGTATAAAGCCGTTGCTTCCAAATTCCCGCCGAAATTCCGATATAATGAATTGATTGAACATTATTTTTCATATTATATATATATATATATATATATATAAGCTTAACAAAAGTAACTAGCCAGTCTTCTTTAACGAAACATACACAAAGACATCCATAAAAAATAAAACATTACCGCAAAACTGTGTTGCTAAAAAATTATCTTATTTTTTTCTTTTGCTTCAAATGGAATTACTTTTTGTGCTAGAATGTTATGGTCATGCACATATTCAGTCAGTTAAGTGTAATATGTGATACACGCTTGGGCGATCATGTCTCGAAAGGGACATGACTGACTGAGCAGAAGATTATCCCGCAGTAGGTTGCCATTGCTTTCTGCGGTAGACTGGTTGCCGACCAAGGCTATAGAACCCAATCTGTCCTATTATTTAACCCATAACTGGAGGGAAGAAACGGATTAATACCTTTCCCAAGGGTGTTTGTGCATAACTGAATGCAAAGAATTCAACTGGAATTTGAACACGGCAACCCGATCTGTTGTTCCGAGTCGATAACCACTGCACCACATCGCACATCCCATGCACATATTAAAGCATGAAAAAATTGTTCTTTTTGTAAATATTTTAGAACATTGCTACAGTATTCATAACTGATTCTATTAATTGATGGTTTGCGTTTTTAATAAGTATTGCCTCATGGATCTGCAGTTATAATTTGTTGTTTTTTTTTGTGTAGGATAGTTGTATTATCGATCATTATCTTTTTCTGTTGTTAATGTAAACAAGAATGTTGTTAATGCAGGTTTCATTGAATAATATAGACAAGTTTTGTTTATTAATTTTGTGTAGGATCCATTCATACCGTCTGATATACTTGATGGTGATGTCGTTGAAAGACAACAAAAAATCACAGTAATTGTTGATTTTTTTATCGGGTCTAAGCTTTCGGCTCACATAAGCCATTATCAAAGAGTAAATATTAACACACAGTAAACATAGAACATTTAAGCTGGTTTGAATACAATCAATTTTGATATTTCCAATAACGTACTCAAATGTTTGTAATCAGACCAGGGACCACAACGCCACTATTTTGTCACTGTCTTCGGCCATCCGCCACGGTAGGGATGGACTTATATTTTCAATTCAATTCTCTTTGTTGTTAATAGCTTAAATGTTCTATGTTTACTGTGTGTTAATATTTACTCTTTGATAATGGCTTATGTGAGCCGAAAGCTTAGACCCGATAAAAAATCAACAATTACTGTGATTTTTTCTTGTCTTTCAACAATATTACCATCAAGTATATCAGACGGTATGAACGGATCCTACAAAAAATTAATAGACAAAACTTGTCTATATTATTCAATGAAACCTGCATTAATGAAAAAATGCTGCTAAAATACACACAAGAATGTTGTTGTAGATGTCTGGAACTGAACGAATGGTCAGACACGTGTAATATAAGACGTCTGGTCATTTTTTGCTAACACAACTTACACCTCTAAAGATGATCTCGGAAGGAGATTGAAAGTACTTAGAAACATTACGAAAATGGAAAGGGGCATTTTTTTTACCCTTTATAAGTGCATTCGCGCCTATACGTATGGTTGCACTGTATTTGAGAAGTTTTACCCTAATAGGTCAGCTAATATATTCTTTTTTCGTCCTTTCTGTAATTGTAGCTATGTTAATTCGCATGGTTGAACGATAGCTGATTGGGGTCTGCCTTTGCGGGAGCATAGTGGAGAATACAAAAATAGATTTTGTTGAGAAACGAAAATACTGATCAGCAGACGATTTAGGTTGTGAACCGACAGCGTCGATCCTCATTGGGTGTCCTTATGCTCAGGTACGAAAAATAAAAAAATAGAGAGAAACAGTAAATTATCTTTACGCCATTTATATATTATATCCACGTTGATCCTATTTTCTACTTTTGCCCAAATAGGTGAATGCGAAAAAGAAATGTTTTTTTTTCAAAACTACCAAATCAAACAGCAATGAATTATTCTTTGTGTCATTAAAAAAAACTTTCTAATCTTATCTTATTGAGATAAAATAAACACACAAATGCAACCTTAGAGCACACATAGACAGACGCACGCACCTTAGAGCACACATAGACAGACGCACGCACACAAACACACACACATACATTAGACTTGGAAAAAAACAGTCAGCTACTCACTACGCGTCGTTCATTTAGTAATGAATTGCAACACTCTTAGCTACTGTGTTTACATGTTATATCACACGTTAAAAGTCTGCCTTTTACCGAGCGTCCATAGCTTAGAGGTAGAATCGTCGACTGATAACAATTCGGGTTTCAATCCTGGCTAAAAGCAATCGGATGTCTAAACGTACTGATGAGCTGTGATACAGCGAAACAGATCAGTCTGCAGATGACAATAATCAACGCAGTTTAGCAGGTTGTAAATAAGCGATTCACTTGGATTCACTTGGATAATGACTATATATATATATATATATATATATATATATTTTAATAGCTGTTTTTTCCTGTGTCGCTGTACTTGGTGCCCCTTTTAGTAAACTAAACTGTTTCGTTTATATCGCTTATTTACAACCTGTTAAACTGCGTCGATTTTTTGAATAACAATATGTGTAAAGCAGAGCCACTTTTAACATAGCCATTTCTTTTTCTTTCTTTCTTGCTTTCTTTTTTTTTTCTTTTTTTTCTTTTTTTTTTTTTTATCCAATCACAACAGGCGATTTCTGTAAACGTGACGGTGAGCTGGAATTTGTCGTCTTCTTTATTTTTACTTTATTGCTATTTAAAAACAAAAACTAAACCAAAAAAAGAAAAAAAAATCCTAAGCTTTCGTGTGACTGCATTTGGTGTTAACATGTGAGTATCTTGCCTTTCGTCTTTTTTCGTGAGTTTTCTAGAAACTTTTGTACTTGTAAAAATCCAACGCGAACTTAGCTTTTTTTGTTTTTGTTTTCTTTTTTGTGTAGTTAACTTATATTTAAGAAGACGACTTGCTGTTTTTGGTCAATTTCTTTTTTTTATATATTATATTTTTTAACACCATAATTACAAGGTTAAGAAACAAGCACTAAAGTTGCTAAATTTGCATATTTCAAATACAAAATGTCATATCACTTTACGGGATAGGCGTAAAAAGTTTTTCTAATAATCAGATCCCACACGTGTACACGCATAGACGAAGACACACATAAACACACGCATGCACACACAACAAATACACACATCATACACACACATATAGGTATCAGCCATGCTTTGATACATGTTACGTTAAACAAGCGTGACAACTCAGAAAAGAAAATTCTTGTTATGTTCGCACACAGTAAAAGAAAAATTTAACATTAACTTAGTTTTCTTTAGCCAAAAAAAAAAAAAGAAAAAAGAAAAAAACACGCAGAGATATGAATTAAATAATACACATATATGTGTGTGTTTGTATAATATATAGATCGTAATTTCTTGCTCGGGGTGATATAATTAAAATATATATATATATATATATATATATATATATATATATAGCATAATGATGATCCACGTATACTGTCTTAATATGTATAGGTAAAACTACTAAAAAGTTGTAAGTTTAAAAAATGTATTTTTTTGACAGTATTTATTTATTTCTATTTATATATATTTGATATTTCAGACCGGCCTCGGCCTTTCATCAGAAACAAATGATTTTATTAAAGGCCGAGGCCGGTCTGAAATATCAAATATATATATATAATAATAGAAATAAAAAAATACATTTTTAAACTTACAACTTATATATATATATATATATATATATATATAATTACGATCTATATATTATACAAACACACATATATATACTATGTGTATTATTTAATTTAATATATATATATATAATTATTGAAAACGGAAATAACAGTTGTTCCAACAAGACACATTGGTATAGGTAAAAAACGTGTGAGAAGTCGGAACGTTTTGTTTAAATTGTAGATTTATTATTATTATTATTATTATTATTATTATTATTATTATTATTATTATTATTATTATTATTATTATGTCATTTTTCATCATATTTCGATTTCTGCATTGGTCTCACTACCAACCAAGTCTGCGGGGAGACCTAAGGCAGGTAGTGGCGTGTTGTTATGACTCCATTTCATGTTTTTCTATCCTCCCTATCATCCCCAGCATTACATAGATAACGTTTTCCTTAGTGTGTGGGCTGTACTTAATAAGACAATTTTTTGTATATCTCTTAAGCTGGGGTTTCCAGGGATTCTTTCAATGTGTTGTTTTGTTCCATTTTTTATCATTCCAAGTGCACCTACTATCACTGGCACAACTCTTGTTTTCAATTTCCACATTTTTTCTATTTCAATTTCCAGGTCTTTATATTTTGACAGTTTTTCAAATTCCTTGATTGCTATGTTACAATCCGCTGGACAAGCCATATCAATTAATAGACAAGTTTTCTCCTTCTGGTTTTTAACAATAATGTCTGGCCTGTTTGCTTCAATTTTTCTGTCTGTGTAGATGGTGTAATCCCATAGAATGGTTACATCTTCTATTTCTGTAACCGGTGCTGGATGATGTTCATACCAGTGTTTGTTTACAGCTTTTCCATAATGTTTGCACATTGCCCAATGTAAATATTGCCCAACTCTATCGTGGCGATTTTTATATTCGTTTGGGGCAAGCACAGAACAGCCTGAGATTAGGTGGTCTATTGTTTCTTGGTGTTTATCACAAAACCTGCATTTTGGATCCATATTATTATGCATAATATTTGCCTGAAAGTTTCTCGTGAAAAGACTTTGGTCTTGTGCTGCAAGTATAAATCCTTCAGTTTCAGACTTTAATCCAGATGCACGTAACCATCGATGAGTATTAACTTTGTCAACATTGGATTTATTGGCACGTTCTGGATATTGGCCATGCAGAGGTTTGTCTTGCCAGTGCTGTTTCATCTGTTCAAGAGCTTTATCTTTGGCTTTCATTTTCATATTTTTTGCCGCAATAGTTGGTTCTTGGTTTCTGTTTTGCTTTTCTACAGAATCTACTAACTGTAAATCTTGTTTGTATTTACTGCCTTCTTTTATTATTGAATATTTTTTCTTTCTTTCTTCATGTTGCCTTACTAATTGTATCATCCAATCCTTTGTTGTTTCTATGTATTATTTTTATTGTTATTATTTTCTATGTATTATTTTCTATGTTATTATTTTCTATGTATTATTTCTATGTATTATTTTCTATGTATTATTTTTATTGTTATTATTTTTATTTCTATGTATTATTTTTATTTGTTATTATTATTTTATTTGTTTCTATGTATTATTTTTATTTATTTCTATGTATTATTTTTATTTGTTGTTTCTATGTATTATTATTATTATTATTATTATTATTATTATTATTATTATTATTACTTATCTTTCGTATAATACATTACGTGTCCATAATTATATCTGTGTCGCTACACGTGTTTGAAGTCCAAACTACTAAACTCTTTTCAGAAGAATAAAATTCTGAATTTATATATCGAGTTTCGTTTGTCTTTAGATATAATTGTTTATCTAATCTGTAAAATGTTTCATTCCAATCAATATTATTTCGGTTTAAAATACGACAGTGTATTTTGTTGACTAGAATTGCTAAATTTGAACTCTTTACTTTCAATTAAACGTAATTTTAAAGCTTGCAGATAACTTATTTATTTTTAAAAATTCAATTCAAATTTAGATGTAGAAAAATGTGTGGAGGTACCTAAATAATTATATTTATTTACATAAATATCGTAATTCCCTCTCACTCTCTCTCTCTCTCTCTCTCTCTCTCTATATATATATATATATATATATATATATATATATATATATGACTATAAGTCTGTAGTGGGCGACCACCTGCCGTATGCGACCAGATTTTGATGTCAGTGGGGGTGGTCGCATACGAAAGATTCCGCTGTACATAATGTCTTTAAAAAAAACTGGGGTGGCCTAATAATTATGGCCCGTATTGTTTGTCTTCGTGTGTATGACGTTAAAGAAAACTTGCTAATTGCTTTTGTTAAGTATATATATATATATATATATATATATATATATATATATATATATATAAGCTTAACAAAAGTAACTAGCCAGTCTTCTTTAACGAAACATACACAAAGACATCCATAAAAAATAAAACATTACCGCAAAACTGTGTTGCTAAAAAATTATCTTATTTTTTTCTTTTGCTTCAAATGGAATTACTTTTTGTGCTAGAATGTTATGGTCATGCACATATTCAGTCAGTTAAGTGTAATATGTGATACACGCTTGGGTGATCATGTCTCGAAAGTGACATGACTGACTGACCAGAAGATTATCCCGCAGTAGGTTGCCATTGCTTTCTGTGGTAGATTGGTTGCCGACCAAGGTTATAGAACCCAATCTGTCCTATTATTTAACCCATAACTGGAGGGAAGAAACGGATTAATACCTTTCCCAAGGGTGTTTGTGCAAAGAATTCAACTGGAATTTGAACACGGCAACCCGATCTGTTGTTCCGAGTCGATAACCACTGCACCACATCGCACATCCCATGCACATATTAAAGCATGAAAAAATTGTTCTTTTTGTAAATATTTTAGAACATTGCTACAGTATTCATAACTGATTCTATTAATTGATGGTTTGCGTTTTTAATAAGTATTGCCTCATGGATCTGCAGTTATAATTTGTTGTTTTTTTTTGTGTAGGATAGTTGTATTATCGATCATTATCTTTTTCTGTTGTTAATGTAAACAAGAATGTTGTTAATGCAGGTTTCATTGAATAATATAGACAAGTTTTGTCTATTAATTTTGTGTAGGATCCATTCATACCGTCTGATATACTTGATGGTGATGTCGTTGAAAGACAACAAAAAATCACAGTAATTGTTGATTTTTTTTTATCGGGTCTAAGCTTTCGGCTCACATAAGCCATTATCAAAGAGTAAATATTAACACACAGTAAACATAGAACATTTAAGCTGGTTTGAATACAATCAATTTTGATATTTCCAATAACGTACTCAAATGTCTGTAATCAGACCAGGGACCACAACGCCACTATTTTGTCACTGTCTTCGGCCATCCGCCACCGTAGGGATGGACTTATATTTTCAATTCAATTCTCTTTGTTGTTAATAGCTTAAATGTTCTATGTTTACTGTGTGTTAATATTTACTTTTTGATAATGGCTTATGTGAGCCGAAAGCTTAGACCCGATAAAAAATCAACAATTACTGTGATTTTTTCTTGTCTTTCAACAATATTACCATCAAGTATATCAGACGGTATGAACGGATCTTACACAAAATTAATAGACAAAACTTGTCTATATTATTCAATGAAACCCGCATTAATGAAAAAATGCTGCTAAAATACACACAAGAATGTTGTTGTAGATGTCTGGAACTGAACGAATGGTCAGACACGTGTAATATAAGACGTCTGGTCATTTTTTGCTAACACAACTTACACCTCTAAAGATGATCTCGGAAGGAGATTGAAAGTACTTAGAAACATTAAGAAAATGGAAATAAAATCAACTATAAAAGTTACAGTGGATTTCTTACATCTTTCAGTTATTATACACAAAATATTATCCGTGAGAGACGAACGGATTTCATTAAGCATAAGCAGACATAATGTTGGCAATTTAGTTTATATATATATATATATATATATATATTTAATCATATCACCCCAAGCAAGGCGGTAACGCCACTGATGCGCAGGGGGCTACGTAAGAGTAAAAAGAATGGAAAAGAGAAAGCCGGAAACCATATCCTAAACAGGAAACAAGGGATGAGCCTCTTCACCTGTTCAATAGATGTGGGTGGAGTGTGAGCCGGGCGATAGTTTAGTCTATCTACTCCAATTGAAAAAAATAAAAAATGAAAATAAAGGAAAAGAGTGAAAAGATTGGAAAAGAGAAAACCGGAAACCGCATCCTAAACAGGAAACTAGGGATGAGCCTCTTCACCTGTTCAATAGATGTGGGTGGAGTGTGAACCGGGCGATAGTTTATTCTATCTACTCCAATAGTCTATCTACTCCAATATATATATATATTTAATAATCATTTCCCCCCCGAGCAAGGCGGAAACGCCACTGATGTGCAGGGGGTTACATAAATGTAAAAAGATTAATTAGAAAAGAGCGAGGAGTACAAGCTAGTTAGAAAGGAAAAATAGAAAGCTGAGAAAGGAGGTGCGATGACAAATACATAGGTGGAGAGAAAGGGAAGGTTATACAGGGGTGGGGAGAGAGCTAGAGGCCAGTGGTTAGTAGATGAGTATTGACTTTGCATTTGAAGTGTTGTTGGAATAATATTCCTTGTCCAAAGAAACACTATTTTTAAAAAAGTGCTCAATACAAAAGTAGAGCTAATAATATTATTTATTCATAAACCTTGGTTGAAACAAAATGGCTACTTTTGTAGTGATATTGTAACATATCCATGTTATAATTTATGAATTTTTTTTTTTTTTTTTTAATCGTATCACCCCGAGCAAGGCGGTAACGCCACTGATGTGCAGGGGGCTACGTAATAGTGGAAAGATTGGAAAAGAGAAAGCCGGAAACCACATCCTAAACAGGGAACAAGGGATGAGCCTCTTAACCTGTCCAATAGACGTGGGTGGAGTGTGAACCGGGCGATAGGTAGATCTATCTACTCCAATTGAAAAAAAACAAAACAAAAAAACAAAGTGAGAAGATTGGAATAGAGAAAGCCGGAAACCACATCCTAAACAGGGAACAAGGGATGAGCCTCTTAACCTGTCCAATAGACGTGGGTGGAGTGTGAACCGGGCGATAGGCAGATCTATCTACTCCAATTGGAAATAATATATATATATATGTGTGTGTGTGTGTGTGTGTGGAAAGGTGTCGTTATACTCGTTTCGAAAAACCCTCCGAGTATATACGCGGAAGGAAATTATGGTAATAAAAAAAGAACGAGCTAAGCACTTGAACATCAGTCAAAGTACGTAGCCCAAAGAAAAAAAAACCGAGACGAGTAACCTAAAGCAAAAAGCGCTCAATACACAAGTAGAGCAAACAAAGTAAAGCCAACTTTTCATGAAGATCCAATTTGGTGAAACCTTGGTAGGTTCGTTGGCTCTCTAGGTTAGTATATATATATATATATATATATATATATATATATATATATATATATATATATATATATATATATATATATATATACAAGTATAGGTATGGATGAAATAAAATTCCGTATCCAAAAAACACTATTCTAAAAAGAGCGCAGTACTAAAATCGGGCGAATTTTTTTTTTTTATAAGCGATTCCCCCCCCCCCGAGCAAGGCATGTCACCGCCACTACTGCGCAGGGGGCTACGTAGAGTGGAGAAAGGCTGGTTAAATATAGGAAATGTCAGAGGCTGGGTGATAGGCGGGTGAGGATACCGAGAATGAGGGTTGGGTAGATGAGAGTGTTCTGAGAATAGCTGGGAGTTAGTGTGATAGGAGGTGTCTATTGACCCTACATTTAAACACCAGGAGATTGTAGCTGTCGGGAAAGCAGACTTGTAGAAGGGAGTTCCACAGGCGGGAAGCGCGAGAAAAGAAGCTGTTGGAGTAGAATTTACGGTTACATCTTATTTGTTTAACTGTAAAAGGGTGGGACCTAGTTGCTAATCTAGTATCTCGTGTAAATTCCTGCTTAGGTGGCACCGGTGATCTAAGCTCATCGGAGCAGAAGCCATGAAAGTACTTGTAGAAGAGGCACAGGGAAGCCACATCACGCCGGTGTGAGAGCGGCTGCAGCCGGTCTGCCAAGTCAGTATCAATCACGTTACAGATCCTCCTTTGTATTTTGTCAAGAAGCCCAAGGAGAGTAGCAGGGGCACCCGACCAGATATGGCAGCAATATTCAATACACAGGCGGATGGTAGATTTGTATATGTGCAGAATAGAATGGATTTAGAGTTTACAACATAAATATGTTATAATATCACTACAGGAGCAGCTATTTTTGTTTCTGCTCTACTTCCATCACTTGATAGGTCACAAGAAGTGTCGAAACAAAATAGCTAGTTTTGTAGTGACTTTATAACA
Source organism: Ascarosepion bandense (assembly GCA_037127315.1). Classification (NCBI taxonomy): domain Eukaryota; kingdom Metazoa; phylum Mollusca; class Cephalopoda; order Sepiida; family Sepiidae; genus Ascarosepion; species Ascarosepion bandense. The sequence goes on from JBBBDQ010001753.1 coordinate 679,130, forward strand.
TTTATGTAATATATATATATATATATATATATATATATATATATATATATACAGGTTTCATTGAATAATTTAGACAAGTTGCGTCTATTTATTTTGTGTAAGATCCGTTCGTATGATCTGATTAGCTTGATAATGTTGTCATGGAAAGACGACAAGAAATCGCAATAATTGTTGATTTTTTTATCAGGTCTGAGCTTTCGGCTTACATAAGCCATTATCAAAGGATGAACATTTAATGTTCAGTGAACATAGAACATTTAAATTATTAACAGAGTGGAGTTATACAGAGAAAATTATACAGGTCCATTTTTGTGTCGCACATGGTTGTAGGCCGAGAAGGAATGGTGGTAGTGGGTTTTTGGTCAATTGAGTGTATAGTGGCATGAGGGATTGGTCTGGGGACTGCTGCTACTATGGTGTAGGGGGTAAGTATAATAACTATGACTTCTCCCGTCGATTATAGGCATTGAAGTATGTTAGTAGAGGTGTCGAAATTTATTTTATTTAGGCTAGGTTTAAACTGTTTGATGTAGATAGCTTCTAGAATTTTCAGTTTTCGTTTATTATTTTCTTGTCTAAATATAAGTGGTTAGAGTTAGGGAATGACAGGAGGAAGGTGACAGATGAGTAAGGATAGCGAGGATGAGGGTTGGGCAGATGGGAAGAGTGCTTGATAGAATGGGAGCAGGTTAGTGTGTTAGGAGGTGTCTATTGACCTTACATTTAAACTCCTGGAGATTGTAGCCGTCGGGGAAGCAATCGTTTGGAAGAGAATTCCACAGTCGGGAAGTGCGAGGAAAGAAACTGTTGGAGTAGAAGTTACGGCTGCATTTTATCGGTTTCACTGTAAAAGGGTGGGATCTAGTTGCTAATCTAGTATCTCGTGCAAATTCGTATTTAGGGGCACCAGTGATCTAAGTTCATTGGAGTAGAAGCCAATTTTACATTGCGACATGGAAATTTCTACGTTTCGAGATTAATTCTCATCATCAGGCAATGCTGGTGTGGTTGTGCAGATGATTTACATTTAAATGACGAATTCTTTCGGTTTACTGTGAATGTACGTGGGTGTTTTTTTTTTTGTTTTTTTTTTTTGTGTGTGGCTAATCAGAATGGAGATTCACTTTGGGGTTTCACCCCGAAGAATTTCTGTGTTAACCAACTTTTTTCCTCTTCTTTTTTCTTTTTCCTTGACCCTATTTTTTTCTTGTCTGTTTTTCTTCCTTAGGAATTTAATTGGAGTAGATAGACTAAACTATCGCCCGGTTCACACTCCACCCACGTCTGTTGAACAGGTGAAGAGGCTCATCCCTTGTTCCCTGTTTAGGATGTGGTTTCCGGCTTTCTCTTTTCCAATCTTTTTACTCTTAAGTAGCCCCCTGCACATCAGTGGCGTTACCGCCTTGCTTGGGGTTATATGATTAAAAAAAAATTTATTGCGACATTAGCAATGTAATTGCTTATGGGTTCGGATAGTTGAGGAACAGTGTTCTTTCAATTTGTAAACGACACTGGTTCTCTGCAGTTTAAACTTTGCAGGTAAATTATTATTATTGACAATTGGGTTGACAGTTCCTAATTTTTTTATAACAGATACTTAATTTAATTTTCTTGTTTGAATTAGTCCGTGATACATTCGTTATATACTTATTGAAAATACGTACATAACAGCGTCAGTTACATGCAAAAGATGAAAAATAACGGCGACATTACTAATGAAAAAGAGAATTCCTACACTTAATATGAACATGGTAACAATGTGTTTACCATGTTCGAAACTTAACATATAAAAGACAACACATTACCGGCCATGATTATTAAGCCACCCCAGTTTTTTTTTTAAAGAAATTATGTATTTCATACTATTTTTAAGTGGATAATTCTAAATGAAAATAGAATGTTTCTTTTTTCTTTTGCTATTATTACTTGCAAAATTTTACAAGGTAAGGAAGCAAAGATGAACTCATCCGAATGACCCTAAAATTTTCTTCATTCTTTCATTGATGAAACTGCAATATAAGTAATTATTAAATATTTATAAATTCATATGATGCACATGTTATTGTGCAATATTAACAAAAGAACCATTCTAATGAGGAACACTGTTCTTTCAATTTGTAAACGACACTGGTTCTCTGCAGTTTAAACTTTGCAAGTAAATTATTATTATTGACAATTGGGTTGACAGTTTATAATTTTTTTTTATAACAGATACTTAATTTAATTTTCTTGTTTGAATTAGTCCGTGATACATTCGTTATATACTTATTGAAAATACGTACATAACAGCGTCAGTTACATGCAAAAGATGAAAAATAACGGCGACATTACTAATGAAAAAGAGAATTCCTACACTTAATATGAACATGGTAACAATGTGTTTACCATGTTCGAAACTTAACATATAAAAGACAGTATACACATTACCGGCCATGATTATTAAGCCACCCCAGTTTTTTTAAAGAGATTATGTATTTCATACTAGTTTTCAGGTGGATAATTCTAAATGAAAATAGAATGGTTCTTTTGTTATTATTACTTTGCAAGATTTTACAAGGCAAGGAAGGAAAGATGAACTCATCCGAATCACCCTAAATTTTCTTCATTTTTGCACTGATGAAATTTCAATATAGGTAATTATTAAATATTTATAAAGTCATTTGATGCACATGTTATTGTGCAATATTAACAAAAGAACCATTCTATTTTCATTTACAATTATTCACTTAGCAATAAATACTAGAAAAGAGTATGAAATACATCATTTTTTAAAACAATGGGATAGCCTAATAATTATGGCCAGTAGTGTACATAATCTTTATACATTTTTATTTACAAGTAAAACAAAATTAATTCTTGATGATGGCTAAAAGTATAACTGAAAATGCCCCAAAGTAGAGAACCTTTACACAATCTAAACTTATTTATAAAAGGAATTTGTCTCTGTGTGTATGTGTGTGCGCGCGTGCGTGTGTGTGTGTGTCCGTTACCTATAGACTCCGAAACGGCTGAACCGATTTTCTTGAAAATTTACACAGTTGTACTATAAGCATCTGCGAGTGTTCTTAGCTAGGTTTTGTGTCGAGGTACCCTCGATAAATATCGAAAATCGATAATCGAAAAAATCGGGTTATAGGAGGAGTGGTCCGATTTTAATCAAATTTGATACACTCATAGACAAAGACATAAGAAACGATATTCAGAAGTTTCAAGGTTGCAGTTCTTACAATAGTGCAGAAATTGATAATATATATATATATATATATATATATATATATATATATATATATATATATATATATATATATATATATATATATATATATATATATATATATATATATATATATATATATATATATATATATATATATATATATATATATATATATATATATATATATATATATATATATATATATATATATATATATATATATATATATATATATATATATATATATATATATATATATTATCAATTTTCTGCACTATTGTAAGAACTGCAACCTTGAAACTTCTGAATATCGTTTCTTATGTCTTTGTCTATGAGTGTATCAAATTTGATTAAAATCGGACCACTCCTCCTATAACCCGATTTTTATATATATATATATATATATCGATAATATATATATATATATTATATATATAAAAGGCAAAATGTTTGTGTGTGTGTCTTTTTATCTGCTTGTATGTCTGTATTTTTTTCAGGCCTTTTTTTAAGTTCTTACTTCGGATTTGGCTCTAAGTAGGTATAATTATAGTTCTTAGTCTCAGCCATGCTACCATGTACTCAGAGGACTTATTTAGCCTTCAAAATTCAGTTTACGACGAAAAAAATTATTTGATATCGATACCAGGAAATCAAAATTTGACTTACATCCATTCATTTTTCTTTCAGTCTACGATTTCGTGTTAACTGGAAACAACTATTGCTTTTTAGTCTTTTGTGCCAACGTCCAAAGGGTCTGAGCTCCCGGACCATGGATTAGTTTTAAAGCTTTCATTACACCCGAGCAACACCGGGCTATACTGCTAGTATATATATATATATATATATATATATATATATATATATATATTAGGTGCGATTGGTAAATTGTAGCAATTATATTATTATTTTAAATATTGTTTATGCTGAGTCTGAGCTCCAGGACCATGGATTAGTTTTAAAGCTTTCATCACACCCGAGCAACGCGGGGCTATACTGCTGGTTCTTATATAATTTAAGTTTTGAAAAGAAAACATCATAAGAACACCTGAAAAATTAGTCCTGGGCATGACGGTAAACTGCATCCGGCAGCAAGGCTTCTGGTTGGGAGGAGCATAGAACCACCTCTTAATTGTTGTTGTTCTCAGATCCACCCTGACCCGGAGTGGTAGCACCTGTTAGGGTCCCAGCTATAGACAAATAGCTAACCCCAAACGGGGATCAAAACACTATGAAAGTATAAAAATACACTTTTATAGAAATATATGTATAAAAAATAAACTTTTATTTTAAAATATACATTTTTAAACGAAAAACATTTCTGAAAAAAAAAAATTACCATAACACATTGGTGAAAAGGCAGGAGGTGAATGGTGAATGATGAAGAAGGGGGTGAGAGGTGAGAGGTGAGAGGTGAGAGAGAAAGATAAAGACAATAATAATAACGATCACTTTTGTCAAGGGTACATGTTAATTGCTCATCATCTTAACTCTCTGAAGCGACGGTCGTCCTTGCTCGTGTTTTATTTCATTAGGAATACTACCAACAATACATTTTTTAAGAAAACATTATTACCCTAAAACATTTTTGAAGGAAAATAAATTATTCTCAGCAAAACATTTTTGTATACAAAACTAAAAGACATTTTCAGTTTTCTAAAATAAAAAAGAATAAAAATAAAGAATTTTCATTAAAATCTGACTAAATCAACCTTCCCAGTATAACCGAACATTAAAAAAATACCTTAAAACCCCACTTTTTTGGCATTAAATAACCCACAGAGGTGTTGATATGCCATTAAACAAATCTCAACTCAAACTTAAGTAGAACAATCCAGCATCTTTTTCTTTGTTTCCAATGAGATTTTCCTGTCTCTCAGTATTTTGGTTAGCTTGTGAAATGCGTCTTTGGCCATGCCAATGCATGTTTGGATCTCAGTGTCGCACGTTCCATCCTTAGTGAAAACGATATCCAAGTATTTAAATGTTTCTTTACTTGTTTTATTTTGATTTCTCGTACCTCCATTTTGGGTTCTTCTTTTTGCTAATGACCATACATTAGCTTTTCTTCAAGTTTAACTCACTCAGTTAAGTGTCATACGTAATACACGCTTTGTGCGATCATGTCTCGAAAGAGACATGACTGACTGGGCAGAAGATTATCCCGCTGTAGGTTACCATTGCTTTTTGCGGTTTAACTGGTTACCGACCAAGGCTATAGAACTCAATCTGTCCTGTTATTTGACTCATAGCTAGAGATAGACGCGATGTATTATATTATCATGTAGTAATTAATGAGGGATCAGTTTATTACTTCATAACAATAGAAACCCGATCCCCTACTTTATGACCAGTATAAATTTTAATCAAGATCCCAACTATTATATTTAGTCAGTCAGTTAAGTGCCATACGTGATACACGGTTGGGCGATCATGTCTCGAAAGAGACATGACTGACTGGGCAGAAAATTATCCCGCATTAGGTTGCCATTATTTTCTGCGGTAGACTGGTTAATTGATCATCATCTTAACTCTCTGAAGCGACGGTCGTCCTAGCACGTTTTTTTATTTCATTTTGGAATTCACTCCCGGATGTGATTCTGGTCCTTCCGTTGGACGACAAAAATTTGAATTTTTAAATCTAGAATTTGTTTTGTTTACTACAAGACCAAAAGACGAGCATGCATCAGAGAACGTGTCCATGACAGCCAGCATATTCTTACTCACTATGATACAACAGGTTAACATCATCTACGTAATGTATAGGACGTGCGTTGTGGTGCAGTGGATATCGATTCGGAACGAGAAATCGGGGAGCCGAGTTCAAATTCCAGTTCATATTCCTTGCATTCACTTACGCGCAAATACCATTGGGAAAGGTATTAATAACTCTCTTCCCTCCAGTTATGGGTTAAATAACAGAACATGTATGTTCCCAGAGTCTTTCGTGCCAACGTCCAATGAGTCTGAGCTCCAGGACCATGGATTAGTTTTAAAGCTTTCATTACACCCGAGCAACGCCGGGCTATACTGCTAGTATATATATATATATATATATATATATATATATATATATTATTCTACCTCTATAGAACGACTCATAAACGATGCAATCATCAGGTTCTAATAAAGAACATTTATTATAATATTATAATAATAAATAATAAGCACCTGATAATTGCATAGTACATCGCCGGGCTATAGATGTAGGATTATATATATATATATATATATATATATATATATATTGTGTGTATTTTGGCAGCATTTTTTCATTAATGCAGGTTTCATTGAATAATATAGACAAGTTTTGTCTATTAATTTTGTGTAGGATCCGTTCATACCGTCTGATATACTTGATGGTGATGTCGTTGAAAGACAACAAAAAATCACAGTAATTGTTGATTTTTTTATCGGGTCTAAGCTTTCGGCTCACATAAGCCATTATCAAAGAGTAAATATTAACACACAGTAAACATAGAACATTTAAGCTGGTTTGAATACAATCAATTTCGATATTTCCAATAACGTACTCAAATGTCTGTAATCAGACCAGGGACCACAACGCCACTATTTTGTCACTGTCTTCGGCCATCCACCACGGTAGGGATGGACTTATATTTTAAATTCAATTCTCTTTGTTGTTAATAGCTTAAATGTTCTATGTTTACTGTGTGTTAATATTTACTCTTTGATAATGGCTTATGTGAGCCGAAAGCTTAGACCCGATAAAAAATTCAACAAATACTGTGATTTTTTGTTGTCTTTTAATGACATCACCATCAAGTATATCAGACGGTATGAACGGATCCTACACAAAATTAATAGACAAAACTTGTCTATATTATTCAATGAAACCTGCATTAATATATGTATATGTATATGTATATATATATGTGTGTATATGTATATGTATATGTATATATATATATATATGTATATGTATATATATATATGTATATATATATGTATATATATATATGTATATATATATATATATGTATATATATATGTATATATATATATGTATATGTATATATATATGTATATATATATATGTATATGTATATATATATATATGTGTGCATATGTATATGTATATATATATGTGTGTATATGTATATGTATATATATATATATATGTATATGTATATATATATATGAATATATATATGTATATATATATATGTATATATATATATGTATATATATATGTATATATATATATGTATATGTATATGTATATATATATGTGTGTATATGTATATGTATATATGTATATGTATATGTATATATATATATATGTATATATATATGTATATGTATATATATATATGCATAATATATAATTAAGTTCTGCGTTTATTATTTTTGGTAACTATTGCCGTTGCCAAGCGGAGTTTTATGTCAACACAAAATAAAATCGTCGGTGATGGTGGATTTTATAATATTTCAGTTGAAACTACCTCTCTGAAGATGGCTCATGTGAGCCGAAAGCTTAGAATAAAACCAATAAATAATTATCCAAATGTTGGAGAATTTTTGTCTTTATTTTCAACTGAAATTAAAGCAAAAATACGACGTTTAGAACGGCTCATGATTAAACATAATAGACATTCATTGTCTCTTATATTTAATAGCATATGTCTAGAACATATATATATATATATATATATATATATATATATATGATATTTCAGACCGGCCTCAACCTTTCATCAGAAACAATTTTTTCATTTTAAAATTTAAACGAGAAGTGTCCGTCACGTGATGTAGAAAGCAATCGAGTTTCAATATTTTTAAACGTACATCTAACTGGAATTATACTTTTAAATGTTGTTTTAAAGAAAGATTTTTAAGTGTATCTAAAAAATGTTTAACTATTGAAATATTTATAAAGATTCAAAATAACTAAGTCCCTATTTAACCCTAGCCTATATGTATTTAATTTCAAAATCCAGTATTTTTCTTTCTTTCTGCGTGAGTATGTGGAACTAAAATCAGAATCCATTCGTAAACATTTGCAGTTTTCTAATGTGTGACCTGGTTGATTGAAGTGTTCTGATGAAAGGCCGAGGCCGGTCTGAAATATCAAATATATATATATATATATATAATAATAGAAATAAATAAATACTGTCAAAAAAATACATTTTTAACTTACAACTTTTTAGTAGTTTTTCCTATACATATTAAGACAGTATACGTGGATTATCATTTATGCTATATATATATATATATATATATATATATATATATTCCATTTTTAAACGAGTTTTTTCGCTATCCGGGTTTCTACAGGCGATTTTTAATAACTGATTTTACCTTTTACCGTTTTTATTTTTAAAAACGCTCTTATAACGGTGTTTTATTTAAACGTTCACGTGGCAGGGAATTTATGAACGCGCATTGTTTAAATTAAAACGAATTATGACGTTTTCATCCATGGCTCAATAGCTGTCATCTCTTTTCCTATTTCCATTTCTCTTATTATTCTCTTGCCTTAATAAGGTTTTCTTTTAGTATTTCTCTATATCTCTGAGATGAAGTAGTATTTGCAGTATTTACATTATTCGGACTATTGTCCTGATCTTTGTTGCCATTTGGACGACGTTTAATAATAAATCATTCTATTTGTTTATATTTCTGGGAGGAGGTAGTATTTACAGTATTTATATTATTTGGACAATTGTCCTCATCTTTGTTGCCATTTGTACGACGTTTCGGCCGTTGTACGCTCTGGCCTTCTTCAGGTGCTATGAATTTTGAACTGAACCCTTTATTAGAATCACTGGAGTATAGCCGTGATTGGAAGTCATGAGTTATCTCCCTCTCATATTGCAATATGAAATCTAGTAAAAAAGGGTTACTGAACATTAGGTTTATACGTCTCAATAATTCAGGTGTTCTTATCCTTCAGTGGATATATATATATATATATATATATATATATATATATATATATATATATATTGGTTAGTTTTTGTGACTTGACACAAAGAGTTGTGAGTTCAATACCAAGCTACAGCAGTGGTGAACAAGTAACTTGCAAGGTTAGAGGTAGATAACTCATAACTTCGAATCGAGGCTTTACGCAAGGAATGAGGATGATATACCCCAGTGATTTTAATAAAGGGTTCGGTTCGAAATTCCTAACACCTGAGAAGTTATGAGCATACAACGGCCGAAACGTCGTATAAATGCCAACAAAGATGAGGACAATAGTCCGAATAATGTAAATACTGTAAGGTTTTCTTTTCTCGTATTCCCTCAGTCAGTAACCCCCGTTGTAGTGACTTTATTGCTTTTGTCGAGTAGCTGATATCAGCACGAAACGAGAACTCTGAGAGCCGAGTTCAAATTTCAGTTGAAGTCGTTGCATTAACTAACACGCAATTAATCTTGGGAAAAGTATTAGCCCATCTCTTCTCCCTCCAGCTATGGATTAAATGGCAGCACAGATGGGGTTATGTAATACTGGTTGGCAACCAGTCTACCACAGAAAGTAATAGCAACCTTATGCGGAAAAATCTTCTGCTCAATCAGTCATGTTTCTTTCGAGACATGATCGGCCAGGCATGTATCACGTATGGCATTTAACTGACTGACAGACTTATTGTGAAAAATGATTAAAAACTTATTTCATTCTCAGTAACCCTATCGCGTCTTAGTGGCTCTATCGCCTTGCTATGATTATAACAAAGATAGATAAAAAGAAGTTAAAACTGACGCCAAGTGGATATGGGTCAGGCGAAGATTTGACATGAATTCTAGGGAGAAAACAATGATCGTGAAACTGATCCTGGTCGTGTGGTAAGGATTTCTGTGTCCTCACCCTGTCTGTCGCTCTAGTTAGCTAGCTAGCTAGCTGGCAATGTTAAAAAAAAAAGAAAAAAAAAAAAGAAAGAAAGAGATAACAAAATTATAATAAATAAACACAGACTAAAACAATTTTATCATACATCCACCGCTTACCCCTCCGTAGATACGGCAATGGCCCACTTCAAGCGTCTTAAATTAGGACGATATATTATGACGTGTTGTTTGAAACTTTTGTTTCGTTTTGTTTTGTTCTCTAGTTTTATTTCTTAGCTGTAAAACAAGTGCATTTTTTTTAATCGTTTCACCCCGAGCAAGGCGGTAACGCCACTGATGTGCAGGGGGCTACATAACAGAAAAGGATCAGATAGGAGGAGAGTAAAGAAAAGACGAACCAGTCACAGGGAGTGTCAGAGAAAAGGCATGAGAAGGATGGAAACAGACAGTTGCGAAGGTAGAGAGAAAGGAAAAGAACAAGCTATACTGGGTAATGTAGAAAGTACTGGAGTCAAGTGGTTAAGAGATGGGTATTGACATTGCATTTAAATTCCTGGATATTGTAGCCGTCAGGAAAGCAAGAATATGGAAGAGAGTTCCACAGGCGGGAAGTGCGAGAACCGAAGCTGATTGAGTAGAATTGTCAGTTGCATTTGGCTGATCTAACTGTGAATGGATGGGACCCAGTTGCCACTCTGGTTGCACGAGTAAACACAGGTGGCAGGGGCACCAGTGACTGAAGTTCGTCGGAGCAGAAGCCATGAAAATATTTGAAGAGATAGAGAGAAGCCCGTGGGAAAAGTGGCTGGAGTTAAGCCGCCAAATCGGTACCGATCACATTACTGATTCTCCTTTGGAGCCTGTCGAGAACACTGAGATAAACAGCGGGGGTGCCTGACCATATATGACAGCAGTATTCCATGCACGGATGGATGGTTGATTTGTATACGTGCAAGATGGATTCAGGCGTAAAAAACATCCTGGCCCAACCTTCCTGGAAGTGGATTTAGCTATTGACTCAATGTAATGGTTCGGAAAATAGTTTAAGGCCGAGGAGGTGCAGTATATTGCTCTCAGGGAGACTCGCATGGCCCATGTATGATAGACAAGATGGTATGAGTGGTATGCTAATGAAGGTATCGTGGCACGAAAAATTCCTCAGAAGCGCGTTTGTGAAAAGATGCCCAGATGTTTTTTTTCTCTCGCGCTCGCCCTTCGTAATATTGGAAACTTCTTCAGAAATATTGAATCCCAAAGTTGTGTAATGGCTAACAAGTGTGTCTCGCTAACTAGCGACTGAGTAGTGAGTTGTGGTGCAGTGGATATCGAATCGGAACAACAAATCAGAGAACCGAGTTCGAATTCCAGTTGAATTCCTTGCATTCATTTACGCACAATACCCTTGGGAAAGGTATTAATCACTCTCTTCCCTCCAGTTATGGGTTAAATAATAGGACAGATTGGGTTTTATAGCCTTGGCTGGAAACCAGTCTACCGCAGAAAGCAATGGCAACCTACTGCAGGATAATCTTCTGCCCAGTCAGTCATGTTTCTTTTCAGACATGATCGCCCAAAGCGTGTATCACATATGGCACTTAAATGACTGAATAATTAATCAGAAATAGTCATTGGTCTATTTTTATATTGAGCTCTCTCTCTCTCTCTCAATATATATATATATATATATATATATATATATATAATGTAGTACACTTGGTATGTAATTCGGGTAAATTCCAAAGGAGACGAACTCTAGAGAACTCAATGTTAAATTCATTTATTTAACAGAGTAATATTTTACATAACGGTTTTTTTGGATTATGACATTTCGACGCTCTTGTGTTCTTGGTGCGGCTCTTCAGATTCAGTGGTACAACAATGGGTAATCGAAATATCACTCCCCCCAAATTAAAAAACTGAAAATACCTTGTCTTTTATTTCATTTACAGTAGAGCCTTTTCGTATATAAAAGTCGCAAATGTCCGTCCTAATATGGGCATGTGAGCGTCTACTGTAAAATCAAATAAAAGAGAAGGAATTTTCGGTTTTTTAATTGGGGGGTGGGTGATATTTCGATTACCCATTGTTATACCATTTGGATCTGAAGAGCGGCGCCAAGAACGCAAGAGCGTCGAAATGTCATAATCCAAACTAATAATTAAAAATCCGTTATATAAAATATTATTTAAAACAAATATTTCAATAGCTAAACTTTTTTAGATACATTAAAAAAAATTTTGATCTGAAACAAATTTATAAGTATTATTAAAGATAGGTTTACGTTTACAAATATTTTAAAAAAAAATCAGTCGCTTTCAGCGTCACGTGATGTAAAACAAACTCTCTCCACAAACGCGTCACGTGATGTAAACAGACTCTTCACAGACGCTCTCGCGAAATACGTTTCTAATTCAAATTTTAAAAATCATTTGTTTCTGATGAAGGACCGAGGGCGGTCTGAAATATAAAATATAATAATAGAAATAAACAAATACTGTCAAAAAAATACATTTTTAAACTCAAAACTTTTTAATATTCTTTCCTCTACATATGAAGACAGTATGCGTGGATCATCACTATGTTATATATATATATATATATATATATATAGGTTTCATTGAATAATTTAGACAAGTTGTGTCTATTTATTTTGTGTAAGATCCGTTCGTATGATCTGATGAGCTTGATAGTGTTGTCATGGAAAGACGACAAGAAATCGCAATAATTGTTGATTTTTTATCAGGTCTGAGCTTTCGGCTTACATAAGCCATTATCAAAGGATGAATATTTAATGTTCAGTGAACATAGAACATTTAAATTATCATTAACAGAGTGGAGTTATACAGAGAAAATTAGACAGGTCCATTTTTTGTGTCGCACATGGCTGTAGGCCGAGAAGGAATGGTGGTAGTGGGTTTTTTGTTCAATTGAGTGTATAGTGGCATGAGGAATTGGTCTGGGAACTGCTGCTACTATGGTGTAGGGGGTAAGTATAATAACTATGACCTCTCCCGTCGATTATAGGCATTGAAGTATGTTAGTAGAGGTGTCGAAATTTATTTTATTTAGGCTAGGTTTAAACTGTTTGATGTAGATAGCTTAAATGTTCTATGTTCACTGAACATTAAATGTTCATCCTTTGATAATGGCTTATGTAAGCCGAAAGCTCAGACCTGATAAAAAAATCAACAATTATTGCGATTTCTTGTCGTCTTTCCATGACAACAGTATCAAGCTAATCAGATCATACGAACGGATCTTACACAAAATAAATAGACACAACTTGTCTATATTATCCAATGAAACCTGTATTAATGAAAAAATGCTGCCAAAATACACACACACAATATATATATATATATATATATATATATATATATATATATATATATATATAACTGGGCGACCATGTGTGACACGAAATAATTTTAGGAATTCTTTTCTCATTGTGTATTGTCCCCTGCCTATTCAAGCCCGACGCCAAACTTGCGAGTCTTATCACGAAACGGATATAAGTATCCTATTTATCAAAATAGGATACTTATATACTATTGTGGTGCAGTGGATATCGGCTCGGAACAAGAAATCGGAGAACCGCGTTCGAATTCCAGTTGAATTATTTTGCATTCACTTACGCGCAAATACCCTTGGGAAAGGTATTAATCCGTCTCTTCCCTCCAGTTATGGGTTAAATAGCAGGACAGATTGGGTTCTATAGCCTTGGTCGGCAACCAGTCTACCGCAGAAAGCAATGGCAACCTACTGCGGGATAATCTTCTGCCCAGTCAGTCATGTCTCTTTCGAGACATGATCGCCCAAGCGTGTATCGCGCATGGCACTTAACTGACTGACTGATATACTATACTTCCTTCACTGATGGTCTTCATGTGATCTTAGATGACAAGCAAATTCGAAATGAAACAGAACAACTTTCAGAGAAAAATAAAATTCAGTCAAGCTTATTAGCCACTCAACTAGCTTGATGTAGATCAAAATTTTAGAACGCTAACGACACTTTGAATTTTTTTCAGAAAGCCAAAATTAGGGGTAGAAAAATATATATATAATCACCCCGCAAAGTCAGGGATCAGTTTATGTATTGATTATAATACAGAATCGATCACCCCATTTTAAATTATCTATATCTATATATGTTGCCTCTCCTCCTCCCACCCTAATCCAATAGAGACATTCTGCATTGTTATCTATATCTATAAAAGTGACGAGGGTGCACTTTGTTTAATTATTTGCTATGTAAATTCATCATATGTTTTTTATTCTTATTAAAACTTAAACTACCCGAGTGAAACCCGGCTAAACTGCTAGTGAATATTAAATAGATAATACCCAACTTCTTTACCTTTCTTTATTTTACTAAACGCATTGTGATAGCCTTCAAATATATATATATATATATATATATATATATATATATTTTATTTTATATATATATATATATATATATATATATATATATATATATATATATATATATATGGCTTTTAAAGCCATTCATTTCGAAATAACAACATCACTTGAAAAGACACAAAAAGTGTCGAAACAAAATAGCTACTTTTGTAGTGATATTATAACATATCAATGTTATAATTTATTAATAAATATTATTATTATTAATATATATATATATATATATATATATATATATATATATATACTAGCAGTATAGCCCGGCGTTGCTCGGGTGTAATGAAAGCTTTAAAACTAATCCATGGTCCTGGAGCCCAGACTCAGCCTAAAGAGTATTTGTGTGAAGTTTGGTGAGAATCGGATAAAAATTGTGGATTTGTATAAAGGACATACAGACAGATAAACACACACACACAAACATCTTGCCTTATATATAGAGAGATATTATCGATTTTCTGCACTATTGTAAGAAGTGCAACCTTGAAACTTCTGAATATCGTTTCTTATGTCTTTGTCTATGAGTGTATAAAAATTTGATTAAAATCGGACCACTCCTTCTATAACCCGATTTTTCCGATTATCGATTTTCGATATTTATCGGGGGTATCTCGACACAAAATAAGAAGACTCGTAGACGCTTACAGTACAACTGTGTAAATTTTCAAGAAAATCGGCTCAGCCGTTTCGAAGTCTATAGGTAACGGACACACACACACAGACACACACACAGACAAAGTTCCATTTATAAATAAATTTATATATATATATGTGTGTGTGTGTGTGTGTGTGTGTGTGTGTGTGTGTGTGTGTGTGTGTTAAAGGGTTCCTCCCTTCACGTTTGATGTCTCTCACTTTTACTCGCACCTTCCCCTTTAGTGGGAATTCGGAGGATTGTGTATATATAAACTCCGATTTGTCATTCCGTGTCAATATCCACTGCGCCACGAACACACTCATTTTCGATTGTCTAAATTTTAAATTGAATTTTTAAAATAAAAAAAGTTTTCTTGAAACTTTTATTTTAGTTTTAATTGAAAGCTAAATGATTAAATTTACTATTTCCAGTAAGAAAAATACTCTGGTTTATTTCAAACAGAAATTATATTGTTTGAATCTAGAATTTATAAATTTTTCTTTTTAATCTTTCAATTTTTCGGCCATTTGTAAACAAGTTAATTGTCGGTTTTAAAAATCTTGCACAAATAAAATATACATATGTGATACATTATTTTTTAAAAATTAGCAAATTTTATATAAAATTAATCTGATTTACACAAGTATTACTTATTTATAGCGTGAAATTTAGAATAAAACTATTTCTTAATCACAGAGTTGAACTTTTTGACCTGTCCGCCGTATATCAAACGTGTGCACAGGTTGTCAGATTAGAGATAAGATGAAAGTGCATGACAATCACAAGTAACAAAATTTTACAAATTTCTTTTTCGGGTAAGGGGAAGAAACTCTGACATTTTAATTTGCACATAGAATTTACCATACAAAAAAAAAAAAAAATGGCCAAATGATTTTTATTAAATATTTCAATTTTCGATAGGCTTCAATTATTAACTTAAAAATCTAACAGCAACAGATTTTTTAATTATTTTAGAAATATTTTTGAAACTTTATAAGTTATAATAAAAAAGTAAAAAAATGAAAACAATTCTTTTAAAATTTTATTGATCGAAAAAAATAATTTCCTCATCAGACTGTAATGACCTTCATATATATTATTCATTAAATATTATTATTATTCATTAAAGCCATTAAAAATTTAACAAATTAAAGCCATTAAAAGTTTAACAAATTAAAGCCATTAAAAGTTTAACAAATTAAATATTATAAGAGTTTTATTGCATTTTTTATTTTACTATTCGGAGCAGATTTTCGGAAACAGAGGCCAATTTTTTTTTTTTTTTTTTTTTTTGGTTACCCACTAACTCAAATCAAAACAAAATTTTCTGCTAAAATTTCGAACATGTTAGAGGGGATTAAAATATAATTAAAAATTACTTTGATTTTTCCTTTTCTTAATAAAATCAATATTTTGATAGAAAAAGTTCGTTTTTATTAAGTTTGGGGCCTTTTTTTATTCATACTATGCTACTTATTTTTATTATTCTTATATATTTTTTAACGATTTAGTGGCTGTAACTACTTTAGAACATGTACAAGCTACTACAAAAACGTACTTTTTGCTTTGTTGTTTCAAAGTCAAAGCAAAAAGTACGTTTTTGTAGTAAAATGATATATATATATATATATATATATATATATATATATATATATATATATAATTAATTATTACCTTAGAACATGTAAAACTACAACAAAATTGTACAATTTGTTTCGACATTGAAAGAACAATGTCTTATCAGGTAGTTAATAATAATGGTATACAGATGTATTCTTATTTTTGCAAGATTTTTAAAACCAAGAATTAACTTGTTTACAAATGGCCGAAAGTTTGAAAGATAAAAAAAAATTGAAAATTTTTAGATTCAAATCAATATAATTACTGTTTAAAATACACTGGAGTATTTTGCTGACTGAAAATAGTAAATTTAATTATTTAGCTTTCAATTAAAACTAAAATAAAAGTTTCAAGAAAACTTTTTATTTTTAAAAATTTAATTTAAAATTTAGATAATCGAAAATGAGTGTGCATTTTGGTGCAAAGGATATCGACTCGGAACGACAAATCGGGGAGCCGAGTTCGAATTCCAGTTGAATTCTTTGCATTCACTTACGTACAAATACCCTTGGGAAAGGTATTAATCCACCTTTTCTCTCCAGTTATCGGTTAAATAATAGGACAGATTGGGTCAATAGCCTTGGCTGGCAACCAGTCTACAGCAGAAAGCAATGGTAACCTACTGCAGGATAATCTTCTGCCCAGTCATTCATGTTTCTTTCGAGACATGATCGGTCAAAGCATGTATTACGTATGGCATTTAACTGACTGATTAATTATTACTTTAGAATATGTAAAACTACCAGACAATTGTACATTTTGTTTCGACATTGAAAGAACAATGTCTCATCAGTTAGTTAATAATGATGGTAGTAAACGTTTTATTAAAAAAAAAAACACCACTTCCTTTTATTTTTGAAAAACTTTTTTTGACGAGGTAAAAAGATTTTAAAAAAGAGGGGGAAAAAGGAAGAGGGTATAAAAAATGAGAAAATAAGATGAGAAATCAAGGAAAAGAAAGAAGAAAGGGAAAATTTACAGAGGAAATAGAAAGCAAAGAGGAAAATCATTGAGAAAGTACTGAGTGGAAAGAGTCAATGAAAACGGCTAAGATAGAGAAATTTTAAATACAGACAGGAAATGAATTGTAGACAGATATTGATATCGGTTACATGGTGTCTAGGCTCAAATATTTTGGTATTAAAAAAGTTATACTTCTATGAAAGAAAAAAAATATACAAAATAGTAGGAAAACAGTGAAGAGGAAAATAAAGAGGAAAATTGAGGAAATGCATAGAGTTTCGGTCAAATTTAGAAATTCTCTTTCTTAACCGTTTCTATTGTCTCTCCCCTTTCTTCCCTTTATACATTTCCTCAATTTTTTATTGTTATTTTTTTTAATAAAACGTTTATTACCATCAATTTTGTAGTAGTTTTACATGTTCTAAGGTAATAATTAATTATATATATATATATATATATATATATATATCCTACAGAGGATATACGAGGATCGTTCAAAAAGTTCTAAACCTCACCAAGAAGGAGTTGGAGAAACAAAGTTTTTCATAATTTTTCAATATAGTCCCATTTGGCGCTAATGCACTTGATACAACGATGCTTAAGCGTTGAAATCCCATCACAGCAGACGGTGGCATCCTGATCCTGCCAAAACCCCTCATCAGAACACGTGATCTCGTCATTGTTTCCAAACTGGCGACCATGCGGGGGCGATTTGAGTTTAGAAAACATGAGGAAGTCAGATGGTGCTAAGTTTGGTGACTAAGGGGGATGGCGTAGCAATTCAAAGCTACAGTTGGCGGCTTCAGCTATTGCAACCTTAGCAGACTGAACGCGGGCATTATCTTCGAGCAAGAGCGCACCTACCCTAAGCTTCCCTCTGCGTTTCGACTTCCCTTAGCTGTTTTAATTCTTTTGCGTGCGACTGTCTATTAATAGCCTTTCCCTTTTTCCAGATAATGTAATCAATTCTAATTGGCAGCTTTGCAGCTTAGAGTCACTTTCTCACCGACGCAGTGCGGCTTCCCTGTGTCTCTTCTACAAAGACTTTCACGGCTTCTGCGCTATCGGGTGGAAGGTAAAACAACGTAAAGCCTGGTCACTATCTAAATGGGTGACCGTTTGCAAATAAGAGGTGCTGAAACAATCCTGCACATATATAAATCTACCATACGCCCGTGCATTGAATACTGCTGCCATATCTGGTCGGGTGCTCCTGCTATCCACCTGGGTGTCCTTGACAAAATCCAAAGGAGAATCTGTAATGTAATAGATCCCGATTTGGCAGCTCGGACGCAGTCACTTTCTCACCGGCGCAATGTGACTTCCTGGGTCTCTTCTACAAATACTTTCACGGCTTCTGCTCCGATGAACTTAGCTCACTGGTGCCCCCTATATATGAATTTACTCGAGCCACAAGATTAGCAACTAGGTCCCACCCTTTTAGTGTGAAACCATCTGGGACAGGTTCGGATGCTGGTTGAACGGCGAGAATGATAGACTTTATTTTTAAGAATAAATGTTGGTGGGTTTTGCTCCATAAAATTTTGAATTTTTCTTTTCTCTAGCCAAACTAATTGATAGCATTAGAACAAGACAATATGTGGAAGTAATATTCAATGGATCGGTGAATAAAAGATATACATGTGTGCTATCCACCTAGGGATCCTTGACAAAATCCAAAGGAGAATCTGTAACGCGATCGATCACGACTTGGCAGCTTGGATACAGTCACTTTCTCACCGGCACAATGTGGCTTCCCTGTGTCTCTTCTACAAGTACTTTCACGGCTTCTGCTCCGATAAATTTAGCTCACTGGTGCCCCATATGTATAAATTTACTCGCGCTGCAAGATTAGCAACTAGGTCCCACCCTTTTACTGTGAAACCAATAAATTGTAAACGTAAATTCTACTCCAACAGCTTCTTTTCTCGCACTTCCCGCCTGTGGAATTCCCTTCCATTTACTTGCTTCCCCGACAGCTACAATCTCCAAGAATTTAAATGTAAAGTCAATAGTCATCTCCTTTCTCACTAACCTGCATCCTCTCTCTCATGCTCCTTTCTCATCCACTCCACTCTCATCAGTATTCTCATCCTTCTCTTACCCACTTCCTGACGCTCCCTATAACCTGTCACTCTTTCTCATAACTTTCCTCCTATGTAACCCCCTTCAAAACAGTGGCAGTAAAATGCCTTGCTTGGGGCGATATGATTATAAAAACTAAAAAATAAAAATTCTATACTATTATAATGTGGATATAAAATGGGGGATCGATTCTACATTACAATCATTATATACAGTCATCCTCCTCTCATGCTTCTTTTTCCGTCCACTCTACTCTCATCAGTATTCTCATCTCTCTCCTACCCACTTCCTGACATCCCCTATAACCTGTCACTCTTTCTCAAATTTCCTCCTATGTAACCCCCTGCAAAACAGTGGCAGTAAAATGCCTTGCTTGGGGCGATATGATTATAAAAAAAAGGTAGTCTATCACGCTTTCTGAATCGTACCCTACAAAAAAAAAAAAATCAATAAATAAAAATAGAAGCCATTATCTTGCCAACAGACACTGTCTGTTTTCAACATCTTCGGTGGGTGAAGAACCAGAGTGCTTGCCATGTTTACTTTGAACCCGGGTTTCATCTCTTCAGTTCCTAATTTGCAGCAGTAATTCTTAGGTTCAGCATAGAAGCGAGTCAGAAATGTCCTTGAAATTGTTTATTGTTGATTGTTATTACGGTATTTTCGTGTCTCTATCTGTACCTACGTGGTTTGTTAACTATTTATTTAGTTTAATTATTTGTCTAGATTATTTGAAATATTTTTAATATTATTTACATTGTTCGGACTGTTGTCATCATCTTTATTGCCAGGTTTGCGACGTTTCGGTCGTTGTTCGCCCCAGTCTTCTTCAGGTGCTTGTAATTTCGAACCGAATCCTTTATTTCGATCACGGGGGTATATCATTCTAGTTCCATGTGCAATGGCTCTTCCGGATCTTGTATAGTTATCTGCCTTTAACTCAACTCTAAGTTATTTGTTTCACCCAGGTATTGAACTCACAACTGTTTGGGTCAAGTAGATAGACTAAACTATCGCCCGGTTCACACTTCACCCACGTCTATTGAACAGGTGAAGAGGCTCATCCCTTGTTTCCTGTTTAGGATGTGGTTTCCGGTTTTTCTCTTTTCCAATCTTTTCACTCTTACGTAGCCCCCTGCGCATCAGTGGCGTTACCGCCTTGCTCGGGGTGATATGATTAAAAAAATAAGTTACTGGATTTAACCAACGCATTTATCCACTGGGCCACGCATGGATATTTGGGACTTTATAACCCTAATGTCTCAGTAATTATGTTTTTACCAGAGCTCATATTGCAATCTTTGACGCCAATGATTTTCTCTAGCATTATTTCAACTTTCTCCCATAACAGACGGTGATCCCCTTTCTCTCTCCATATTTGGTCAACTACGCCTCGTGTTTGCGATGTTCTTGCAGCCTTACCTTAAAGGGGCGGCCCGTTTCTTCTTTATATTTTTTTTTTCCACCTACATGGAATGATGTACGCACAGCCCTTAGTCGTGTTCTCCTCTGTAGGGGGTCTTACTCGGGAGAGGTATCTGTGAAGTGTAGAACCCCTTTTGAAGGTTGTCTTGATGTTATATGGATGACAGATCTTTTATATTTTCTCCAATAGGCAGACCGAGTTTGTTTTCTGAGTAGTTAGGAGCCCGAACTCTTGCGTAGCGTCTAGAGAGGCTACTCTAGTCAAGAGTCGAATAATATAGGGATTCTTGCAGTGTCATATTTGAGCTCTGTGAGAAAGCAAAATTCGACAATATAATATTTTTTAAACGATGAGAATGTCAATAAATACAATTTCTGTAAATACTTGAAAAGAATATAGGACACCAAGCAAAAACACGCTTTACAAAAATACGTCAATGAAACCTGATGTACAAACTGATTCTTACAAATACATCTGTTATAAAAACCTTGTGAGCATTAAATAACCCATTGAGGTTGATATACCGTAAAACAAAACCAAACCTGCAAAGCTCCAAAAACTTCACTTTTCTTCCCATTCTTGGGCTGATACATTTCCACACAGTAACCCTCTATTCAAGTGGCTTTTGAGCCTTATTTTGAGATTTAGTAAAAAAAAAAAAAAAAATGAATTAAGTTAAGAGAAATATAATTTTAAAATTAAAATAAAAGCTAGCTTTTCTTTTGATCGACCCTCGAAAAAAATTTTCGTTTCGCTTTCTAAGTTAAGTGGCTCTTGAGCCTTGTATTGAGTATTAGTGAAAAATTGAATTTAATTTTTAAAAAATAATTTTTTAAATTTAAATCAAAAGTATCATTTCTTCAAATTGACCATTGATCAAAATAATACTTAATTTCGCTGTTTGTATAAATTTATATCTTCTAAAATCAAAGCTAGCATTTCTTCAAATTGACCCTTGAATTAATATATTTCTTCATTTCGCTGTCTGTGTAAATTCATATCTTCTAATTCCATTTTTTTTTCCAGTTGCTTTTTAGGAACAACGAAAAGGATATTCGACATGTTGAAGACTGGATTAGTTGTCGCCCGAAAAAAACGACCCGTTCAAAACCACTTAACGCTTTCTTTGCCGTCTCATGGATACATTCCTAAACTTAAAAAATTCTCCTGTCTCTTTAGGTCTGCTTTGCTTTTTTCGGCGATGCTCCTGAGTTTCATTTGCACTACGGACGGAGCCAAAATTCTATTCCTTCCATCCCTCGAGTACAGTCATTGTAACTATATGAGAGGCCTGGGCGAAGAGTTAGTACGCCGGGGTCACAACGTCACGATGTACCTGTGCAAAGAAATGGATTTCAGGGATTGTCCCGGTCCCAACATCGACGTCATAACGTTCAGTTGGCCAGCATATCACATTAATAAACCGTTTCTGAAACAGATGAACAAAGACGTTTTTGAAGGAAAATGGACGCGACTTTTTGACAATATGGAAACAATCAAACATTACTTTTGCGAAATGATTGAAAATGACTTGGAGAGTATTGAAAATTTGCGCCAAAGAGGCTTTGATTTAGCTATAATCGACGGGCTCTTTTTTACGCGATGTTTCTATCTCGTTCCTTACAACCTGACCATTCCTTATATGAGCATGGCCAGTGTCATGGAAGAGCTCGACAGCGGACAGGTTATAGCCCCAGGAATGTTTCCAAGTAAATATTCCGACTACACAAACGACATGACTTTTATCGAACGAGTTTTGAACACGCTATACTTCATTGTACCGCATATTGCTAAATTTTCTAAAGTCCCGACCGACAACTTTAAACTGGGACCTGGTCTAACTTCGAAGGATCTGGAAGAACTTTATAGAAAATCAGAACTGTTCCTTGAGAACGGTGATTTTCTCATGAACTATCCCAAGCCAGTTCTGCCTAATTATATCCAGGTGGGAGGTTTAACAACTCGACCAGCTAAACCCTTACCTCCAGATCTGAAAACCTTTTTCGATGCCGCTAAAAATGGAGTTGTCATCGTATCTTTCGGAAGTGTTTTTGAAGACGACTCAAACGTCCTTACCTCAATTCTGCTCTCGGCATTTTCACGTATTCCACAGCAGGTAATTTTGAAAGGGTCCGAGGAAAAAGATCTTGGTAATATCAAGACAGTCAAATGGCTACCCTTAAACGACGCCCTTGCACACCCTAACACGCGGCTTATTGTCTACCACTGCGGTAACAACGGTCATTTCGAAAGCCTCTATCACGGTGTTCCTCTCGTCTGCCTGCCGATAGTCGCTGACCAATTCCAAATCGCAAAACGAGTAGAATATTTCAAAATGGGCGTTCAGCTCGACATTCGCAAAATCACGGCCAAAATCCTTACCGACGCTATCGAAAAAGTCCTTGATGATCCGGCGTACACGCAGAGGGCAAAGAACTTCTCCAAGATATTTCGCAGCCGGCGCAGAACTCCAGCCGAAAGGGCCGCCGATGCTGTGGAAGACTTGATCCAATTTGGCGGGCAACATTTACGATCCCAGCATGCACCTAAAAACTGGTTCCGGCTTTTGCATCTCGATGTATGGGTTTTCATTTTTCTCATTTTTCAATTGTTTTTTCTGTCGATAAATTGGTGCATGGGACGATTGCTGCGAAGATTTCTACCCTATAATTTAATCACGTCTTTCGACGGTGTTATAATTTTCTCTATGATTTCCTTGTCTATTTATCATTATATTTGAGACAAAATCAGCCAATTCTAAGTTGAGACGATTCTCTTGTATGGTCGTCTGCTCATTTCACTTCATTTTATCCGGTATCTCGTGTCGATCCTCTTGGACGTTGATACCGTCTGCTTCTTTAAAAAAATGTGGTGTTTTTGTTTTTTTCAACAGGGATAATAATACAATCAAAGTGTGCTTGACTAGATGTACAAATTAAAAAAAAAATATTGCAAGCATTGATAAAATTTCATACAACCTACTTTGTCAGAACGAGCGATATATAGGTTACTAAATTTTCTAGAATGTGTTTTATTCCATATCATTTTAAGCATTTAAAAAAAATTCGGTGGACCTGAAGCATCACGTTTAATTTCGTTGTTTTTCATTTTTTTTTAAATTTTTCAGCGCAGTCCTATCGATAACTCCCTTAGCTTTACGATTGAAAAAAAAAAAAATTGAAAAATTTCAATATTTAAACATTTTCTGCAGGGGATCAGTTTCTCATACAACGTTATAGTAAAATTTACTAAGTAAATCGAGCCTCCATTTTGAAACCGGTCGCCGGTACGACATTACCGCAACCTGTAAATTTGTTCATTATCAAGTTTTTTTGACTTTTTTCAGTGCAATATAATCTTTTACACCTTAAACTTTCCGAATGACAATAAAAATTTGCAAAAATTTCAATATTTAAAATTTTTTTATTTTTATTTTTTTGGTGGGGACCAATTTCTCATACAACCTTATAGTGGTTTGAAAATGGAGGATCGATTTTCTTTGACGTTGTATGAAAGACTAACCCCCCCCCCCCCCCACCAAATTTGTTTAAATATTGTAATTTTTCAAATTTTTATGAAAGTCGGCTCTCTGTGCAGGGCCCGGAAATTTTTCCCACCTGAAACTATTCTGCACGTATACAAATCTACCATCCGCCCGTGTATTGAATATTGCTGCCATATCTGGTCGGGTGCCCCTGCTGCTCTCCTTGGGCTTCTTGACAAAATACAAAGGAGGATCTGTAACGTGGTTGATACTGACTTGGCAGACCGGCTGCAGCCGCTCTCACACCGGCGTGATGTAGCTTCCCTGTGCCTCTTCTACAAGTACTTTCATGGCTTCTGCTCCGATGAGCTTAGATCACTGGTGCCGCCCAAGCACGAATTTACACGAGATACTAGATTAGCAACTAGGTCCCACCCTCTTACAGTTAAACAAATAAGATGTAACCGTAAATTCTACTCCAACAGCTTCTTTTCTCGCGCTTCCCGCCTGTGGAACTCCCTTTCACAAGTCTGCTTTCCCGACAGTTACAATCTCCAGGTGTTTAAATGTAGGGTCAATAGACACCTCCTATCACACTAACTCCCAACTATTCTCACAACACTCTCATCTACCCAACCCTCATTCTCGGTATCCTCACCCGCCTATCACCCACCCTCTGTTATTTCCTATATTTAACCAGCCTTTCTCCACTCTACGTAGCCCCCTGCACAGTAGTGGCAGTGACATGCCTTGCTCGGGGTGAAACGCTTATAAAAAAAAAAAAAAAAAAAAAAAAAAATAGGACTGCGCTGTAAAAAGTAAAAAAAGAAAAAAAAGAAAGAAAAACAACGAAATTAACATAAACAAAGTGACCCCAACGCGAGTGGTTGAAAATGGGGGATCGATTTACTTTAACGTTGTATGAAAAACTGACTCCTCACCAAATTTGTTTAAATATTGTAATTTTTCAAAAGTTTTTTTTAGATAATCGGGAAGTTTAAGTAACACTCGATAGAAATGCGCTGAAAAAAGTAACAAAATAAATAAATAAATAAATAAATAAATAAAATAAAATAAAATAAAATACAACGAAATTAAACGTGGTAGTAGTCTGTTTCAGGTAGGCCAAAATTTCAATTATTTGGGCCTTCGTCGTTGCCTAAATTTCTACTATGGAACCATTTCCAAAGAAACGACAAACCATTTTTCGTAAATGTCATATGAGAGAACATTGAAGTCTGTTAGCTAGTATTATCACCCCGTATGATGGTGACCCAGGGAACAAAAACAGTTTAGTTGTTCCAGGCTCCCCAAAACGTCCAATCACTTAATCAGAGGCCTTGCCTGCCAAATGCAGGTAACCCTATGCCCAGGACTTTTCATGTATCGACTGTCCGACAGTGTGTCATCTATAGTGCATCTCAGTTTAATTAAGAAAAGTAAAGGATTTGGGTTTCGAATGAGATTTCGCTTAAGAATTGGACACAACCTTCCATAATCTGCAATAAAGATATACCTCTAATTACGTAGTTTCCCAAGGCGTAAGCGAATGTAAGGAATTCAACTGGAATTCGAACTCGGCTCCCCGGTTTTTCGTTCCGAGTCGAGATCCACTGCCCCACAACACACACTCATTTTCGATTAACTAAATTTTAAATTGAATTTTTAAAATAAAAAAAAAGTTTGTTTCAAACTTTTATTTTAGTTTTAACCCTCTAGGGCCATTCGTATCATATTTGATACAGTATTTCCCTATAAGGAAACATTTGGTATTTCCCTATAAGGAAACATTTGGTATTCATTGACTGAGC
This sequence comes from Ascarosepion bandense, assembly GCA_037127315.1. Taxonomy (NCBI): domain Eukaryota; kingdom Metazoa; phylum Mollusca; class Cephalopoda; order Sepiida; family Sepiidae; genus Ascarosepion; species Ascarosepion bandense. The sequence goes on from JBBBDQ010001753.1 coordinate 705,611, forward strand.
AGTCAGTACTGCTTTCATTTGAAATTTATAAAATATTTCTCTTAAAAAATTTTTCAGGAAAATATTTCTTTCAAGGCTTGTTTTCATACTGTATCAAATATGATACGAATGGCCCTAGAGGGTTAATTGAAAGCTAAATGATTAAATTTACTATTTCCAGTAAGCAAAATACACTGGTGTGTTTCAAACAGAAATTATATTGATTTGAATCTAAAAATTCAAACTCGACACCCCGAGTCGATATCCACTACACCACAACGCACATTTTCCAAGCGTGCAGATACCCTTGGGAAAGGTATTAATCCGTCTTTTTCCCCCCAGTTATGAGTTAAATAATAGAACAGATTGGCTTCTATAGCCTTGGCTGGAAACCAGTCTACCGCAGAAAGCAATGGCAACCTACTGCGGGATAGTCTTCTGCTCATTCATTCATGTCTCTTTCGAGAAATGATCGCTCAAACTGTGTATCACGTATGGCACTTAACTGACTGACTGAATATAATAGTTGGAATCATGATTAAGGCTTCTACTGGTCATAAAGTGGGAGATCGGTTTTATATTGTTATGAAGTAATAAACTGATCACCCAAAAATTACTACGTAATAATATAATACATCGCGTCTCCCTGTAGCTATAAGTCAAATAACAGAACAGATTGGGTTCTATAGCCTTGGCTGGCAACCAGTTTACCACAGAATGCAATGGCAACCTACTGTGGAATAATATACTGGCCAGTCAGTCAGTCTCTTTGTCGATGATTTTAACTTCAGGTGGTGGCTGATGTGGATATTCATTGTGGTGCAGGGGATAACGGCTCGGAATAAGAGAGCGGAGTTCAAATTCCGGTCGAATTGGTTGCATTCACTGACGCACAGAAACTTTGGGAAAGGTATTAATCCAACATTTCTCCCTCCAGCTAAGGATTAAATAGTAGGACAAATTGGGTTCAATAGCCTTGGTTGGCAACTAGTTTACCCCGCCCGGAGGTAAAGGGGGTTAGGGTTAGGGTCAACACCCCGACATGTGAAAAATAGTTAAAGAAGCATCTGCAAGCCCTTCCCTGATGGCGTCGATGGCTTATGCTCCCCTGCGAGCGATTGGGATTGAGACAAGGGGTTGATTTCCTGGTCGTGGTTGGAGCAGAACCTTGGACATTGCCACTTTGATGATGAGTCGATATACGCTCTAAAGAAGTTGTTGATTAAGTCCTGGACATCTATTTGTTGGTGTTGATGAGGCCTCCATCGATGTGGTAGCGAGTGCTAATTCTAGGGTAGAAACCTTTTATTTGGACAAGGGCTATATAGCGAATATGTTAATTTTCATCTTGTTTGTGGAACTACCTTCCGCTTGCTTCCTTCCCTGATAGCTACAGTTTAAATGTAAATTGCCATATTATATATCCTTGGTTCCCATCCTTCTCTTATCCTCTCTTTGACGGCCATTGTACCTCTCTCTCTCTCTCTCTCTCTCATTGTAACCCCTTTGCGCATCAGTGGCGGTCCTACCTTTTTGTGGTGAATTTAAAAAAAAAAATACCAGAAATTGCCATCATTTACTGGAGGGCACAGAATCCCCAATATGTACCCAGGGTCCCCAATATGTACCAGTTGTCAAAAAATATTAAGTGTCAAACATATACTTTTAGAGTGTAAAATTAAATAGAGTGTGAAAGAAGTACTATCAAGCAAGTAGTTTGAAAAAACTATTTATAGAAACGAGACCAAGCAAGGTACTCGAAATCTAAAAGAAATTGGAATGTACTCAAAAATATGACTGGATGAATACTATCTCACACGCACATAGATATATCTATTTCTACCAACTTGCTATGTATTCCAAAACTTAGTTTTACCGAATGTGCATTTGCAAATCTTGTATATGTAATACATATACACATAATGTATGTAGGCTGGATTTGGCTTCAGATAACCCGTGGTGGTTGGTATGCCATAAAATTTAAACAGCCAAATTAAATATATACATTTTTATAAAATATTTTATTAATTTAAAATGTGTTAAATATATCAGTCAGTTGCCATACGTGAAACACGCTTGGGCGATCATGTCTCGAAAGAGACATGACTGACTGGGCAGAAGATTATCCCGCAGTAGGTTGCCATTGCTTTCTGCGGTAGACTGGTTGCCGACCAAGGCTATAGAACCCAATCTGTCCTATTATTTAACCCATAACTGGAGGGAAGAGACAGATTAATACCTTTCCCAAGGGTATTTGCGCGTAAGTGAATGCAAGGAATCAAACTGGAATTCGAACTCGGTTCCCCGATTTCTCGTTCCAAGCCGATATCCACTGCGCCACAACGCACATATAAATTTGTTAAATGAATGAATTTGTTTAAATATATAAGTCTGTTATATATATTAATTTGTTAAATATACAAACTTCTCGAAATTGTTCTTAACTTTTTGTTCGATTTTTAATAATTCGATTTGGCGTTAAATGACCCAAGATGGGTTGATACGCCGTAAAACAAAAGAAAACAAAACAAAACAAAAAATATATATATATATACACCTTCAGATTTGTATCACATCTACTGTCGTCACTATCCAGAAAGGTGAATTTCTCAGTCTGATTGATTTTGACGCCTCTTCTATGTAGTTCTTTTCTTCAGCTGCCATTTTTACTGTCTCCCTCCCGCCGAAACAAAAATACATGATTCAGACTGTGGTACTCATCTTGGTTACAATATTCACAACGTTTCAGCGATTCTACGCTCTGACCGTCTCCAGGAGATTGTCTATATCCACTGGGCCATGTGTCATTGAACTTTTGGCACTTATAAACCTAATGTCTCAATAAACCTTTTTTTTTACCAGTGTTTATATTGCTATTTTTAAAGCTAACGATTTTTTCTAGCGTTCCATACGGGTTTCCATATTGTATCCATTTCTACTCCACTGGTTGAAATAAAAAGTTCGGCTCAAAATTCCTATCATCCGAAGAAGGCTGGAGTATACAACAGCCGAAACATCATAGACATGGCAATAAATATCGTAAATAATGTAAACACTATCTCATCTTCGCAGTATAGACAAATACTGAACCCTCATCTTGGTTACAATATTCACAACGTTTCAGCGGTTCTACACTCCTACCTTCTCCAGGTGATTTGGAATTTTGAACGGGACCCTTTATATTATTTACACTGTTCGAACTGTTGTCCTCGCCCTTACTGCTACGTTTCGGCCGTTATACGCTCCAGTCCTCTTCAGTTGCTAGAAATTTTGAACTGAACTCTTTATTTTAATCACGGCGTATATCATTCTCGTTCCAGGAGCCATGCAACTTCCGGATGCCATATAGTTATCCCCCTTTAACTCAACTCTCTAAGTTATTTGTTCACCACTGCTATAGCCAGGTATTGAACTCACAACTATTTGGGTCACTGGAACTAACTAATGCCTATATCCACTGGGCCATGATTCATGGTCAAGGACATGTGGACCATTGGATAAAAGAGTTCACTACTGCTGTAGCCTGGTATTGGATAAAAAAAACAAACTCTGGATTACTAAGACATTTGGAGGTGGCACATATCATATCTCAAAAGACATGACTGAGTAGGGAGATTTTCCCACACTAGGTTGCTGTTACTTTTTGTGGTAGACTGGTTCCCAACCAAGGCTACAGAATGCAATGAGTTTTGCTATTTAACCTATAGCTGGAGGGAGAGGTGGTGGATTAATACAAGGGTCATTCAATAAATAAAATGAATTTTTCAGTATAAGGACTTTTAATACAGATAGAAGTTTACTTTTTTTTTTCCTTTACTTCTTTTTCAAAGGGATTTAATTTTTTTTTTTTTTGCAGATTGAAAAAAAACTTTGAGAGTTTTGGAGATTAAGAAAGATGGCCGACCAAGAAACATACCCCAGGATTGAACAGAGGTCAGTTATCAAGTTTTTGATTGCTGAAGGGTGCAAACCAGTTGAAATTCATAGGAGAATGTCAACTGCGTATGGTGCCATGTGTTTCAGCCAAAACAAATGTCTACAAGTGGGCTAAATTGTTTAAAGAAGGATGTAGCAGTGTTGAGGATGAAGACATGCTTGGAAGGCCTACAAAAATGAGGTCTCCTGCAGTGATCAAAACAGTCAATGACCTCATTCAGTCTAACAGAAGGGTGACAGTGGATAACATTGCAAGGACTTTGAGCCTATCTGTTGGGACAGCACACAAAATTGTCCATGATGACCTTGCCTACTCGACGGTCAGCTGCCGGTGGGTGCCAAAGATGCTTACTGCAGAGCACAAACAGAAGAGGGTCGAGTTGTACCAGCAGTGTCTCTCTACCTTACAGCTCAGACCTTGCCCCTTCAGACTTTCACCTGTTTGGTTCCTTGAAAGCATTCACGAGAGGCACAAAGTTTGAAAGTGATGATGAAGTCAAAAATGCTGTGAGCGATTGGCTGAGACATCAGTCCAAAGATTTTTATGCTGAGGGAATACGGAAGCTCGTGCACAGATAGGAAAAGTGTGTGATACTGCTAGGAGACTATGTAGAAAAGTAAAAAAAAAAGTAAAGCTTTTATTTGTATTAGAAATCCTTATACCAAAAAATTCACCTTATTTATTGAATGACCTTCGTACCTTCCCCTCTGATATTTGCATTTAAGCAAATGCAACGAATTCTACAGGAATTTGAACTCAGATCTCTGGTTTCTCATTTCAAGTCAATATCCACTGCACTATGAAGCACATCCATGAGAACAGTACTTCATCTCAGAAATATAAACAAACTAGCAGTATAGCTCGGCCTTGCTCAGGTGTAATGAAAGCTTTAAAACTAATCCATTGTCCTGGAGCTCAGACTCTTTGGACGGTGGCATGAAAGACTAAAAAGCAATAGCTGTTTCCAGTTAAAGCGAAACCGTAGACTGACAGAAAAATGAATGGATGTAAGTCAAATTTTGATTTCCTGGTATCGATATCAAATAAGTTTTTTTCATCGTAAACTGAAATTTGAAGGCTAAATAAGTCCTCTGAGTAAATGGCATCATGGCTGAAACTAAGAACTACAATTATACCTACTTAGAGCCAAACCCGAAGCAAAAACTAAAATAAAAGGGCTTAAAAACATACAGGCAGATAAACAGACACACACACAAACATCTTGCCTTTTATATATATTGATTTTCTGCACTATTGTAAGAACTGCAACTTTGAAACTTCTGAATATCGTTTCTTATGTCTTTGTCTATGAGTGTCTTAAATTTGATTAAAATCAGACCACTCCTTTTATAACCCGATTTTTTCAATTATTGATATTTATCGGGGGTACTTTGACACAAAACCTAGCTAAGAACACTCGCAGATGCTTATAGTACAACTGTATAAATTTTCAAGAAAATCGGTTCAGCCGTTTCAGAGTCTATAGGTAACAGACGGATACAAACACACACACAAAGTTCCATTTATAAATAAGTTTAGATTAAATGTAAAGCAAAAATAAAAACAAACAAATTTTATAAAAAAATTTGTAAATAAATTTTATAGTGCATTTTACAAAAATTAAAAACGTTTCCAAGACATCGAGTAAAATGTTTTTTCTGTCTCGTAAAAATGTTTTAACTTTCCTGATAACAACAACAATAACAAAAAAAGGCGGACCTGAAGGAGACTACCCCCACTTTTAAATTTGTTGTTTTTCTTTTTTTTTTTGAGTTTGTTTCAGTGCAATTTTATCGATTACACCCTAAACTTTCTGACTGACAAAAAAAAAAAAAAAAAAAAAAATATTTGGAAAAATTTTAATTTTTCAACAATTTTTGGTGGGGGCTCAGATTTTCATGCAACGTTATAGTAAATTGATCCTCCATTTTGGACCACTCACCGGTATGACATTACCACCACCTGTAAATTGGTTGACAAAAAAAAAAAAAAAAAAATTGTAAAAATTTCAACATTTAAACAATTTGGGGGTGGTGTCATTTTTTCATACAACCTTATAGTAAAATCGATCCTGTCCAATTAACTTTTTTTTGCGCATATTCAACAACTGAATTCTTTGAGAAATTTTTGAATAAAGCCATTCTTGGAGTTTCTGAGGAAGATGTCATCGTAAGAACTAAAGAAAACTTGAAAAAGACAAAAATAAGAACAACAACTCGTCCCCAAAAAAACAAAACAAAGCGACCTCAAGGCGAGTGGTTCCAAAATGGAGGATCGATTTACTATAACGTTGTATGCGAAAGTGACTACCCCGCTAAAATTGTTTAAATATTGAAACTTTTCCAAATTTTTTTTTGATAAGTGGAAACTTTATGTAATTATCGATAAGACTCCGCTGAAAAAAAAAATGAAAAACAACAAATTTAAAAGGTGGTGGTAGTCTCCTTTGGGTCTGCCCGAAAAAATGAAATAAAATAATGTTAATTTTATTAATCAAGGTACTGGTGTATATAGCAAAGAAAACTTTGTCCTGCTGCAAGGGTCACTTTTATCTCACTTTCTGGATGGACACTTGCAGACTCTGATGCAAAGAAGGCTGTCGTAAAATACCGTAAAGGTGTGTTGAGGTTGTGGGGTGGATAAGAGAACAGCAAACCAATTTTTCTCCCAAAGAACCCTGGGGTAACAAGCAGAGAAATGAACGAGACGGTAGGAAACTAAACAACACAGCCTCAGAAACTACAGCATGGCAGGTGGTAGACAAATTTAAGAACAAAATTGCCCAAGGCAACGACTTTGACAGAACACTCAGTCTAGATGAGGTACCACTCTGACTGCCATTTTTTTTACCCCCATCACTATCACTGGCATGAAACAGCTGACAAAAAGCCAAATTTGCACAGAGATCTGTATCTAGATGTGCCAACAAGGAAAACCTGGGTATAACCATTTTTGACAGACATGCTCCTTTAATAATCAAACTACTGGCATATAGAGCAATGAAGATGCATTGCTTGACTGTATCTAAAAATCACTCAGTTCTGAATAAGATGGCTAATCCTTTTAGCATAACAAACACTTACAATATAATGATGGTTAAAATTAAGACTCAAGATATATATATATATATATATATATATATATATATATATATATATATATAATTTAAAAGAGCAGATTTTGTCTTCACTACATATATGTATATACCAAAATTTCAGGTTTTTTAAATTATATATATATATATATATATATACACAATTGGATAAAACCTAAATTAAATAACATGCATATAACTAACAAGCTCATAAGAAAAATAATCACTGACGAATTAGGTAAAAATAAAAATAAAGCCAAAAATAGAATGAGTTAGTTTCCTTTTTTTTTTTTTTAAAAAATAAATCCCCACTTTGTATCAGGATAATAAACTTTACAGCAAATGGAGCAAAAAAAATAGCAGTTTGAGTTTTTTTTTTGGGGAAAAAGTCTTTTCTTTAACAAATAGATTAAGGGGACGAGAAAAGAGATGGTACTACTAAAAAGGAATATCACATCAAATGTAATAAAACTGAAGGGAAAATGATAAGATCAGATAAATGCGAAGGAAAACAGACAAGAGAAAAATAGGGTCAAGGAAAAAGAAAAAAAGAGGAGGAAAAATGTTCGTTAGCACAGAAATTCTTCAGGGGTCAAACCCCAAAGTGAATCTCCATTCTGATTAGCCACACACACACAAAAAAAATAAATAAAAACACCACATACATTCACAGTAAACCGAAAGTATTTGTCATTTAAATGTAAATCATCTGCACAACCACACCAACATTGCCTGATGATGTGAATTAATCTCGAAACATAGAATGTCGCATGTAAAATTGACATAACCATATATATATATATATATATATATATATATATATATATAATAATAATAATAAAACCGACTCTGTACGTATTCTAATCTTAAAATGTTACACAAGAAACTTTTAAAGACTATGAATAAACAGCAGAATCTAACTCCGTTATCGTCCTCGGCTATAGAGCTTTGGACAAAGAGGGGAAAAAAAAGAAAACTGCGTAGGCCCGACAATGCATACGGTTCTTCACAGCAAAGAAAAAAACCCTCGAACGGAACGAACCACCAGGAAAGAAAAGTGCTCGATACTAAACAGAGCCCTGACGAGCCGTTGTGCGAAACCACGGTAGGTCTTGGCGATCTTGCGATTTTTTTCGTATATATATATATATATATATATATATATATATATATATATATTAGTTGAATATATAGATTGGAGTCCAAAAATGTTGTAAACTATAATTTATAATAAATATTCATAGCTCTGTTTCTATATTAAACAGTTTTAAATTGAGGTTTTGAATGTTGTTAATATTTCCTTTGTTCTTTATTCACTTGGATATATATATATATATATATATATATATATATATATATATATATATATATATATATTAAAAACGGTAATAGGGGTTGTTCCAATGAGAGAAACTGGTATGGAAGTCGTGAACATTTTGTTTAAAGTGTAGATTTATTGTCATTATTATTAATGTGACTTGCTTTTTGTATGACATATTAAAGTGTCCATAATGGTATTTGTGTCGCTACACGTGTTTTGAGTCTAAAGTTGACTCTCTTCAGGTGAATAAACTTGTGACTTCACTTATCAAGATCTGTTTGTGTTTCTGATAGCCACGGTATCGTGCAGAAATGTTTATTCACCTGAAAAAATCAAATTTAGACTCGAAAAACGTGTCGCAATACAAATACCATACTTAATATATAATACAAAAAGAAATATTATTAATAATAATAACAACAATAAATCTACACTTTAAACAAAACGTTCACGGCTTCTCGCACTTTTTTCTTCCAAAATTAAGATTAAATATACAAAATTAGATTAATTATTAAAACCCTGCTTAAATACATAAATATTCTGTACAAAATAAGCATCCCACCCCTTACCGCCTCCTCTAAGAAATCCAAAGGATATAGTCTAGTTGCAAGATAATAAAAATTTACATTCTAACCACTAATGTTAAATCTGTCTAAAAAACCCACAGACACCCATTAATCAACCATCTCACTACCCACACCACTTTCTTCTAAACTCTAACGGTCAATCCAGAAGACTTATTCCCTTATCACTAACCCCCACCAACATCCCACACACAACTGACCAAATATAAGAAAAGAGGCTTTCCATTCCTGTCCACACCACCTGATGAGACATTGTAGTTTCAATGTCGAAACAAATGTACAATTGTAGTGGATATATAAAAAAATTCTGCACATGTTCTAAAATATATATATATATATATATATAAAGGAAAACTCAACACATCATTTAAATTAGTTATAAATTATAATTAATTTCAATGAGCTAAATTAGCTCATTTCATCAGACCACACATTACAAAAAATTTTAGTACAAAAAATTTCCATCTAGCTCATCGAAATGAATTATAATTTATAACCAATTTAAATAGTGTGTTGAGTTTTCCTGTATAAATATCATATTGCTCTGGATAACATCCACTGAGCTCTCTATACAGATATAACACTTAATATAAAATATTAAGTAGATCTTGTTGGATTATCCTCACCATTTATAGACTGGACATCTATATATATATATATATATATATATATAGTGTAGAGAAGTTTGTCACTTAACTGAGCAGAGTCCTGCTGATTTTGAAGTTTTATGAAAACACCATGATGATAACTTCATATAACATCAGGGCTAAATAATATATTTATTTAACCCTGACGAGTGAAAGCATAACAGTGCTTTCACAAAACTTCAATGATGGCATGACATTATGAACTTAAAAAAGCATTAACCGTTAAGCAGTCAGGCAGCTCAAGTCACCTGATGAAGCCAAAAAGGTTGAAACCATGGTCGCGTAATCGGCTGATTTTCCTCCTCTAAACGCTCTACGTGTTAAATCTACATTTTCCGTCCAACATGTATTGAGCACTTTCTAATACAACTGTTCAATATATAGGATTAATGCAAATATGAAATTTACCAACTGGCCGATTTTATATTCCCTAACCAAACACTAGTTTTGTAGATTAAACTTTTTTTGCAATTGCTCAGTCCCCTCATCAGGAGGCATCAGCAATTGACTGCCAATTTTCTCATTTACATGATTTTAATAATTAATCATGCCCATCTTATTGGAGTTAAATTGGTTTTCTTCAAGCCCTCCACCTTGATCTATTTTAATATTAATGAAATTGGTATTAATTAGGATTAGGTTTTTGGGATTTACCTATCTGATCATCCTTTTAGATTTTTATATATATATATATATATATATATATATATATATATATATTAGTCATTCAAAAATAAATAAGTATTATATTTTAAATAAGTATGGAACAAACTGGCAGCATATTTGTTCGATATTTATTCAAACTGGTTACAGGGACGTAAACATAAACACATCCACCATCAAAGATGATTTTTTTATCTTGTGTTGACATAAAACTTTGCTAAGCAACGATAACAGTTCCCAAATAGCAAATGCAGTTCGTAAATTTCTAACGCAGTTCTGACGTCACACGGCTCAAAATGTTAACAGAACCTATATTTAAATGCAATGTAATGTGTTATAACCAGATTTAAATGTGATTTTATTAAATGTGGGTTCTTTTGATTTAATGTAGATTACCTCCAATATCTGAAGGTTCTTTTTACTGTGTGTATAAGTGAGTATTATTGTATTGTTTACTAAAATCCCTGTAACCTCTCTGAAGATGGCTCATGTGAGCCAAAAGCTTAGAACCAACTTAATAAAAAATATGCAAATATTGGAGAATTCTTGTTTTTATTTTCATCTGAAATTAAAGCCAAAATACGATGTTGAGAACGGCTCATGATTAAAATATATATATGTGTGTGTGTGTGTGTGTGTGTATATATATATATATTCTTCATTTGTAAATGAGTTTTATGCAAGCCAGGTTTTTACCATGTGGCGTCTTCAGGCGATTTGCAATAACTTGTGAATAACTGTATGAAAGAATCAAAAGTTAAAATTTTGATATTTTCATACCAAAGACAAAGTCTTCTAATATTGAGTCATGAATCTCTGTTTCTACTTTTCTATTTACTTATGTCTGGCGGACAAATTTAGATAAAATAAAAAAATTTTTTTTTTCTTTTTAATCGCCTACCTCTTTGTATGGATATGTTTTTAGGCTTCTTCCAGTATAGAAATTTTGTAACATATTTGAATTAATAAAGTTTTGTCTGCATTCGTTGCTGTTGAATTGAAAATTTTCTCGCTGAAATGTCCATTCAACAAAATTCAATTTCGAAATTTTTTGACACACACACACACACATTATAAACATGTGGTGTAGATATAGTAGAATCCAAAGGACTATTCTGTACAGAAAGTGATAGGATAACTCTCTAGGAGAGCTCTAAATATATATGTATATATATATATATATATATATATATAGAGCAAATATATGTAAAAATTAAGACAGGCACATTATTCCATGGTTAAGCAGAGGTTTAGGCCTATTTCAGGTGAACCTTCATCAGCTTTTGTCTTTATTCGTGTAAAATCTTCTATACAGTAAAGACGGAAGCTGATGAGGGTTTGCCTGAAATAGGCCTATACATCTGCTCAATCATGGAATAACGTGCCGGTCTTAATTTTTTTACATTATATATATATATATATATATATATATATATATAATCAGGAAACAAAAGTTAGATATTTTTACAAATCCATTGGTAATAATATATTTCACAGCTGACTCTGCTGCTATATATATATATATATATATATATATATATAAAAACGTGGTGTAGATATAGAAGAATCCAAAGGAGTATCCTGTTCATAAAGTGGTAGGATAACACTCTAGAAGAGCTCTAAATATATATGTATATAAATATATATATATATATATATATATATATATATATATATATAGAGCAAATATATGTAAAAATTAAGACAGGCACATTGTTCTATGGTTACCAATGGAATAATGTGTCTGTCTTAATTTTTACACACATACACATGTACATATAATTTGTAATTACCAATTTTGTAGTAGTTTTTTGTTTTTACGTAATAATAATCAATATTCATTGCTTTATTTTTATATTGAGCACTGTTTTAAATGTTTTCAACATTGCAATTTTATTTTTCATTCTCCTTTATTATTTGGAGATTATATATATATATATATAAGTTTCGTTGAATAATACAGACAAGTTTTGTATTTATTTTGTGCAAGATCCTTTCGTATAGTCTGATAAGCTTGATGGTTCTATCGTTAAAAGACGACAAGAAATCGCAGTAATTGTTGATTTTTTTATCAGGTCTGAGCTTTCGGCTTACATGAGCCATTATCAAAGAATGAACATTAACATATAGTGAACATAGAACATTTAAGTTATTAACAAAGTGGAATTAAACAAAGAGAATTAAATCAAAAAGACAATATCAAAACTCAAAAATACATATATATATACTTAGACAAGAAAATAATAAAAGAAAACTCAAAATCCTGGAAGCTATCTACATCAAACAGCTTAAACCTGGCTTGAATACGATAAATTTTGATATCTCTACTAACATACTCCAATGCCTGTAATCGGATCAAGAACCACACCACCACCATTTTGTCACTGTCTGCGGCCATCCGCCACGATAAAAATGGACTTGTCTTTTTTATTTAATTATCTTTGTTTAATTCCACTTTGTTAATAACTTAAAATGTTCTATGTTCACTATATGTTAATGTTCATTCTTTGATAATGGCTCATGTAAGCCGAAAGCTCAGACCTGATAAAAAAAATCAACAATTACTGCGATTTCTTGTCGTCTTTTAACGATAGAACCATCAAGCTTATCAGACTATACGAAAGGATCCTACACAAAATAAATAGACAAAACTTGTCTGTATTATTCAATGAAACTTGTATTAATGAAAAAATGCTGCCAAAATACACACAATTTATATATATATATATATATATATATATATATATATATATAAATAAATTCTTTTTTCTATAAATAAATGGTTAATTCTAATTACTTATTAATATTTAATACAATTAATAAAAAAAAAAACCCTGAGGTCGTATAATACTGAAGTTATTTTATAATAGGTTTCACCCAATTCAAGGCTTGGGAGCCACTCAAAGTGGAGGATTGCTCAATGAGGTGTGTGATATGAGTGTAAGAGGAGGTGGGAGGAAGTAAAAATTATGAGGCAACAGAGCATAGATAATTATTGACCTTTAACTTGAACAGATTAAGATTGTATAGTTCAAGGAAGCATTCACACGGGAGTGTAGTTAGCTTCCCCGCTTATGCTCGGAACATAGACAAAATGAGGGTGATTCGAATACATGGATGTGAAATTGTGTGTCTTTGTAACTGCCATGAAAATTGTGATGACTAGTATTCCAAGTGCCGAAAATTTTTTTTTTTTTTTACCTGGTGAAGAAGTTTGTAAGTTTCTTTGTCATGAGATGTACGAGACAAATATGTTTTTTTAAGACATTTGTTCTTTAAAAAGGTGTAAAAAAGAGTTATCTCCCCTTTACAACAGTCATTTGATTATCAATCTTTTTCTTAAATATGTTTCTTGAAATCTCAGACGTAAAAAAAAGTTATCAATAAAAATAAATAATTAAAAAAAAAGTGTGTTGGGGAGGGTGTAGGGTATATTCTTTTGAGCACAGGTAAGAAATAAAATAAAAATCTTGCTTTACAGTTAAAACCAGTTTGAAGGGCAGGTAGACATTTTCTTTATGTATACATCCAGAATAAAAAATAAAGAGGGTGTGGTTTTTATTTTAGGGGTTGTTTTTGCTTCTCTTCAAATTTGAGCACATCTGGTACAGCAACGTCTATGTGGGTCATGCAATGCGAAGTGTCTACTGTCTTTGTGCCATCAAACTGGTCACCTTCGTGAACCTGTAAACACTTGAAAATGGTATAAACCTGGGGAAAGCTTTTGAAAGTGTAATTGAGAAAATGTATTTTTAAAAAGCTTTTCACAAAACATTCACAAACAGTTGGTTAACAACATCTTTTTTCCCTCCATTTGTGAGCATTTACTGGTTCTTTCAGGTCTGTAGTTTGCAGACAATCCAAAAGACATATTTTCACTCGGATTTGGAGTCGGACACCTGAACGGTACTAAGGGTAGACAATAACGCATCCAGTTTACTGGCTAATCGGTTTTCCATCTGTTGTAGGCGTTCATCAACAGTTTCGAGAATCCGAGATTCAGCTTCAGAAATTTTTTCTTTCACCATGGAATCCATTGATTCAGAAGAAACTAATGGGTTCAAATTAGTGCCTCCAGGTCTGAAAAAAAAAAAAAAGCAATTGAGTCAGGATATTGGAAAGACACTTTTCATACACTCGCTCAATCTCTGTTTCCAAATGCTTGCTTTTATTTCTGAGTAGACACTTTTTTGTACACTTGCTCCCGTTTCTGAAAAAACACATTCCATACACTTGCTCCCATTTCCGAAAAGAGATGTTTTTTATACTTGCTCATGTTTCTGAAAAGACGCTTTTTGTAAACTGGCTTCATAAAAGAAAAGAAAGAAAAAACAAAAGAAAGAAAGAAAGAAAGAAAGAAAGAGAAAAGCAAAAAAGAAAGAAAGAAAAAAAGAAAGAAAGAGAAAAGCAAAAAAGAAAGAAAGAGAAAAGCAAAAAAGAAAGAAAGAGAAAAGCAAAAAAGAAAGAAAGAGAAAAGCAAAGAAAGAGAAAAGCAAAGAAAGAAAGAAAAGCAAAAAAGAAAGAAAGAGAAAAGCAAAAAAGAAAGAAAGAGAAAAGCAAAAAAGAAAGAAAGAGAAAAGCAAAAAAGAAAGAAAGAGAAAAGCAAAAAAGAAAGAAAGAGAAAAGCAAAAAAGAAAGAAAGAGAAAAGCAAAAAAGAAAGAGAAAAGCAAAAAAGAAAGAGAAAAGCAAAAAAGAAAGAGAAAAGCAAAAAAGAAAGAAAGAGAAAAGCAAAAGAAAGAAAGAGAAAAGCAAAAAAGAAAGAAAGAGAAAAGCAAAAAAGAAAGAAAGAGAAAAGAAAAGAAAGAGAAAAGCAAAAAAGAAAGAAAGAGAAAAGAAAGAGAAAAGCAAAAAAGAAAGAAAGAGAAAAGCAAAAAAGAAAGAAAGAGAAAAGCAAAAAAGAAAGAAAGAGAAAAGCAAAAAAGAAAGAGAAAAGCAAAAGAAAAGAAAGAAAGAAAAGCAAAAGGAAAGAAAAAAGGAAGGAAAGAAAAGGAAAAAGAAAGGAAAGAAAAAAGGAAAAGAAAAAGAAAGAAAAAGAAAAAAGCAAAAAAGAAAGAAAGAGAAAAGCAAAAAAGAAAGAAAGAGAAAAGCAAAAAAGAAAGAAAGAGAAAAGCAAAAAAGAAAGAAAGAAAGAAAAGCAAAAAAGAAAGAAAGAGAAAAGCAAAGAAAGAAAGAAAAGAAAGAAAGAAAGAAAAGAAAAAAGAAAGAAAGAAAAGAAAAGAAAGAAAGAGAAAAGCAAAAGAAAGAAAGAAAAGAAAAGAAAGAGAAAAGCAAAAAAGAAAGAAAGAAAGAAAAGAAAAGAAAGAAAGAAAGAAAAGCAAAAAAGAAAGAAAGAGAAAAGCAAAAAAGAAAGAAAGAGAAAAGCAAAAAAGAAAGAAAGAGAAAAGCAAAAAAGAAAGAAAGAGAAAAGCAAAAAAAGAAAGAAAGAGAAAAGCAAAAAAAGAAAGAAAGAAAGAAAAGCAAAAAAAGAAAGAAAAGAAAAAAGGAAAGGAAAAAAGGAAAAGGAAAAGAAAAGAAAAGAAAGAAAAAGAAAAAAGGAAAAGAAAAAGAAAGGAAAGAAAAAGAGAAAAAGAAAAAAGCAAAAGAAGAGAAAAATAAAGAGAAAAGGAAAAAAGAAATGAAAAAAAGGAAAAAAAATGATAGTTCGATTTTATCTTTTCCTTTATCCAACAAAAATGTACTAATCGCTTATACTTACCCAGGCCGTAGATTAGTCACCTGGCCACAAATTCCTTGCAGGGCCGAGTACATTTCGTTATTATTAACATTACTGTCCTTGTTTCCAATTGACGAAAGAAGTGCTGCGATGTTGCTTCCTGAAGATGTCGACCTTTGTGCAGTTGCTAACAGGCAATTCATGTCTGCAATTGGCGTCTGATGATTCTGTAAGGAAAACAGGATTTTATAAGCGTAGAACTGTAATCATATTTTCTATTTTGTGACTGATTGATCAAGTGGGATGAATTCGTTAGTTTGTAATGACTTTCTCTGCGTTAATTAGTAAGACTTGTATCACTAAACCATTATTATATCTCAAAAAAAAAAAAAAAAATCTTGCAATTTAAAATTATTTTCTGGCTTTAAATAACCAGCAAAGAGTTGATAAACAGTAAAAAATGAATCAGTCAATCAATGAAACACCGATTGTGGCATATCTTTTAGATTTATTTACGTTTTCTGGAATAGCTTTGTACACAAACTAACGTGGACATAAAGTGAGGAATCAGTTTACATATTTATCATTATATAGAACTGAAACCCCATTTTATCTACATTAATACATCAACTTCTGATTAAATATGAATCAACCACTATTCCCCCGATATGGGTTAATTAGTAAGACTAAGCCATTATTATCTCCAAAAATAAAATTGTGTACAGAATATTGAGATTTCAGCATCAAATAATTTATACAGGTGTTGAGATGCCACGAAAGAAAAAAAACCTAATCAACAAGAATATCTTTCAACAAACGCAGCACAAGTTTTACGAGGATTTTCTTTGCTCGACATGACCTGTGAAGAAATTTCAGGATTAAAGATTTCAGAATCGAAACAAGTGGACATTTTTACTGAAATATTCAGTCAGTCAGTTAAGTGCCATACATGATACACGCTTGGGCGATCATGTCTTGAAAGAGACATGACTGACTGGGCAGAAGATTATCCCGCAGTAGGTTGCCATTGCTTTCTGCGGTATCCTAGTTGCCGACCAAGGCTATAGAACCCAATCTGTCCTGTTATTTGACTCATAGCTAGAGGGAGATGCAATGCATATATTATTACATAGTAATTAGAGGGGGATCAGTTTATTACTTCATAAGAATAGAAAACCGACCCCCTACTTTATGACCAGTAGAAGCCTTAATCAAGATCCCAACTATTATATTCAGTCAGTCAGTTAAGTGCCATACGTGATACACGCTTGGGCAATCATGTCTTGAAAGAGACATGGCTGACTGGGCAGAAGATTATCCCGCAGTAGGTTGCCATTGCTTTCTGCGGTAGACTGGTTGCTGACCAGGCTATAGAACCCAATCTGTCCTGCTATTTAACCCATAACTGGAAGGAAGAGACGGATTAATACCTTTCCCAAGAGTATTTGCGCATAAGTGAATGCAATGGATTCAACTGGAATTTGAACTTGGCTCCCCGGTTTCTCGTTCTGAGCCGATATCCACTGTACCACAATGCACATCCTTGATATGAAATATTACTAAACTTAAAAAAAAATTGGGGTGGGGGAGATAGTCCTGCTTCTCAAATATGTGCTTCTACCTAAAGACAATCAACGAAACACTTTACGGCAAATAAAAAGCAATTATTAAAAGCAAACAATGTATGATCAAAAGTATGAAATCCTAAAAATGTATTCTTTGGTGTTAAAAAAAACAAAAAAAAAATTTCCTAATATTGTTTAACATGAAATCTTATCAATTTAGATTATTGAAACATGAAATACAGTTTTTGTCAATGTGCGCTGACATGCCGTGAATATCGGCTCAGAACGTGAAATTGGCAAGCCAAGTTTGAATTCCAGTTGAATTCCTAGCATTCACTTATGCGCAAATACCTTTGGGAAGTATAAATCTGTCTCTTCCCTCCAGTTATGGGGTAAATAACAGAATAGAGTGGATTCTATAGCCTTGGCTATCAACCAGTCTACCACAGAAAACAATGGCAACCTGTGGGATAATCTTCCGTCAAGTCAATCATGTCTCTTTCATGATCGCCAAAGAGTGTATCACACATGGCACTTAACTGACTGACTGATTTTAACAAACAAATCAACTTATTCAAATTTTATCGAATAATTCAAAAACTGAATGAAACAGTTTGTAAATCTTGACAAAAAATTTACACTATTTACATTGTTTGGACTGTTGTCCTCATCTTTGTTGCCATATTCACCTTCAATATCTGTCTATATATTTAACAATGTAAACAGTATAAATAATTACAATATCTTATCTCAGAAATACAGACAAGTATTTAATATTGTTGAAGTTATTGCTAACATTTTTTGTCAAGATATATAAACTTTTTCATTCAATTTTGTGAATCACCCGAAGAAATTTGAATAAACTGATTTGTTTGTAAAAACACTTTTTTCAATTTTAATAAACTAATTTTATAGGACTTGTTTTTTCTCGTTTACCCTTTTCAACAACAAAGAATAAATTCTTAGAATTTCTTACTCTAGAATATGCAACATACAACTGGCCATATTTTTTTCATCAAAATTTTTGAAGCCTTTGGCCTTCTGATTTGTTTATAGGTCTTGCAAATGCAGGGAAAACTGTAAAACTGGATTCTTGTATATATAAAAACAAAGAAAAATATGCAAAAATCAATATTGCATTTTTATTAAATACGTATTTGTTATTTTAGCTATCAAATTGTTTTTAAAATAGTCTGAGTATTTTGTATATCTGTGGGGGCGCTCTCCACCTTTCCACGGAAATGGACTATTCGAATCACTATATAAAATAGTAGTGATTATACCTCAAGGAAGGAAGTCGAGTAAGGGAGTCAGTCTGGTATTTCCGGTATTGCACCGGAAGTGTTCTACTAGTCAATCTATCACGTCTCTATGACGACACTGTATACTAATTACCTTGTTCTGTATTCTACTAATCCTCACCTCTGGTAAACACTTCTCTTTTCCTGTCAATGCACCTACTTTTATACTACTACGTTGTTTTGTATTATTTTACATAATTCGGTTACTCGACGTAACAATATTAAATAATAAAGTTTTTTTTTAAATAAAAAAAAAATAATGAACAAAAATTTATTGTACTAAGCTACTCACTCTAATAAAAACTTTGTACCCCACTTGCTTTCACTTCTCCCCCAAATTTTATTTTTGATCAGTCAATGTATGACTATTTTAGAGAGACAAATGCACGAACAGAAATCACAAAATTTTATATATAGATAGATGCTAAATTACAGCAGAACGTGTGTTCATTTTGCTGGCATTAAACAAATATTTCCTGATTGGCCATTAAATCCGTTTGGCATGTTAGTGTATAAATAATTTTTAATCGAAGAACAGATTTTGGGAGGTTATTCAATTGGCACAAAAAGAAATTGAATAATGAAACTTACCCTTTGGTAAGTTTCAATGTTATCCAAAATTGAACTTGCCCTCTCTGAAGTCTCAGGGTTCAAGTCAGCAATTATCGAGCGTAATTTGGGAATGTTCAGTGATCCCTGACATCCAACTGGTATAGGCACAGTTTCCACTCTCAGTAAAATGCAATTCAATTTAATACTGCTTAGTTGACCCATACACTAGAGGAAAAGACAAAAAAAAAAAAAAAACAGAATTAGATAGCAAAAAACCCATACAAAATAAAATTAGAAGGCAAAAAGAACCCTAAAAAAATAAAATGAGAAAGCAGAAAAAACAGAATTGGAAGGAGCAAAGAGAAATATCCACCCCAACAAGATAGAATTAAAAGATAAGAAAAACAGAATTAGAAGGAACCCCACAAAATTAAAAAAACAGATTAAAAAAACCCACCCTTACATTATAGAATTGAAAGGCAAAAAAAAAAAAAAAAAAAAAAAAAAAAAACGAAATTAGAAGGCAACCCCCACAAAAAAAAAAACAGAATTAGAAGGCAAAAAAAACAAAAAACAAAACAGAATTAGAAGGCAAAGACACAACAAAACAGAATTAGAAGGCAAAGACACAAAAACAGAAGTAAAAGGCAAAGACACAAAAACAGAATTAGAAGGCAAAAAAGAAAAAACAGAATTAGAAGGCAAAAAAGAAAAAACAGAATTAGAAGGCAAAAAAAAAACAGAATTAGAAGGCAAAAAAGAAAAAACAGAATTAGAAGGCAAAAAAAAAAACAGAATTAGAAGGCAAAAAAAAAAACAGAAGTAAAAGGCAAAAAAAAAAAACAGAAGTAAAAGGCAAAAAAAAAAAACCAGAATTAGAAGGCAAAAAAAAAAACAGAATTAGAAGGCAAAAAAAAAAAACAGAATTAGAAAGCAAAAAAAAAAACAGAATTAGAAAGCAAAAAAAAAACAGAATTAGAAGGCAAAAAAAAAAACAGAATTAGAAGACAAAAAAAAGTTTTAGAGGGCAAAATAACAAAATTAGATGGTACTCTCCAAAAATAAAAACAGAATAAGAAAGCCCCCCCCCCCACAAACAGAAAAAAGAAAACATGATTAGAAATGGCACCCCCACAAAAAAAATAAAAATAATGAAAACAAAACAAATCAGAATTAAAGAAGAAAAATATAGCTAATCTAAACCTAAACTTATTTATAATTGAAATTTTGTCTGTGTGGAGGCTTCAAATAAGAGGAAGGGGCTGAAATTTGTTTTGTCCACCCCTCCCCAATAATTAATAAGCTGGAGGGTACAATGATTTGAGAGTTCCTTTGTTGATGAGCAGCCCCCCCTACCTCAACCAATGTATCTCTATTCGCATTTGACTGATTCTCCTAACTTTCATATTATTACTAGCAGTATAGCCAGGCGTCGTTCGGGTGTAATGAAAGCTTTAAAACTAATCCATGGTCCTGGAGCTCAGACTCTTTGGACGTTGGCACGAAAGACTAAAAAGCAATAGTTCTTTCCAGTTAAAGCAAAACTGTAGACTGAAAGAAAAATGAATGGATGTAAGTCAAATTTTGATTTCCTGGTATCGATATCAAATAAGTTTTTTCATCGTAAACTGAATTTTGAAGGCTAAATAAGTCCTCTGAGTAAATGGGAGCAGGGCTGAGATTAAGAACTACAATTATACCTACTTAGAGCCAAACCCAAAGCAAAAACTAAAATAAAAGGGCTGAAAAAAATACAGACATACAAGCAGATAAACAGACATGCACACACAAACATCTGGCCTTTATATATATATATATATATTATCAATTTTCTGCACTACTGTAAGAACTGCAACCTTGAAACTTCTGAATATCGTTTAATTTGTCTTTGTCTATGAGTGTATCAAATTTGATTAAAATTGGACCACTCCTTCTATAACCTGATTTTTTCGAGTATCGATTTTCGATATTTATCGGGGGTACCTCGACACAAAACCTAGCTAAGAAAACTTGCAGACGCTTATAGTACAACTGTGTAAATTTTCAAGAAAATCGGTTCAGCCGTTTCGGAGTCTGTAGGTAACAGACACACACACATGCACACAGACACACACACTATAACAATATTTTGTAGCGGACCGGAATTAATTAATTTTATTAATTAATTAATAACCATAACCGGAAAATCTTCAAATTACTTTTGTAGATCATAAGAGAACATACTAAGAGTAATTTTCTTTATCCTCCAAATATGAGCAAAGGAAAACGGGAGTGATTAATTTTATTAACTAATTATTAACTGTAGCTGGAAAATCTTTGTCTTTACAAAGAAAGCAGGGACGAAAGATAACACCTGATATTTCTCTATTATTGTAAACCCGGAAAGAAGAGAAGGAAAAGAGAGATGGATTTGTTTTCGATTTCGGCCCACCCAACAAGACGGTCATAATAAACATAAAGTAAAGATAAATTTAATTGTTATTTTTTCTGGGTAAAGGAAAATGGAATTACATTTTGTGTCCGATTGTCTGGCTGGCATGACTCGTGAAAAGAATTAAAGATAACAAATGTTTTGATTCCAAGTCAAAGTACTTAGAGAAAAAGTTTTTTCACTGACATCAGGGTAAAACTGATAAGGCATTCTTGTCACTTGAAAATATAGGTGACTCAGAGAATGGATATTAAAAACAGGTGCGTAGAAATTACTATTTGGGTAACAATGTCAATGGACCCTTGTCAATTTGTTTTGGGCGAAGACAGTTCAAAAAGATTAATACCTATTATTTTAAGAAAAAAAAATCCCCGAAATTGTTTCGTGAGAAAAAAAATTTTGAGAAAGAAAATTCGGTTAAGTCCAGCCCAGAAAAAGGGGTATGGGGTCCAGTGACCAAGCCCTGAAAGGGGGAGACGACTAACAATTGACGTCATGGAAAGAAGACTAATCCCATTGGTTAAACCACAGGCAACAACGAGTAGCAGCTAACCTCAGGATTTTATTGGTTTGCCGGGAGACGGGGGATTAGACACCCAGCACCGTCGGCCCCACACCATGGCATGTGCATAAATACAGGGTCCCGAGGGACCAAAATCAGTTGGCGTCGATTTGGGGGGTCGAGTTGGCGTTCAAGTTCAGTTCCGTTTACTGGCCTAAAAATGTAACGACGAAGATAGGCGCCATGTTGTTGGGCGCCAACCGCAGAGCCTGCTGGCCAACCAGAAAAAGACAGACAAGAGATTTTACAGTCAAAGTTTTGAGTTGCAGAGAGTGACAGAGAAGTCAAAGTTGGAATGACAGAGATCGACAGAAGAGGCCTGATGCCGGCTAACCAGAGATAAAGACAGAAGAGAATTTACAGACAAAGTTGCAGTTGAAGTTGAAACAACAGAGATCGACTAAAGAGACCTGATGCCGGCTAACCAGAGTTAAAGACAGAAGAGAATTTACAGACAAAATGAGAGTTGCAGCTCGAGTGGCAGAGATTTCCTGGTCCAGAAACGAAATGACCAAAGACGGTTCCCAACCGAAGAAGTAAAGAGACAGAGAGATGATTGCCATGGTGTTGGGTGCCAACCGTAGAAGCCTGTCACCAATCAACCAACCAGAGTTAAGAGACAGACAAGAAGAGAATTTTCAAACAAGTCTGAAATTGCTAACTGAAAGAGAATGACCCAGCACTTCGGAAAACAAGCAACAAGTTGACTAGACTTTTATAACGAACTTAGACTTCTGTTCGAAGCAGCGAGCTGCGGCCAGCCAGATTCCTTGTTATTGCTTAGGAGAATAATTCAATTTACCTAAGAAACGTCCGTTCCGCTACCAGTTGATAGAAGCAGGGATGGGAAATTATCCCGAAGAGCATATTGTGTATATTCCACTTATTTTTCCGGGTGGTGGCATATTTGGTGCTGTTTGGACCAAGAGACTATTATGTATAATCCGTATATAAAGACATATTTTGCAACACTTTTCAGCCGTCGGTCCACTTATTTTCCTTGGTGTTATAATTCTTTCTTTTATTACTTAATTGTGTGCACACTTCCTGGCTAGGTTTAGTTTGGCAGAGAGACAGCTAGTGAAGAACTCACGTGACTGCCTTGTGATTAATCAATACAACGTGGGACAGGGGAGAAAACCGTGACAATCTACGACCAGCTGGCTGGATCAAAACCAACAGCTACGGCCGGGATGGTGCCACAACATGACAAAGTTCCATTTATAAATATGTTTAGATTTAGTGATACAAGTATTACTAATTAACTCATAGCTGGGGGAAAAGGAAAGGATTCGTACGATTTCTAAGTTTATTTGGGCATGAGTGAATATACTGGATTTGAAAATCGGTTCTATGATGAACAAACCCGAGCAATTATCCCTTCCACTAGTTGTATATTCAAGCTGACAGCTCCTGATCTTCCCAAGTGGTCACCCATCCAGGTGATGATCAGAATCAATGTTGCTTAACTTCAGTGATAGTATAGACATGTAATTTCTTTTCTTATTAATAATATAATTGTATTTTGTCTGTTTGTTTGTTGTTGTTTAACGGCCTATCAACATCTCAAGGGTCATTTAAGGCCAGAAACGTACTTTTACTTTAAATCAGTTATTCTTTTCACTCAAAAAAGTTTTGTTGGTAATATATTTTTCATTCAAAAAAGTTTTGTTGGTAATATATTTTTCATTCAAAAAAGGTTTGTTGGTAATATATTTTTCATTCAAAAAAGGTTTGTTGGTAATATATTTTTCATTCAAAAAAGGTTTGTTGGTAATATATTTTTCATTCAAAAAAGGTTTGTTGGTAATATATTTTTCATTCAAAAAAGGTTTGTTGGTAATATATTTTTCATTCAAAAAAGTTTCGTTGGTAATATATTTTTCATTCAAAAAAGTTTCGTTGGTAATATATTTTTCATTCAAAAAAGTTTCGTTGGTAATATATTTTTCATTCAAAAATCTTTCGTTGGTAATATATTTTTCATTCAAAAATCTTTCGTTGGTAATATATTTTTCATTCAAAAATCTTTCATTGGTAATATATTTTTCATTCAAAAATCTTTCGTTGGTAATATATTTTTCATTCAAAAATCTTTCGTTGGTAATATATTTTTCATTCAAAAATCTTTCGTTGGTAATATATTTTTCATTCAAAAATCTTTCGTTGGTAATATATTTTTCATTCAAAAATCTTTCGTTGGTAATATATTTTTCATTCAAAAATCTTTTGTTGGTAATATATTTTTCATTCAAAAATCTTTCGTTGGTAATATATTTTTTATTCAAAAATGTTTTGTTGGTAATATATTTTTCATTCAGATGAGAACCAATGTTTCAACAAGATATGGCCTCTGAAAGTTTAGGATACAGAAAAAAGTTATTTCATCAGACACAAATTATAACAAGACTAGAGTTGGAGAACTGAGTTCAAATTCCGTCAAATTAATCACATTCCCTTATGAATGAAAAAGTGGGCTTAGTGAAGGAGTCTAAGTTTTTTTTCCCCCCCTAATATAAAAGGGTGGGCTGAAAAGTTCATAGGCTGACTATGGAGGTGGGGATGTTAGAACTGTGAAACCTTGTATGCATTAAGTTCAACTCTTCTTAATAATTGCATTGTTTCTTTCCAGGGACAAGGGTGGGCTGAAATATTTGTAGGCTGACTATGAAGGAGTGATGCTAGAACTGTGAAACCTTGCAGGCGTTAATTTCAACTCTTCTTATTAATAACTGCATTGTTTCTTTCCAGTTAAGCTGACATCTGACCGTTTAAAGCAGACTTCAAAAGTTGCGACTTCCCTTGAAAATGGACAAAATTTGGTATCGTGATATTATCAATTACCTGCAGAAAATGTGTTTAGCCTCCAAAGACATTCATAGTGACACGGTTCTTTTCTAAGAGGATGATGTCCTAACTTTATCAAGAATGCAAAAGTGGAAAGCTGAATTTAGAAAGAAAAGGGAGTTTTGAAAATGATTCAACGTCTGGATCACCTATGACTGCTCATTTTATCCCATAACTTTCAGTGCCATTGTCGACCCTTTACTATCAACAAGGGTGTGGGGGGGCATCAGTGTTTCTGTAGCTTTTCTTTTTTACATGTTAGTGGGGTTGACTCTATGCAAAACCTTTTATCCTTCTGGGCAAGTTAAACAGTGGATTATTAGCAGCTTTGATTGAAGAACTGGAGAACCGAATTCAAATTCCAGTCAAATTAATTACATTCACTGATGAGCTAATAATGAATCCATATCTTCTCCCCCTAGCTATGGATAAATAGCAGAACAGTCTCGGTTCTGCAGCTTTGGTTGGCAGCTAGTCTACTGCAGTAAGAATTGGCAACCTACTGTGGGAAAATTTTCATACCAGTTGAAGAACGCTTGTGGAGCCTAAAATATTTCCCTGAAACTTTTTCTAGTGAACAAGCCAGCTTAACCCGCCCAGGGTGAATGCCGCTACAAGTACAAGTAGCTTTGAAGTAGTTAATCTCCCTCCCTATTCTCCTGATTTAACTATCGTCTGTTCCCCAATATTAAAAACACTTGGCTTGAGACCAGTATCTCACTGACAATGATGTTATATCTGCTGTCGTTGACTTTTTTCTCGACATCTGGATGAATTGAATTGTCAGATGTCAATTTACTTGGAAATAAACAAAACCGTTATTAATAAGGACAGTTAAAATGAATTCCTGCAAACATTTCACAGCTCTACTACCACTCGTTCATCAGTCAGTTAACTGCCATACGTGTAAAACCTTTTTGTCAAGGATGACAATAATCTCCTCAAATTAGGCAAGAAGTAGATAGACACCATTTGCCTCGGGCGGATGAAGAAACAAGTCTTACCCAAAGTATAGGTTTTAAGTGGTTTTCACCAGTTGTAATCCTATTTAAAAAATTAGTATCCTCAATTTCTGTTCCTGCCACAAACAAAAGAAAAAATAAAATAAAATGAAAATTAATCATAGGCTTCTATACGCAGCCTGAAACACCAAGACAAAGAAAAATACAAGGGTGGGTCCAATATAGGCTGACTATGAATGTGGAAGTCTGAATTCCAATTAAATTCGTTGTGTTCACTTACACGCAAATACACCTGAGAAAGGTATTAATCTGTCTATTCCTTCCAGTTATGAGTTAAATAACAAGATAGATTGGGTTCTATAGCCTTGGCTGGCAACCAGTCTACTGCAGAAAGCAATGGCAACCTAGTGCGGGATAATGTTCTGCCCAGTCAGTCATGTCTCTTTCAAGACATGATTACCCAAGCATGTATCATGTATGGCACTTAACTGACTGAAGAATGAGAGATGTACATTGTGGTGCAGTGGATATCAGAACAACAAATCGGGGAGCTGAGTTCGAATTCCAGTTGAATTCCTTGCATTCACTTATGCACAAACAGCCTTGGGAAAGGTTTTTATCTACCTATTCTTTCCAGTTATGGGTTAAATAACAGGACAGATTGGGTTCTATAGCAACCAGTCTACTGCAGAAAGCAATGGCAATCTACTGTGGGATAATGTTCTGCCCAGCTATTCATGTCTCTTTTGAGACATGATCGCCTAAGCGTATCACGTATGGCAGTTAACTGACTGGCTTTAAATAACTCGCAAAGAATTGATAAGCGATAAAAAATATGAATCAATCTGATTCTACCATGTTCTCTAAATGACCAAAAAACATTGTGACATCCTTTTCCAATGCAATCAAAAGTTATCATTACTAGCCCCACCCATAAAACAGTTGGGTTTCTTTTAAAAGTCGTTCATGATACAAAATAAAGTACCAACAATATAAATTTTACTATCAATTACACCTATTTTAACTTTTTTTTTTTTAATTGTTTCACCCCAAGCAAGGCGGTAATGCCACTGATGCACAGGGGGCTCCATAAGAGAGAAAGATTAGATAGGAGGAGAGTAAAGAAAAAGACGAACCAGTTACAGGTGGTGTTAGATAAAGAAGCAAGAGAAGGATGGGAATAAAGGTGTGATGACAGGATGGGAATACAGGTGTGATGACAGGATGGGAATACAGGTGTGATGACAGTTGCAAAGGTAGAGAGAAAGGAAAAGATATACAGGGCGATGTAGAAAGAACTGGAGTCAAGTGGTTAAGAGATGAGTATTGACATTGCATTTAAATTCCTGGAGGTTGTAGCCGTCAGGAAAGCAAGAATATGGAAGAGAGTTCCACAGGCGGGAAGTGCAAGAAAAGAAGCTGATTGAGTAGAATTGTCGGCTGCATTTGGTTGATCTAACTGTGAATGAGCGGGACCCAGTTGCCAGTCTGGTTGCTCGAGTAAACTCATATGGCAGGGGCACCAGTGACTTAAGTTCTTTGGAGCAGAAGCCATGAAAATATTTGTAGAACAGACAGAGGGAAGCCACATCCTGTCGGTGAGAAAGTGGCTGGGTCAAACTGCCAAGTCGTTACCTATCACATTACTGATTCTCCATTGCAAGATGGATTCAAACGGAAAAAAAACATTTTACTTCAGAAACGTATTTTCGTGGGCAACACTTGTCCATCAGAAACGTATTTTTGTTGGTAACACTTGTCCATCAGAAACGTATTTTTGTTGGTAACACTTGTCCATCAGAAACGTATTTTTGTTGGTAACACTTGTCCATCAGAAACGTATTTTTGTTGGTAACACTTGTCCATCAGAAACGTATTTTTGTTGGTAACACTTGTCCATCAGAAACGTATTTTTGTTGGTAACACTTGTCCATCAGAAACGTATTTTTGTTGGTAACACTTGTCCATCAGAAACGTATTTTTGTTGGTAACACTTGTCCATCAGAAACGTATTTTTGTTGGTAACACTTGTCCATCAGAAACGTATTTTTGTTGGTAACACTTGTCCATCAGAAACGTATTTTTGTTGGTAACACTTGTCCATCAGAAACGTATTTTTGTTGGTAACACTTGTCCATCAGAAACGTATTTTTGTTGGTAACACTTGTCCATCAGAAACGTATTTTTGTTGGTAACACTTGTCCATCAGAAACGTATTTTTGTTGGTAACACTTGTCCATCAGAAACGTATTTTTGTTGGTAACACTTGTCCATCAGAAACGTATTTTTGTTGGTAACACTTGTCCATCAGAAACGTATTTTTGTTGGTAACACTTGTCCATCAGAAACGTATTTTTGTTGGTAACACTTGTCCATCAGAAACGTATTTTTGTTGGTAACACTTGTCCATCAGAAACGTATTTTTGTTGGTAACACTTGTCCATCAGAAACGTATTTTTGTTGGTAACACTTGTCCATCAGAAACGTATTTTTGTTGGTAACACTTGTCCATCAGAAACGTATTTTTTGGTAACAGTTTTCCTTCAAAAATGTCTCCTTGGTAATATTTTTCATTCAAAAATTTTTGTTGGCAATCAGTCAATTTACTGCCGTGATACACGCTTGACCAATCATGTCTCAAAAGAGACATGTCTGACTGGGCAGAACATTATACCACAGTAGGTTGCCATTACTTCCAGTGGTAGACTGATTGCCAGCCAAGGCTATAGAACCCAATTTGTCCTGTTATTTAACCCATAACTGGATGGAAGTGATGGATTCATACTTTTTCCAAGGTTATTTGCGTGTATGTGAATGCAAGAAATTCAACTGGAATTCAAACTTGGCTCCTCAATTTGTTGTTCTGTTCCATTATCCACTGCACCACAATTTTCTTTAAAAGTTTTTTATGTATATATTTCATTTAAATCTGTTTTTATACTTTCATAGTATTTTGACCCCTGTTTGGAGGGTTAACTATTTGTTTATAACTGGGGCCCTGACAATTGCTACCACCCCGTGTCAGGATGTACCTGGGAACAACAGCTCATAAGGTAATTATAGATGGATTAAAATTCCGTATCCAAAAAAAAAAAACATTCTTCTTAAAAAGGGCTCAATACAAAGTAGAGCAAATAATATTTATTTGTAGAGTAATTCTATGCGTCTTTTTATCGTTGTAAATAATTCTGGTTGCAAATAGATGTTGATCTGTTGAGTCACAAGTTTATTCGCCTGAACAGAGAGTTAACTTTGGAAACGAAACACATAGCGACACAAATACCATTATGGACACTTATTATACAAAAACCAAGTATTATTGATAATGATACTAAATCTACACTTTAAACAAAATGTCACAGCTTCTCGCACTTTTTCTATATATATATATATATATATATATATATATATATAGAGTTTATAAAGGAAACGAAACACATAGCACACAAATACCATTATGGACACTTATTATACAAAAACCAAGTATTATTGATAATGATACTAAATCTACACTTTAAACAAAATGTCACAGCTTCTCGCACTTTTTCTTTATATATATATATATATATATATATATATATATATATATATATAGAGTTTATAAAGGAAACGAAACACATAGCGACACAAATACCATTATGGACACTTATTATACAAAAACCAAGTATTATTGATAATGATACTAAATCTACACTTTAAACAAAATGTCACAGCTTCTCGCACTTTTTCTTTATTTATATATATATATATATATATATATATATATATATAGAGTTTATAAAGGAAACGAAACACGTAGCGACACAAATACCATTATGGACACTTATTATACAAAAACCAAGTATTATTGATAATGATACTAAATCTACACTTTAAACAAAATGTCACAGCTTCTCGCACTTTTTCTTTATATATATATATATATATATATAGAGTTTATAAAGGAAACGAAACACGTAGCGACACAAATACCATTATGGACACTTATTATACAAAAACCAAGTATTATTGATAATGATACTAAATCTACACTTTAAACAAAATGTCACAGCTTCTCGCACTTTTTCTATATATATATATATATATATATATATATATATATATATATATATATATATAGAGTTTATAAAGGAAACGAAACACGTAGCGACACAAATACCATTATGGACACTTATTATACAAAAACCAAGTATTATTGATAATGATACTAAATCTACACTTTAAACAAAATGTCACAGCTTCTCGCACTTTTTCTTTATATATATATATATATATATATATATATATATATATATATATATATAGAGTTTATAAAGGAAACGAAACACGTAGCGACACAAATACCATTATGGACACTTATTATACAAAAACCAAGTATTATTGATAATGATACTAAATCTACACTTTAAACAAAATGTCACAGCTTCTCGCACTTTTTCTATATATATATATATATATATATATATATATATATATATAGAGTTTATAAAGGAAACGAAACACATAGCGACACAAATACCATTATGGACACTTATTATACAAAAACCAAGTATTATTGATAATGATACTAAATCTACACTTTAAACAAAATGTCACAGCTTCTCGCACTTTTTCTTTATATATATATATATATATATATATAGAGTTTATAAAGGAAAACTCAACACGTCATATTAGTTATAAACTATAGTTAATTTCAATGAGCTTAATTCGCTCATATCATCAGACTCTTTTACAATATTTCCTCCATCTGGCATAAAATTGCTGCCGGAATGAACGTTTTCTTAAAATGAAGAGGGAACATAATAGAAATAATAATAATAAACATAAGATTACAAACAAATAAATAAATGACAATAAATGTACGTGGAAGGAGGAAGGAAAGAAGAGAGATAGAGTCCAGTTCCAAATATGGGTAGTATCCGTTTGAAGTTATTTTGACCGTCTAAGATGGCATGACCTCTGAAAAAAAAACAATTCCCCTGACTTTAGGCGTCTATTTGACCCCATCAGGTCAACCCATTTTACTTCCATTGAGCTCTCTATATGGATTTACCTATTAATAATTTATATTAAGGAAATCTTGTTGGATTATCCTCACTGTTTACAGACTGACAAATATATATATAATCAGGAAACAAAAGTTAGATATTTTTACAAATCCATTGGTAATAATATATTTTGCAGCTGTCTCCGCAGCTTGTCAGACCAAATTCATGTAACAATGAATGTTTCAAATTTATCCAGATGAAGTCAAGTGAAATAGAAAAAATAAAAATAAATAAATATTAAAAAGGGAAATTTGTTGAAGCTAAGATCTAATACGTTAAGTTAAACCCCCTTTCCCCTTATTCGTCTCTTCCCCTTTTCTTTCCCATAATTATTTATTTATATATATATTTTCTATTTCACTTGACTTCATCTGGACAAATTTGAAATATTCATTTTTGGATGAATTTGGTCTGATGAGGGGCGGAGACAGCCACAAAATATATTATTACCAATGTATTTGTAAAAATATCTAACTTTTGTTTCCTGATTATAAGACTATGTTAAATTTAACAAATTTTAACATTGAATTCTCTTTGGAGTTTGTCTAAATTGGAATTTACCTTACCAAATTTCAAGGATTATATATATATATATATATATACACACACACTACAAAAAAGAAAAAAGAACATAGTTGCTGGTGTGTGTGAATGTAATGTCAGCACAGGCTAACATATTCTGATGGTGGTCATCTCAACCGAAACTCAAGTGTCGAGGAGGGCACCTTGACATGGTGTAATGGTTAACAAGCCTGACTTGATAGAACCTATTACAACTAAGTAGTAAGTTCGATTCTCACTGGGTACCCAATACTTTCAGCCTAGTGCCAAATGTAAGTGGTGCTTAGAAAATCAACTCGAGCGTCAAGGTTGTCCTGGGTATGACGGTAAACTGCATCTGGCAGCAAGGCGGTTGTGAGGAGAATGGAATCAAAATTATTGCCATAACACATTTTTGAAGGAAAAAAAATTGCCATAACACATTTTTGAAGGAAAAAAAATTATTGCCATAACACATTTTTGAAGGAAAAAAATTATTGCCATAACACATTTTTGAAGGAAAAAAATTATTGCCATAACACATTTTTGAAGGAAAAAAAATTATTGCCATAACACATTTTTGAAGGAAAAAAAATTATTGCCATAACACATTTTTGAAGAAAAAAAATTAATGCCAAAATCTAGTTTTGAAGGAAAAAAATTGTTACCAGCAATACATTTTTAAATACAAAATTAGAAGACATCTTCAGTTTTCTAAAAAATTAAATATTTTTCATCAGAATTTGATTAAATCAACCTTTTCACTATAACCAAACATTAAAAAAAAACCCTTAAGACCCCACCTTTTTGGCATTAAATAACCCGTAGAGGTTGATATGTCATAAGACAAAACTAAAATTTAAAATTCAAGCGCCAAGGGAGCTAACTCCAAAATTTCATAATTATTTCTTCCTAGAGAGACAGACAGGTCTCTTATTGTAAGGATTACTATAACCCTATTATAATTGTGCTTGTCCCTTGTTTGATTAGTTTGCACGATCATTACGCCTCACCAATAGCTCATAAGAATGGATTATTCTGTTTTATTCATTTGGAAAGAGGGGAAAACACAATACGAGGTTTCATTAAGAAAATCAAAGAAAGAAAGAAGGGAAGACTATTTATACATTGTATAAGTGAAATGGAAAATGCAGTTGATTTAAAATCTTTTCATTTGTACCCCCTTTCTTCTTAAAATAAGACCAAGCATTCATATTTATTGTTATTGCAATATTTTGTTAAGCTCAAATATTTAATGATCTGATAAGGAAATCTTTTTTATTGTTATAAAACTAGTGTTGGGCTTATTCAATCACAAGCTGAAGAATTAACATTCATTCGAATATTAAAACAGTCATTTTTGAAATACTTAAATCCATCTATCTGTTAACTAGCAGTATAACCCGGCGTCGCTCGGGTGTAATGAAAGCTTGAAAACTAATCCATGGTCCTGGAGCTTAGACTCAGCCTAAAGAATATTTGAAATAATAAAATAATTGCGACAATTGACTAATCGCACCTAGTGTGTATATATATATATATATATATATATATATATATATATATATATATATATATATATACTAGCAGTATAGCCCAGTGTTGGTTGGGTATAATGAAAGTTTTAAAACTAATCCATGGTCATGGAGTTCAGACTCTTTGGACGTTGACAAGAAAGACTAAAAAGCAATAGTTGTTTCCAGTTAAAGCGAAACCGTAGACTGAAAGAAAAATGAATGGATGTAAGTCAAATTTCGATTTCCTGGTATCAATATCAAGTAAGTTTTTTTTGTCATAAACTGAATTTTGAAGGCTAAAAAGTCCTCTGAGTAAATGGCATCATGGCTGAGACTAAGAACTACAATTATACCTACTTAGAACCAAACCCAAAGCAAAAACTAAAATAAAAGGGCTGAAAAAATACAGACATACAGGCAGATAAACAGACACACAAACATCTTGCCTTTTATATATATATATATATTTATATATATATATAATCAATTTTCTGCACTACTGTAAGAACTGCAACCTTGAAACTTCTGAATATCGTTTCTTATGTCTTTGTCTATGAGTGTATCAAATTTGATTAAAATCGGACCACTCCTTCTATAACCTGGTTTTTTCAATTTTCCATATCTATTGGGATTACCTTGACACAAAACCTAACTAAGAACACTCGCAGATGCTTATAGTACAACTGTGTAAATTTTCAAGAAAATTGGTTCAGCCATTTCGGAGGTAATGGACACACAGACACAGACAAAGTTCCATTTATAAATAAGTTTAGATATACTGTAGGGGCCTTGGTGATGCTTGGTAAATTGGTCTTGTGCCAAACATGTCCGAAGTCCCCACAATTTAAATATCAGAGGTTAAAAATTTTTGTATGAATAGGAGCTAGAGGTTGGATGTTTAAATGGGAAAGGATAAAATATTTCTTGTGTACATTAAAGCAAAGATTTATTTACAGAATGACTAAATTGTATGAAGGAAAATATCAGTGAAATTTTGTTAACTGAACGCTATAATATCTTTGTGAGAAGAAGAATGTTCATTGAGAAAATGAATGCAGTTTTGTAGTTAAAAATGTTTGTAGTAGTAATGTAGGTATTTGAAATATCCGCAGATGTTTAGACTTTATGGTTGTGTAGTAGCGGAATGTAAAGTCTTTGTTCCTTCCTCTTTTTAGTAGGTCTCGACAGGTTGAGAGAAAGAGAAGGCAAAACAAATAAAGGAGTAGTACTTAACAAGTCCATTTTGTTGCTGCTGTTGTCCTCTTTAGCAGCATGGTGTGAAAATAAAGAAAAGGATGTTGGAAGAAGAGGTCAAATTAAGCTGTGGTGTGGCCTACGTCTGGGCTGGGCTGGAGCGAAAAAGATGAAATGAAAATTGGCAGTGAGGGCGAGTCAGATTGAAGTTTCTTCTTTACATAGTGAGATGCTGTCAGCTACTGCTTCCATCCGACTGACTGCTGTCTCTCACTGACCCGTTGACTGACTCAATGTGACCGGTCAGGGGCCATCCTTAAATATTAAATTCTGGTCACTTGGGGATGCTCCAGAGACCATATTTATCTTTAGCTGTGAAAAAAAAAAAAAAAAAGACGTTTCTCTGACGTATTTTGAATTTCTCAATTTGTCAACCAATCAGGATCTAGGGTTTCGCTTTTCAGATTGTGAAAAAGAAAAGCCTTTAGCTGTTTGAATCTTCTTCTGCATTCTGATGGATGATACAGGATTTGTATCCTATAATCAGTCAGTTACGTGCCATACATGATACACGCTTGGGCGATCATGTCTCGAAAGAGACATGACTGACTGGGCAGAAGATTATCCAGCAGTAGGTTGCCATTGCTTTCTGCGGTAAACTGGTTGCCGACCAAGGCTACAGAACCCAATCTGTCCTATTATTTAACCCATAACTGGAAGGAAGAGACGGATTAATACCTTTCCCAAGGGTATTTGTGCGTAAGTGAATGCAATGAATTCAGCTAGAATTCGAACTCGCCTCCTCAATTTCTCATTCCGAACCGATATCCAATGCACCACAATACACATCCATAATACATGTACACGTGCAAAAAAAAAAAAAAAGAAAAAAAAAGAAAAAGCGATGGATAAATTGTCGTTTAAATGCTACCAAAATGAAAATAACACTGACATCTCATTTCAACAGTTATATTTACGAAAATTACACAAAAATATCTTGAAATATTAAAGAGTAAATCTGTCCAAGAAAAATTTCCATTGGCTTCAATTGCAGCTTCCAGACAACTTTGGAATCTCCTGCAGCTTTTCCAGGCAGTCTCCTTGTTTAAGTTGGTGAATGCTGCCGTCATCCTTACCTTCAGTTCATCTTTGGTGTGACAAGGAGTTTTCTGACAGCCATGACCATCTACTCCTACTTGTGCGGCACGCTGCAGAGTCCTGTTGCCAGACATATTACCTTCCAGCAGTCACCCTCTTGACCCAGGGCAGTACTGCCTCCTTAAGGCACTTAATGTTAGCCTTTGTGTTGAATCTGAGGTCTTGTAGGAAAATGAATGGGTTTAAGTTTGAGTTTTGTTTAACAGCATATCAACCTTGGTGGGTTATTAAATGCCAAAAAAGGTGGGGGTTTTCAGAGGTTTTTGTATGTTTGGTTATAGTGAGAAGGTTCATTTAGTCAGATTGTGATGAAAAATTGTTTTTATTTATTTATTTATTTTTATTTTAGAAAACAGAAGATGTCTTCTAGTTTTGTATTCAAAATATATTGCTGGTAATTTTTTCCCAACTTCAAAAATGTATTACGGCAACAATTATTTTTCCCCTTCAAAAACGTATTATGGTAACATTTTTTTCCCCTTCAAAAGCGTATTATGGCAACAATTTTTTTTTCTTCAAAAGCGTATTACGGCAACAATTTTTTTCCTTCAAAAGCATATTACGGCATTTTTTTCCTTCAAAAGCGTATTACGGCATTTTTTTTCCTTCAAAAGCATATTACGGCATTTTTTTCCTTCAAAAAACGTATTATGGCATTTTTTTTTTCCTTCAAAAATGTATTATGGCAATAATTTTTTTTTTCCTTTGAAAATGCTGGTAATATTTTCCTTCAATATATACATATATTTCTATAAAAGTATTCTCATACTGTTTTGACCCCAGTTGATGGGATAAACTATTTGCCCATAGCTGGGACCCTAACAAGTGCTACCACTCCGGATCAGGGTGGACCTGGGAACAACAGCAATGCACCTTACAATCTCCCAGTCAGAGGTCTTGCTGCCGGATGCTTTTTACCGTCATACCCAGGACCGAAGATGAAATGGAGGCCTAACATCAACATCAGTAGTGATTACTCCAAACACCTTCATAATCATGAGACTCATCTAGCTCCTTCTGCGTCCTCT
This sequence comes from Ascarosepion bandense, assembly GCA_037127315.1. Classification (NCBI taxonomy): domain Eukaryota; kingdom Metazoa; phylum Mollusca; class Cephalopoda; order Sepiida; family Sepiidae; genus Ascarosepion; species Ascarosepion bandense. Next base: position 742,198 of record JBBBDQ010001753.1, read on the forward strand.
GTACTGTCCTCAGATTGACACTGAAACACTTTGAAATGTTTTATTTAAGCTTCCATCATGAATGCTAAGCAGTACAACATTCTGTCTATAAATTTTTTTTGCATCATGGTGCTTTTTCTCACAGATGGTGCCCAACTGACCCTACTATACTGTACAGTCTACAAATTAAAAAACAAACAACAGACATGCAGGAAATTAAAAATAATGGCAACAAGCCCTGTAGAAGGATTTTTGACTTACCTTGATGGAGATATGAGTGCGTGGTCGCTTAAACTTCAACTGGCATGTCCTGAAGTCATCAGCCGCCAACTGACCCTTCACTGTAAACAGATAGCCTTCGACATTCTCAAACACCTCCATTATGGGAATATTGGATTGTATACAAATCTCAAACAAGCCAGTTCCGAGTGAACAGACAAATTCTAAAAAACAGTTGTCATTGCCATCTGTAGGATTTTCCAGGCATAACTCGTCCGTCTGGCCAAGGGAAACCTCGTTTTTTTTGTGCCTGCATGGAAGAAAAATGTTTTATTCAGAATTAATCTAAAAACTTAAAGTTTGTAAGATAAAAAAAAAAAGGAAGGTTGGCGGACCTGTACATTACCACCACCTATAAATGTGTTATTTTTTTTTTACTTTTTTCAGTGCAATCTTATCGATTACACTCTAAACCTTCTGCTTGAAAAATTTCAATATTTAGACAATTGTTAGGAGGTGCTCAGTTTCTCATACAACGTTATAGTTAATCGATCCTCCATTTTGGAAACACTTGCTTCGAGTTGTTACCCATTTTGTTTTTTTTTTAAACTTGTAAGAAATTAATGATAAAAAAAAGCCTTTAAAGCCATTCTTGGAGTTTCTGAGGAAGATGTCATCGTAAGAACTGAAGAAAACTTGAAAAAGACGAAAACAAGAACGACTCGTCCGGAAAAAAAAAGACCCCAAAGCTAAAAAAAAAGGGCAAGAAAAAAAAAGCATAAACAAAGTGACCCCAACATGAGTGATTTCAAAATGGAGGATCGATTTACTATAATGTTGTACAAGAAACTGAGCCCCCACTAAAATTGTTTAAATATTGACAGTTTTCCAAATGTTTTTTGATAATTGGAATCTTTATGTAAAAATTGATAAGATTGCATTGTAAAAAGTAAAAAAATTGAAAATCAACAAATTTAAAGGTGGTGGTATCTTACAGGTTTGCCAAAGGGTTTAATCTAAATGGAACTTTGTATGTGTGTGTGTCTGTGTGTGTCTATTACCTATAGACTCTGAAACAGCTGAACAGATTTTCTTGAAAATTTACACATTTGTACCATAAGCGTCTGCGAGTGTTCTGAGCTAGGTTTTGTGTCGAGGTACCCCCGATAAATATTGAAAATCGATAATCAAAAAAATCAGGTTATAGAAGAAGTGGTCCAATTTTAATCAAATTTGATACACTCATAGACAAAGACATAAGAAACAATATTCAAAAGTTTCAAGGTTGCAGTTCTTACAATAGTGCAGAAAATCGATAATATATATATATATATATATATAATTATAAATATCAATATATATATATATATATATATATATATGTGAAAAGTGTATGTATATAATTATATATATATATATATATATATATATAAATATGCAATTTGTTATATATATTATATTGTTTAGATATTATATATGCGTGGTACTTATTTAAAAGCGCTCAATATCAGTGATAGAGCAGACATATTCATATAGATAGGTGTCTATCTATCTATCTATATATATATATATAAAAAGCAAGATGTTTGTGTGTGTGTCTGTTTATCTGCTTGTATGTCTGTATTTTTTCAGCCCTTTTATTTTAGTTTTTGCTTCAGGTTTGGCTCTAAGTAGGTATAATTGTAGTTCTTAGTTTCAGCCATGATACCATTTACTCAGAGGACTTATATCCATTCATTTTTCTTTCAGTCTACGGTTTTGCTTTAACTGGAAACAACTGTTGCTTTTTAGTCTCTCGTGCCAACGTCCAAAGAGTCTGAGCTCCAGGACCATGGATTAGTTTTAAAACTTTCATTACACCCGAGCAATGCCGGGCTATACTGCTAGTTATTTATATTTGCCAGTGCTATATCCTGCCCACACGTCTAGAGTCTTCTTGCACCACTTGTGCTTGTTGCTTACCTTGATTCCATTGAGTAAGTTTGCACTACCCTGCCAGGGATTGAACTTGTAGTGATTCATGAAAAAGAAGCAGGAGTTGCATCCCCTGTATTGTTAGGTTATATCGTCGAATGTAAAGTAGAATAATTTGGCACAGAAATACAAAGTCCTGCTCTCTCTGGCTGCAAAGTGTTGTACCAGAAAGACACATTTTCTTAAACAAGCTCACACGAAAGACGTCCCTTCACACAGGTAAATCTAAAACCGTTCTTTTCTTTGCATTAATACATTAAACAAATATTAATTTAAAACAATAAAAAAAATTCTTGAATATGACACGTTTACTTTTTTACGAGAATGCATTATGACACTGTGTCATGTTTTTATTGACCTTTCAGCCATCTGATTAACATTCGTAAACATTAAAATTTACAAGCCATTTCTTGCTCCAGTTAATCACTGATTGGAGGTCTGTTTCAAGAGCAGCAATCAGGTTTACTTTTTCATCTCTGGTAGATTTCCTATTGAGATGGAAGTAAATTGTGCTATCTTGACTCGTTCATCTTTTATTCTTTCCTCAATACCCATTGTACCCAGTTTTTTTCTCTCACTGTGATCTCTTATGACAAATTGGGGAGCCGAGTTTGAATTCTAGTTGAATTCCTTGTATCCACTTACGAACAAATACCCTTGGGAAAGGTATCAATCTGTCTTTCCCTCCAGTTATGGGTTAAACAAAAGACAGATTGGGTTCTATAGCTTTGGTTGGCAACCAATTTAATGCAGAAAGTAATGGCAACCTACTGTGGGATAATCTTCTGCCCAGTCAGTCATGTCTCTTTTGAAACATGATCGTCCAAAGCGTGTATCATGTATGGTACTTAACCAACCAATCATCTTGAAGACTTTACCAATGCGAGAATTTATATGTTGGTTGGTTGGTTGGTTTGTTTTTATGGCATATCAACCTAGGCGGGTCATTTATTGCCAACTAAATTTTTAATTATTTATTGCTGGTAACACATTTTTCTTTCAACAATTTATTGTTGTTTTTATATAAGTTTTGTGTCTAGTAATACCTTTTTCTTTTTGAATATCAAGATTCATTGGGATTCGTTTTTTTTTTTTAAGGGCAGAGTCCACAAGTCCTACCCTGCAAAGTTTGCATATAGTTATGTTTGTGTGAGCCCTGGTGGGCGGGCATGTGTGCATGTCTTTGCGCACGTCAATGGGTGTACAAATGTGTGTATATATATATATATATATATCTGCGTTTGTCACGGCGACAAATTTTCCTCCCACTTCCACAAAAATACACCAATATATGCAGCCCTACATATAGCCAATTTTTTTAAAAAATTAAGCAGTTTGTCTGACGATTGCAAGATTTATATTTGCTATTTACACTCTCACACTCCGATTGATCACTATTTCAAAGCAATGGAAAAATCAGAATTACATGTGTTGACAAAACATTGCTTTCTGATGGGAAAAATACCTTACTTTGTTGAAGACAATGGTTAAGAGGTGGTATACCACCTGATGAGACAATAAAGATTAAATGTTAAAACAAACGTACCTTTGTCATGGATATATATAGAAAAATTATGTACATGTTCTAAAATATAATATATATATATATATATATATATATATATATATATATATATATATTAATGGATGTCAATAGGGGTCGGGTTTCAATCCTGGGTTAAAAAGCAATCGGAGTTTAACATTGAGTTCGTCTGTATCGGAATTTATCTGAGTTAAATACCAAATATTCTACATTATATATATATATATATATATATATATATATATATATATATATATATATATATTGTCATCCGCAGACAGATCTGTTTCACTGTATTACAGCTCATCAGTACAGCTTAGACTTCATATATATATATATATATATATATACACACACACACACTATATTTGCTATTTACGCACTTACACCCCAATTGAGCACTATGGAGGAATGGTAGGCTTTGTATAAACAGTAGTTACTTGAGCATCTATGCATCGTTCATTCAGCAATAAATTTGAACATTCTTGGCTACTGGCATGTGTTTACATTGTATATAACACGCTAAAGTCAGCCTTCCTCTACTGAGCGGCCATAGCTCAGAGGTAGAATTGCTGACTGATGTCAATTCAGTCAGGTTTCAATCCTGGCTAGAAGCAGTTGGATGTCCTACTGTTCCGATGAGCTGTGATTCAATGAAACCGATCTGTCATCAGCTGACTAATGTATATATATATATATATATATATATATATATATATATATACACACACTACCGGCCATAATTATTAAGCTGCCCCATTTTTTTCAAAAGAAATGATATATTTCATACTATTTTTAGTCTTTATTGCCAAATGAAAATAGAATGGTTCTTTTGTCATTATTACTTTGCAAAAATTTATAAGGCAAGGAGGCAAAGATGAACTCATTGAATCACCCTAAAATTTTCTTCATTCTTTCATTGATGAAACTCCAATATAAGTAATTATTAAATATTTATAAATTCATTTGATGCACATGTTATTGTGCAATATTAACAAAAGAACCATTCATTTTCATTTACAATTATTCACTTGGCAATAAATACTAAAAAATAGTATAAAATACATCATTTTTTAAAAACACTGGGGTGGCCTAACAATTATGCCAGGTAGTGTGTATATATATATACACACACTACTACCAAAGCCTGCCTTCTTCTACTCGAACGCCCATAGGTAGAATCGCCGACCAACGCCAATTCAGTTGGGTTTCAATCCTGGGTTAAAAGCAATCGGAATCTAACTGTACTGATGAGCTGTGATACAGCGAAACAGATCTGTCTGCAGATGACTATTTACGCTCTCTCACCCTGAAAGAATGGTAGACTTTGAAAAACAGTAGCTACTCTGGCATGTACGCATCGCTCATTCAGTAATGGATTAGAGCACTCTGGCTATTGGGTGGGTATAATGACAATATACATGCTAAAAAGTCTGCCTTCTTCTACCGAGCGCCCATAGCCCAGAGCTAGAATCGCTGACTGACGCCAATTCGGTCGGGTTTCAATCCTGGGTTAAAAGCAATCGGAGTCTAACCGTACTGATGAGCTGTGATACACTGAAACAGATCTGTCTGCGAATGACTATATATATATATATATAATTGGCTGACAGCACCCAACACTTACCTGAAGAAATATATATATATATATATATATATATATATATATATATATATATATAAGACACTTAAATACTTCTAAAATCCTCATTATTTTATCCACCATGCTAAGAGAAAGGTACACAAAATAGACAACCACAACAAATGATAATTCTTAATCTGTTCTTTTAAAGTTCTATTTCATATCTCCCAACTTTGTTTTTTTATTTGTAAGTCCATTATAACAACCACATTTCTTTCACAACCATCTGAACACATCTTCCATATTTGTCCGTCTATCCATCCATCCATCAAGAAGAGTGTCTGAAGCAGCATATGCATATTTTTTTTCTTTTCAAACAAAGATAATTGAGGCCATATCAAGCCGACTGTTATTGGTGTATGCAGACGTTTTATGACAAAACAAGGTTAATCCGATACAGGCGAAATAATAACTCTATAGCTGCAAGCCAAGTTACTTATCCGCTTACTAATTTATCTACCTTTTTAAATATGGAGGATGCATTCTTCCCTCAACTCAAACCTCTCATCAACAAACATCAGTACTTCCAACTTCAAAATGATCTATATACACAGCTTGGCTTTGTGAAAGAAGATTTGGAATATATATTTTGAATTTGTTTGAAAATACATACACACATTTTTCATATATATATATATATATATATATATATATATAACATAGTGATGATCCACATATACTGTCTTAATATGGATAGGAAAAACTATTAAAAAGTTGTAAGTTTAAAAATGTATTTTTTGACAGTATTTGTTTATTTCTATTATTATATTTTATATTTCAGACTGTCCTCAGTCCTTCATCAGAAACAAATGATTTTCATTTGTTTCTGATGAAGGACCGAGGACAGTCTGAAATATAAAATATAATAATAGAAATAAACAAATACTGTCAAAAAAGATCAGGTTATAGAAGGAGTGGTCCGATTTTAATCAAATTTGATACATTCCTAGACAAAGATATAACAAATGATATTCAGAAGTTTCAAGGTTGCAGTTCTTACAATAGTGCAGAAAATCGATTATATATATATATCAGTCCTTCATCAGAAACAAATGAAAATCATTTGTTTCTGATGAAGGACCGAGGACGGTCTGAAATATAAAATATAAGAATAGAAATAAACAAATACTGTCAAAAAATACATTTTTAAACTCATAACTTTTTAATAGTTTTTCCCATATATATATATATATATATATATATATATAAGCATGTGGTACAGATATAGAAGAATCCAAAGGAGTATACTGTACATAAAATGGCAGAATAACTCTCTAAGAGAGCTCTAAATATATATGTATATAAATACATATAGAGAAAATATAAGAAAAAATTAAGGCAGACACGTTATTTCATGGTAAATTGGAAGTCCAGATCTATTTCAGGCGAACCATCATCAGCTTCCATCTTTATTGTACAGAAGATTTTACATGAACAAAAAATTTTCTGTACAATAAAGACAGAAGCTGATGATGGTTCACCTGAAATAGGCCTATACTTCCAATTGACTACGAAATAACCTCTGAATTAATTTTTTCTTATATATATATATATATATATATATATATATATATATATATACGCTCTCACACCCTGATTGAGCACTCTGGAAGAATGGTAGACTTTGGAAAAAACAGTAGCTCCTCTAGCATCTATGCATCATTCATTCAGTAATGAATTTTGATCTAAAGAATGTCACATTTGTTAAAAGAGAAAGGAACTTAATTAGATGAAAACTTCTTGAGAGTGCCACTTTCGAATGTTATCAAAATTCAAATCTGTGAGATTTTTTTAAATATCTCTTTTCCTGAAAGAAATACACTCTTTCCTATGCCAACAAAAATGTTAAAAAATTAGGAGACAACAGTTGAATTCCTAATGTCCCATTATTTAAAATAAATAATACATAAATTAATACCACACTAAAATTATAGTAAAAATTCAACAACATTTACGCACTTTTGTTTATCTGACATTACATCACTTTGGATCATCAATAATATACCTGAGGAATATTTGGGAAGGTTTTGCAAATTTAAAAATTTCGAAAAACTAACATTTTTACTTTTGTTTATGAATCAGTCAGTTAAGTGAGTTCCATGCAGGGGAGAAAGGGGATCACTCCCCCCCCCCCACAACGGATGAAGTTGAAATAATAGATAAAGAACGCCACTGGAAACTATGTAAACTTAAAGAATCAACACATATGCTAGGCTATAAAAATCTCCTAAGCCGACCAAGCATAGAGATAAATACAATATGGGAACCAGTAATACAGAGTGCTAGAAAAAAATCATTAGTATCAAAATTGCAATATGAGCTCTGGTAAAAAAAAATACTAGAGAAAACCATTAACATTAAAAATTGCAATATGAATTCTGGTAAAAAATGGTCACTGAACATTAGGTTTATAAGTCTCAGAAATTCAGTTGTCCTTAAGGACACATGACCCAGTGGATATAGACGTTGGTTAAAGAGTTACGAGTTCAGTACCAGGCTACAGCAGTGAACATGTAAGTTAAAGAGTCCAGTTATAGGAAGATAACTTGTGACTACCAAAAGAGACTTCACACAAGGAATGAGAATGATATTACCTAGTCATTGTAATAAGGGGTTTGGCTTGAAATTCCCAGCACCTGAAGAAGGCCGGAGCATACAATGACCGAAACGTCATACAAATGGCAACAAAGATGAGGACAATAGTCCGAATAGTGTAAATAGTACCTCATTTCAGAAATATAGGCAAATAAAGAAGTAAATGATTTTGAATTCTGTTCAAAGGATTGACTTCTTTTTTTTTTTATTTAAATATGCCAAGAGACTATGTATACATGATCAGGGAAAGTGTGAGAGGTCCTAGGAAGACATTCATTTTGTTCCAAATAATTTGCACAAGGGTTTATTTTAGTCACTTCATGCTTTTTTTATTACAATAAAGGCAAAAATGCCTTGTAAACAACAAAAAGAGATATATGCTGTGAAGGTGCTTTAACTGACAAAATGGTACAGAAGTGGTTTACTAGTTTAGAGTTGCTGATTGTAGACACAGATGATACAGTACTGATAGCAGACACTGAAAGGAAACTACAAGACCTCCTACAGAAGGTAGCTGAAGAGAGTGACAAGAAAGGACTATAAATAAACTGCAAGAAAACCGAATACATGGTCATCAGCAAAAAAGGCAGCCCAAAATGCCAAATACAGGTGGGGAACACTAAAATCAAGCAGGTACAAAAATTTAAATACCCGGGAAGTGTTTAAACAGAAGACGGAAAGTGTGACACAGAGATCCGAAAGCAAATTAGCATAGCAAAGGACACATTCCAGAAGTTGAGTAGAGTATTAAGAAACAGGACAATTTCGCTAGAAACAAAGAAAAGAGTCCTGGATTGCTATGTGATGTCAGTTATTCAATATGGCAGTGAACGCTGGACAATATCATCAAAGATGAAGGAAAAACTTGAAGCAGCTGAAATGTGGTCCTACAGGAGCATACTCGATATAAAGTGGGGGATCAGTTCCATATTACAATCAATATATAAACTGACCCCTCACTTTTTGGTCACAGCAGTTTCTATACATTTATATTCCTGATATCAAAAATCACAAGGATGCATTCCAGAAACTGAGCGGAGTATTAAGAGACAGGACAATTTCGCTAGAAATAAAGAAAAGAGTACCGGATTGCTATGTGATGTCAGTTATTCAATATGGCAGAGAACGCTGGACAATATCATCAAAGATGAAGGAAAAACTTGAAGCAGCTGAAGTGTGGTTCTACCGAAGGATGCTGCAGATATTATGGATCGAGCATGTGAGCAATGATGAGGTTTTGGAAAGGATGGAAATGAAAAGAAAATTAATACTGAGCATCAGGAAGAGACAACTGAAGTTTCTGGGACATGCAATGAGGAAGGAGGGCTTGGAGAACTTGATACTAACAGGTCAGATAGAGGGGAAAAGACACAGGGGAAACTAGCGGATAACATATTTGATGGGCCTGAGCAGGTGAATGGCAGAACGGGTTTTGCATGATGTAACAGGAGAAAGCATGCTAAGAGCCACCGGGGATAGGCAGACATGGAAGGCCATGATCACCTATGTCTTGAAAGGACAAGGCACATCTCTAATGTAATGGTTAGCATGCTTTTCTCACAGTCAGTCAGTTAAGTGCTATATGTGATACACGCTTTGGGCGATCATGTCTCTTCAAGACATGACTGACTGGGCAGAAGATTATCCCGCAGTAGGTTGCCATTGCTTTCTGTACTAGACTGGTTGCTAGCCAAAGCTATAGAAGCCAATGTGTCCTATTATTTAATCCATAACTGGAGGAAGGAAGAGATGGATTAATACCTTTCCCAAGGGTATTTGTGCGTAAGTGAATGCAAGGTATTCAAGGAATTCGAACTTGGCACCCCGATCTCTCATTACAAGTCGATATCCACTGCAACACAACACACATCCAGATTTCTCGCTATACCTTATTATAACTGAGTAGTGAGTTCGATCCTCACTAGGTGTCCCATACTTTCGGCCTTGTGTGACATCTAAGCAGGGCTTAGAAAATCACCATATAAGAAGATTGTAGTCTTATTGATGAAGAATGCTAAGGCAAACCCACAACTACAGATGACGACCAAATCAAGACACTGTTTAAGAATAACCCTCATTAATTGGAAGAAACACTAAGTTTATAAAAATTCACCATCCATGAGCACTCAGTGAAGCTTGTGTACTCAATCCACTACGATGTTTGAGTACCACATGATCTGAGTGAAAGTAATCTTTTTTTGATCGCAATTCTATTTGTAATTTGGGGAATAAGCAATGAAAATGCATCCTTTTTGAAGCAAATGACAGATGATGAAAAATGGATGGTTTACAACAATGTTCGATGAAAAAGATTCTGGGGTAAGCGACATGAGCCAAATTTAGCCACCCACAGAAGTAGGTCTTCATCCTAAGAAAGTCATGATATGCATCTGGTTGGATTGAAAAGTAATCCAATGAGCTTCTGCCAAGTAACCAATTAATTGATTCCAAAAAGTACTGCTTGCAGCTGGATGAATTAAAGGCAGTAATTCAAGAAAAAATGCCCAGAATTGGCAAACAGGATAGGTGTTTTCTATCAGGATAATGCCAGACCTCACATGTCTTTGAGAATGTTGCAAAAATTGTTTTAACTTGGCTGAGATATGTTACCCCACCTGCCATATTCACCAGACATTACTCCTTCAAATTTTCATTTATTCAGGTCCTTGTAAAACAATCTCAGTGGTAAAAATTTTAATTCTTTGGATGACATAAAAAAAAAAACACATGAGTTCTTTGGCAAGGAACAACCTAAATTCTGGGAAGATGGAATCTTTAATTTGAAAATAAAAAAAAAGAAAATTTGTGCAACAAAATGGTTCATATTTAGTTGAATAAATGCTTAATGGCATAATTTTCTTGTGTTTTAATTTCCCTTAAAAATTGGCATGAACTTTTTGGCCAATCCAAAATGTATGTTTTCTGTTCTTTTCTGTTATATTGGTCAAGCTCAAGTCAGCCTTGTGCTGAGTTGGAACAACCAAAGTAAAATTCAGACAACCCAATATTACTAAATGAATTGTGCATGTAAAATAAATATTAAAACCTAAGGGCCTGCCTGTTTTAGGATTAATCAGATACAAATAGAAAAAAAAGAATATTTTCATGGATCAATTGAATTTGGGATTATGTACTCACAAATATTCGTTGTCTTCTGATCCAAGGAAGACAGAAACAACGTGTTCCAGGTCCACTGTTGGCTGCCAACTGTTGGTAATAGTGACAAGTTTCTGTTCGGTCATTTTGTGAGCCTGTTCAAGAAAGGAAAAAAAATTTTTTTAAAATAAGGGAGTTATTTGAATATGTAATATGATTTAGCTGACATCCTACCACCAAGAAAAATAATTTTTTAGTTCTTCAAATTTACACTGGAGTCATTGTACAAATCAATGAGTATCTAACCGTCACCATCACAGATTTTTTTTTTCAAATTTGGTTTGTTTTGTTTATCAACACTTTAATGGGTCATTTAATGTTGGTCTATATTTCTGAGATGAGGTAGTATTTACATTATTCGGACTATTGTCCTCATCTTTGTAGATAGTTATACGTTTCGGCTGTTGTATGCTCCAGTCTTCTTCAGGTGCTAGGAATTTTGAACGGAACACTTTATTTCAATCACTGGGGTATATCATTCTCATTACTTGCATAGTAGTAATGCCATGATTGGAAATCATGAGTTATCTTCCTCTAACCCTGCAAGTTACTTGTTCACCACTGCTGTAGCTGGGTATTGAACTCACAATTCTAAGAGTTAAGTCATGAACTAACCAACGTCTATATCTACTAGGCCATGTGTTATTTAATGCCAATAAGGTTTTTACAATAGATTCATGTGAATAGAATATATATTCTTTGTAAGAAATCAGTTTGAAAATCAGGTTTTAATGATGTATTACTGGTATATATATATATATATATGCTTTTATAACCATTGTAATAACAAAATTACTATATATATATATATATATATATATAGTAATTTACAATGTATTTCATGATACAAATTGAATGGTACTTACTTTACTTCTTTAGATCAAAGAGTTACTGAGATGACACTAACCTTAGCCATTTTTATTAATTTCTAAAAGAATTTTGGAAAATAATAAAAATTTAAATATTCAATTCATATCCTGAAGCTCTATAAGTTTATCAAATTTTAAAAAGATCTGTGCCAGTGATGGCTGGGCCCTTGTTAATTTGACACAGAATGATTCCCTTGACTTTCCAAATGAGTTCTATAAAAAACTCACCTTCAATATCTGTCTATATTTCCGAGATGAGATATTGTAATTATTTACACTATTTACATCGTTTGGACTGTTGTCCTCATCTTTGTTGTCATATTCACCTTCAATATCTGTCCATATTTCTGAGATGAGGTATTGTAATTATTTACACTATTTACATCGTTTGGACTGTTGTCCTCATCTTTGTTGTCATATTCACCTTCAATATCTGTCTATATTTCTGAGATGAGGTATTGTAATTATTACACTATTTACATTGTTTCGACTGTTGTCTTCATCTTTGTTGCCATATTCACAATTTTTCAATGTACAATGGCTGAAACATTGTGAACATGGCAACAAAGATGAGAACAACAGTCCGAACAAAGTAAACATCATATAATAATTCTGCTTGTTCCTTCTTTAGTTAGTTAGTTATTTAGTTCCTCTGTCCGTTATGCCACTTACTCTCTATACGAGCTTTTCCTTCCCCTCTATCTTTTTAAATGCTACTCTCCTCAGCCTTTCTCTTACCTTTGCTAAACGGAAGAGTAGTAAAGAGTGAGAGAGTAGGAGGAGAGAGCCTATAGCATTACCGTATCAGTAGCAGCTTAAGCTGGTGGTTGTAGCAGTAATTGTGCGTGTGTATATATAGTAAAAATAGGTAAGTTTATTGTATCCTGCGACCCAATAACAAAATTTCTGGCCTCTACACCCTTGGCCATTACTCAGTTGGTCTTTTCTGTTTACAATGGACACAGGAGCCATGATTTTTCAGTAATAAAAAAAAAAAACAACATTTTCTTTTCTAAAATCTCTCACAAAATAGTGTACAGTATTTTGGTTATGGTCTGTGCACATGCCGCTTAATATAAGATTACAGTAAAGTAGCTTCTATGGACATTACTTTTATAGATATTTTAATAAAATTACACTGTTATTTTTATCCAATACCTTTATGTTTGAAGACATTACTATCATTTGTAGTATGACAAAGTGAAATTTTTCCAGGAAATCATAATTATCCTTCTGTGGAAATTCCTTGTGTCAGACTTAACTGAACTCCCTACAGCTTACAAGTTTTATCCAGAACTATCATCTGGAGGTAGGTCGTCAGTTGGAATGTGTGGATTAGTGTAGAAGAGTGGAATAATAAAATATAAATTTTGAATGTAAATATAGAAACTTATCAAAGGAGGAATAACAAGAATTCATAGAAATTAATGTTCAATGAGAAAGTTAAGGATATCAAGAGGTCATACAAAATGTTCGTAGTAGTCATTGTTGAAAGAGAAAGAGAACAATGTTTGGGTTGCTTGAAAGTGAAGTTACATTTTAGATGTTTTGTCTCGCGGCTCCCATCTGACTCTCTGACACTGATGAAGTCCTTTTTCGTCAAAAATCATTTTAACACTTACTTGCGAATTCTAGGTTTAACTTTTTCTTTAAGCACATGATCAATCCTTTTTCTATTTGGAAAAAACAGGATTTCACATGTCATTGTGACTTTTTGTAAAAGTAAAGAAGAAGGTTGATTTTAATTTCTTATCTTCTACATTATATTGTGCTAAGCTACGGACCCTCCTAAAACCAACTATACTTTGTAACCCCTTACCAATTTGCACTTCTCCCAAAAATTTGGTTTTGATCAGTCAATGTATGGCTATTTTAGAAGGTGAGACAGACAGATGGACTTTCTATATAGATAAGATACTCAAATGCATCAGCCAGTTGTTATGTGTTAAGTTGTAACAAAAGAAAAAAATGATTGACCAAAATTCAGAGTTAAATCACATAGAAATACTTGATTTACGATAAACACAAAATGATATATATACAAAATTTACAATATTTTGCATTCAAAACAGAAATGTAGAGTTTACTACTGGAAGGCAAATTGTTATGAATGGGAAGGAAGGGTCAGTATCTTTACCCAGTTAAGATAGCAAAGAAGTTTAAGTTCGGAAATCCTTAAATGCGTATATAAAGAATAATTATTAGTTTGGTCAATGAAAGAGTCAAAAATCTATTAACTCTCTTAGTTCCATGAGGTCATCTTTCAGGTTTTAGTTGGTCGGCAACTTTTCCTAGAGATTCTTTCAGCTGGATATAAATCCTTGAATCAAAGCCGAAGTTGATAATGTCAGCAAATCCTTTTAGCAACTAACTACTCTCTTCCCATAACCTATTTTTATAGAGGCTAACACCTATTTTGCATATTTCTAGAATCCTTTAGAATTCTCACGATTTTACTGGAACATTCTGGCATCTTCCAAAATGTTCTATTCTTAATTTCTCTATTTAGCAACTACTTCATGAATTAAAACTTTTTTGCAATAACAAGTAGGACTCAATAGAATCCTTTACTATCACTTTTTAGACATTATTAATATTATTTCTTTATATATAAATGCATCCTCATAACACAATATACACAGATTTATAGTATTTTGGGGTTTTTTGCTTAAAAAAACAAAAAACAACTCAAATTGCTTTTTGTAAGCCAAAAACATTCAGACATTTGACTGATTGGTTGATTTTGTTTAGCAGCATATCCACCTGTATGAATTGTTTTATGCCGAAATCTAAATAATTTGAATGCAATTGTGTGCTTTGAACTAAATGTATTTTGAACACAAATTTATGGCTTCAACTATAGATACAATGAATTGCTGGTTGTTTTGCCTTAAAAATGTGTATTATTCCCAGAACAGAGCCCTTCCCAGACTGCACCATTTTGTAGATGCCATATACAAAATAGATGACATGAATTTCAAAATCAAAAAATCTAAAAGCTGAAGCTCTTGTGGTCCCCAAAATTTCAGATGAAGGATTTTCAACCTGTATTGTGCTTAAAAAAAAAAAAAGAAGAATCAAGTTTATCTACTGAAGAGGAAAATAATATTTATTTTGCAAATAAAAAAATGTGGTACAAAGCGACAAGGAGAGATGGAGGGGAAGGCTAATCTTCAATTTGTTTTATACTTAGCTGGTCAGAATTACTAAACCCAAACATACCACAGTATCCCTTATGGCAAAGCAACACATTCTTACTAAAGCAACCATAATACTTCAAAGTCTCTCTGTAGTCCTAACTTGTACAGTTTGTCTGTGGTAGGTAGAGAATAAAAATAACATTTAAAAATGAAACCCAATGAACATATAAAAGAAAAAAAAGAAAACAAAATATATTTAGTAATAACAAAAAAAAAAAAAACACTATGCTTAACTACGGCAGAAAAATCAGTTAAGTAGATGAATTTAATGCAGGGCAAAGTAATTAAGAACAATTATTCGATCAAACACACTCAGCCAAAAAAAAAAATAGATACAAAATAAAATACACACTCGAAAAATGAGTCTGAGTTTTGTTTAATGGCATATCAACCCTTTGTGGTTAATGCCAAAAAAGTGGGATTTTAAGGTATTTTTTAATGTTCGATTATAGCGAGAAGGTTGATTTAGTCAGATTTTAATGAAAATTTTTTTTATTTTAGAAAACTGAAAATGTCTTCTAGCTTTGTATTCAAAAATGTATTGCTGGTAATAATTTTTTTTTTCCTTCAAAAATAGCTTGTTGGTAATATTTTTCCTTAAAATGTATATTTTTTTCTATAAAAGTTTATTTTTATATAAGTCTATTTTGTGTAAATGGATCTGAGTTTTGTTTAATGGCATATCAACCTCTGTGGGTTATTTAATGCCAAAAAGGTGGGGTTTTAAAGTATTTTTTTTTTAATGTTCGGCTATAGTAAGAACGTTGATTTAGTCAGACTTTAATGAAAAGTTTTTGTTTTTATTATTTTTTATTTTAGAAAACTGAAAATGTCTTCTAGTTTTGTATTCAAAAATGTTTTGCTGAGAATTTTTTCCTTCAAAAAATGTGTTATTGTAATAATTTTTTCTTCAAAAAATGTATATTTTTCTATAAAAGTCTATTTTTATGTATATATATTTAAAAGTGTATTTTTATACTTTCATAGCATTTTTGACTCCAGTTTGGGAGTTAACTATCTGTCACCTAACATGACGAGGAGGGATTTAATTAATTAAACAAAATAAAGTCTGGACATAAATAAAAAGACATACATCTAGTTAATTTGATAGAAGAAACTAAAGATAAAAAAAATGTAAAAAAAAAAACGAAAAACAAAAACTAAACTACAGTATTTTGTGATGGGTAACGTCGTGGTGCAGTGGATATCGACTCAGAACGACAAATCGAGGAGCCGAGTTCGAATTCCACTTGAATTCCTTGCATTCACTTACGCACAAATACCCTTGGGAAAGGTAATCCGTCTCTTCCTTCCAGTTATGGATTAAATAACAAAACAGATTGGGTTCTATAGCCTTGGCTGGTAACCAGTCTACTGAGGGATAATCTTCTGCCCAGCCAGTCCTGTCTATTTCGAGACATGATCGCCCAAAGCGTGTATCACGTATGGTACTTGAATAAGTTATCTATGTTCAACACAGAGTTCCCAATATTCCCAGAGTCTCGATATTATATTCCCTGAAAAAGATATTTACAATTATTGATTGCAGTCTTCCCAATAAGTCAGAAGATGCTGATTTAAGTTAAGAAGTATTTATTTTAATACGAGGCCTTCGAAAATGAGTGACCGGCGGTATATTTAAGTTAATCCGACTTGTTATTTGATTAGTTAATCCTAAATTAAAAAAAATTAATAGTTCCACTGTAAGCGTGTGCTTAGCCTTCTTGCATTTTCGTTTTCATCATCAACCGTCCTTAAGGTTTTGTTTTGTAACTTTTTTGTTTGATTGGCTAGAATTTAAAGAGAAAAATAAACTTATCATGACTAGTATTATTATACAATTAAAAAAAATATTGAAAATTAAAGTTAAATTAAATTAATTAAAAAGAAAAACAGACGTCACAATTCTTTCATCTACAATTGCATATGATAAAATCTTGAACGAATCTGAATTTGTTATGATTTCGACTCGATGAAAAATTTATGACTTTAAATAATTAACAAAAATATATTATCCTGGTAGCAAAAATTTTTTTTGTTTTACATCATTCAAAAATAAGTAAATAAAATAATAATTTGTAAATTGTTTATAATTGGTTCTTTCGTTTAGTTTTATGCATTGATTGAATGATTCAAAAATCAAAACAAAAGAAAGCTGGAACGTTTTATGAAAAAGAAAGTTAAAATACAAACCTTCGATAGTGATCCTACGAGAAAATGTTATATTCGCCGATAGCTGAGACTTTAGAGATTTCTTCCTTGTCCTGAATAAGGAACGACACCTTTCAGAAATTAAAGAAAATCAAGAGTAACTGCCTAGAATTGGGGAAAACCTTAATACTGAGTCACATAGGTCGCCATAGTAGAACTCTTTCGAGTTTAAAGGTTTAAATGTGAGATCAACTTCCGGTTTAAAGTTTAAATGAAAAGCATGTTTTTTTTGTGTTTATTTTGACGAGCTTGAAGGGCCTACATGTCTTAAAAATCAGTATTTGAAATACAAGAATTTTATCTGGTGTTAAAACACCGACGTTTGGTATTATCAGTCTGACAAAAACTTAAAGAGAAGAGTTTAAAAAAAGAAAGGAAATTATATTGCGATAAAATAGGGAGATTCCGCTTGCCTTTGTTAACTTTTTTTTAGCGATGTTGATGGGAATGAAATGAAAAATGATAGAAACAGAACAATTAGTATCGTTTCTTCGTTTTTCTTTAAATAGAAAGGTTTAACTATCGAATTCTCGGCAATAGATTTAGAGATAAAAAATAATTTAAGGCCTTGTAAGGTGTTTTACGCGCAAATACCCCTGGGAAGGGTATCCGTCTCTTCCCTCCAGTTATGGGTTAAGTTAAAAATAGCAGGACAGATTAGGTTCTATAGCCTTGGTTGGCAACCAGTCTACCGCAAAAAGCAATGGCAACCTACAGCACACAACGTTCTGTCCAGTCAGTCATGTCTCTTTCGAGACATGATCGCCCCAAGCGTGTATCACGTATGGCACTTGGACTTGACTGAAAGGTGTTTGCACCGAAATTAAATAATTTTGAACCGTAGAGACCGCCACGATAGCAAATAAATTTTTTTTCTTAAGAAAATAGGGATTTTCTAACTACAGCTTAGATGTGGCACAAGGTCGAAAGTATGGTGCACTTAGTGAGGATCAAACTCACTACTCAATAACTTCAAGGGAGACAGTCTTCTTGCTAACCACACGTCGACGTAACCATTTTATTCACGAAATAATGAATTCGATTGGGACCCAATCAAATTTTTGGGTATTTTAGGATTTTTTTGTTCATATGTTTTTCTTCAGTTATAGCTTTCAATAATTAATTATTTAATTGAATTGTAACAACAAACAACGGCCGACACGTGACCTCACGGCTACAAATGTTTTAAAACAAATAAAAAAGTTAATAATTTAAATTGATTCAGTAATTAATTAAATAATAAAATATATATTAAAAAAAAGTTTTTTGATGTCAATTTCGGCTTTCATCAGAATTGGATTCGACAAAAAAAAGCTATTTCAAACCTAGATTTTAGATTTCATTTCACACAGTTAGCGTCCTTGAGTACCCTTCAAGGTTCAACTAAATACGAATAATAAAAAAATAAAACCTATAATCATGAATTTATTACCGGTTAATAATTGATTTTTAAATTATTTACCATATTCGGATTGTTGTACTCATACTCATCTGTAGAGGTCTTAGACCGCCACTTATTTAAAGATTCTTCGTGAAATAAATAACAACGACAATTGGAAACCCAAAATAAACATGTATTGACAATAAAAATACAACACTAACAACAGTGAAAACAAAACATGCAATTAGAGCTGTGTACAAAATATTGATGAAGGAGAAAAAGTTATCTCCCATTGACTGTAGTTAGTCGAAAAAGTCAACTGTTTGAATAAAGTTTTCTCTAGTGAGATAAAGGTTCTTTGAACGATTGTTTGAAACAAAATTTGTTTGAGAAGAATGATCTAAATTTATAAATGGAACGTTGTCTGTGTATGTGTGTGTGTGTGTCTGTGTGTGTGTGTTCGTTACCTAGACTCCGAAACAGCTGAACCGATTTTCTTGAAAATTTTACACAGTTGTACAATGTACTAAGTGTCTGCGAGTGTTCTAAGCTAGGGTTTGTGTCGAGGTACCCACGATAAATATCGATAATCGAAAAAATCCGGTTATAGAAAGAGTGGTCCGATTTTAATGAAAATTTTATACACCAATAGACAAAGACATAAACGATATTCAAAAGTTTCAAGGTTGAAGTTCTTACAATATTGCAGAAAATCGATAAAAGGCAAGATGTTTGTGTGTGTGTCTGTTTATTTGCCTGTATGTCTATTTTTTTCAGCCCTTTTTAAAAACTTTTGTTTTAGTTTTTACTTCGGGTTTGATTCTAAGTAGGTATAATTGTAGTGTAGTTCTTAGTCTCAGCCATGATACCATTTACTCAGAGGACTTATTTAGCCATCAACATTCAGTTTATGACGAAAAACTTATTTGATATCGATACCAGGAAATCAAAATTTGACTTACATCCATTTATTTTTTTTCAGTCTACAGTTTCGCTTTAACCTGAAACAACTATTGCTTTTTAGTCTTTCGTGTCAACGTCCAAAGAGTCTGAGCTCCAGGACTGTGGGTTAGTTTTAACGCTTTCATTACACCCGAGCAACGCCGGGTTATACTGCTAGTTAACACATAGATACAATTCTTGTGAAGTGCTTTTGGGGAGTAAGTTTTGATTCGACAATACTTAAATGATGTGCTTAACAAAGTGTCCAGAGTAAAAAAGTGTAAGTTTGTACTACAAAATATTGTGTCTGTGTATGCGTTTAAGTGTTTGAATCAAAACTGACGCGGATTCGGACGATAGCCGAGATCTTACTAACAAGGTGTGAAAAGTAGTTGTATTCAAAGGAAAAAAGTTATGCTCCCAGGAGCACCGAGGGAAACTCAATCTTAAAACTATCTGATTGGTTAAAAATTAACCAATTGTAACATGCGTATTAAACAGACTAGGCTGGTTTATTAAGAGCCAAAGGTTTTCAAAGACAACAGCGATTGTTACATTGTCCTCTATTAAAGTAGTGTTGTGTTGCTTCGTTTTGGTATAATTAGAAGATAACACAAACTTGAATTAATGATGTTTATTTTTTGTATAAAACTTTAGGTTTTTACATCAAGTTACAACCTTTAAATTTTGTGTGGATACAGGAGCAGACTAGCTAAATTCTTTTCACTGTGGGATGCTAGTAGTAAACGAGTCAATCCATTCTGGACTCTAGTGGTCTTCCTCTTTTCAAATCTCCTACACAAAACTGCTGTCCTTAACTCCTACTTCTTACTCCTACTCCTACCAAAAGAAACGGTTCCTTATTTGCTGCCCAATTTTGAATTCTTGTAAACCATAACAGTAGTAGTGATTCATTAGCCAATCACAGTCGAACAAAATGACATGTAGAAAAGCATGTATGTATGTGGGGTGAAACATAGAGACTGCTATAGTTCTAATTCTATGTGCCATGCCTTTAGGTATTTCAGTTTTAAATTAATCCCTTTGATAACTCAATTCTGTGGCCAGGTATTGAATTTTCTTAACTTTGGCTTCAGTCACTTTGGGTTAACTAATTCTTTTATCCACTCGGTCATTTATAAATAGTGTCAATAATTCCTAATCTCAAAAATATAGACATATTTTTTTAAAATATTTTGTTTTATTTTCTTAATTGTTTATAGTACTTATAGTGTACCACTACCGTTCGTACCTATACATTTACATACATGCACACATCACACCACTTTGCTAAAAAGTGATTGGTTAATCATTAACCGATCATGTATTTTGCACGTGAAAACCCAGTTTTTTCCCGGCGCAGTCAAGCTGGGCTATTTAAGCAGCGCATCCACGTGTTGCATCTCTAGTGAGGCCCCAGCTGCCGAGGCAGTTGGGGGACATACATATAACTCTCACTCATACATACAGCTTTAGTGAGGTCCCGGCTGTTCAGGCAGCTGAGGACATACGTAATAATCTTTCCTCACTTACATATCTGCACCCCGACTGCAGGTAGCAGTCGGTGGTGCGCAAAATCATCTCTCACGCGAATTTTATTTACCAGCCAATGGGAAGCCCGGAATCAAATACAAGGATGAAATTCGAAACGAGCTGCTTTTGATCCAAAAAGCAGATATAAAAAGCGGAGACACAAAGCATCGTCAGACAGAAGGACAAAAAGGCTACAGTAATCAGTGTCTCTCCTTGACTTAAGTCGAGCGGCTACTATGCTGACCTCTTTCCTTCTCCTTGTCTCAAAAGTACTTACTGACCTCAGGAGTGACCTCTCCAAAGACATTCCACACAAACCAACTTACTGACCTTAGAAGTGGCAACTTCAAAATGAACATTCTCCACATTCCTAAGCCATTTATCTTTTTCAGCATTATATTTTCTATGAACATTTTAACCTCCGTTGGACCTTTATTTCAATCCTTTTCTATTTGGGAAAAACCAGGATTTCACACGTCGTTGTGAATTTTTGTAAAAGTGAAGAAGTAGGTTGATTTTAATTAATTTCTTATCCACTACATATGCACACACACACACACACACACACACACACACACAAAGCAAATTCAACCATCAAATCACTGTCAGTTGAATACCAACCAAACACATTTTCTAAGAAACGCTGATACAAAATATTTCAACTTAGAACAATCTTACATTATATTAATGACTATCAGTATAGCCCGGCGTTGCTCGGGTGTAATGAAAGCTTTAAAATTAATCCATGGTCCTGGAGCTCAGACTCAGCCTAAAAAGTATTTGAAATAATAAAATAATTGCGACAATTTACCAATCGCACCTAGTGTATGCATATATATATATATATATATATATATATATATATACTAGCAGTATAGACCGGCGTTGCTCGGGTGTAATGAAAGCTTTAAAACTAATCCATGGTCCTGGAGCTCAGACTCTTTGGACGTTGGCACGAAAGACTAAACAGCAATAGTTGTTTCCAGTTAAAGCGAAACCGTAGACTGAAAGAAAAATGAATGGATGTAAGTCAAATTTTGATTTCCTGGTATCGATATCAAATAAGTTTTTTTCATTGTAAACTGAATTTTGATGACTAAATAAGTCCTCTGAGTAAATGGTATCATGGCTGAGACTAAGAACTACAATTATATCTACTTAGAGCCAAACCCGATGTAAAAACTAAAATAAAATGGCTGAAAAAAATACAGACATACAGGCAGATAAACAGACACACACACAAACATTTTGCCCTTTATATATATATATATATATATATATATATATATATATTATCGATTTTCTGCACTATTGTAAGAACTGCAACTTTGAAACTTCTAAATATCGTTTCTTATGTCTTTTTGTCTATGAGTGTATCAAATTTGATTAAAATCGGACCACTCCTTATATAACCCGATTTTTTCGATTATCGATTTTCAATATTTATCAGGGGTACCTTGACACAAAATCTAGCTAAGAACACTCGCAGACGCTTATAGTACAACTGTGTAAATTTTCAAGAAAATCGGTTCAGCCGTATCGGAGTCTATAGGTAACGGACACACACACACACACACACACACACACACACACACACACACACACACACACACACACACAGAGAGACAAAGTTCTATTTATAAATAAGTTTAGATTCGAACATCCGAATTCCAAACAGTAACAAAATAAATTTCAAGAAAGCATGCTTATGTCCATTAAATAAATCATTTTTCTTTACAGACATATGTACATATATGTCAGAAATTATATGGGAACACTTTCTTCACTTGTACTTCTGGCTTGTGGAATTCCCTTCCAGCTCCATACTTTCCAGCCAACTTTAATCTGCAATAAATTAAATGCAATGTCAATTGCTACTTACTGACCTCCTGACTACTTTCTTCTCTTTCTGTTCATCGTTCTTGTTTCTGTTCTTCATTTTTCCAAACCCTGTGACCCCTTGTGTTTCAATGGCAGTACTGCCTTGCATGGAGTTATACTGATTAAAAAAATAGATTCAAAATAATAAGAAATTATTTAAAGTATTCTTTAGCTGAGTTAAAGTTTCGTAGTTCACAGAAAAAAATGTAGTTCAGAAAAGACTTACACTACCGGCCATAATTATTAGACCACCCCATTTTTTTTTTTTTTTAAGAAATGATGTATTTCATACCAGTTTTAGCATTTATTGCCAAATGGATATATGGAATGTTATGGCTATTACTGCTGGGTTGGTTCTTTCGCCTCAACATCCAAAACTTGTTGAATGGCTTTCGCCGCTGAAATAAATAGGCAAAGAGAAAAGGAAAGAAACAGAGACACTCGAGGGACAGTTTGGACACTGATTTTATTTTTTTTTTTGGCTCCTTCCCGAACAGTTTGGCACGTCTTTACCATCCAAAGTCCAACAGAGAAAGAGAGCGAGTTTATTTTGGGAACCAGGAGGCTTCTCCTTTTGCGCATGCGTCAATTGTTTTTCCTGTCAGAGGTTTATTTTATTTCGTACTTTTATTTTATTTTGTATTTTTATTTTATTTTGTATTTTTATTTTATTTCGTTGTTTTTATTTTATTTTGTATTTTTATTTTATTTTGTACTTTTATTTTATTTTGTATTTTTATTTTATTTTGTATTTTTATTTTATTTCGTAGTTTTTATTTTATTTTGTATTTTTATTTTATTTTGTACTTTTATTTTATTTTGTATTTTTATTTTATTTTGTATTTTTATTTTATTTCGTAGTTTTTATTTTATTTTGTATTTTTATTTTATTTTGTACTTTTATTTTATTTTGTATTTTTATTTTATTTTGTATTTTTATTTTATTTAGTGTTTTTTATTTTATTTTGTATTTTTATTTTATTTTGTACTTTTATTTTATTTCGTACTTTTATTTTATTTCGTAGTTTTTATTTTATTTTGTATTTTTATTTTATTTTGTATTTTTATTTTATTTTGTATTTTTATTTTATTTTGTACTTTTATTTTATTTTGTATTTTTATTTTATTTTGTATTTTTATTTTATTTTGTATTTTTATTTTATTTTGTACTTTTATTTTATTTTGTACTTTTATTTTATTTTGTATTTTTATTTTATTTTGTACTTTTATTTTATTTCGTATTTTTATTTAATCCATACAGATACTTCTAAATGAAAATATAATGGTTCGTTTTTTAATACTACACAATAACATGTGCATAAAATGAACTGTTCTGGTGTCCAGGTTTCGTGCTCTCTTCCCCGTCTCTTATTGGTTGGCCGAAGCAGAGACTTCCTGGCTGCCTTGTAAAAGTTGGCAAAGTCATAATAACAAAAGAACTATTCTATTTTCATTTAGAATTATCCGCTTTCAATAAATACTAAAAATAGTATGAAATACATCATTTTTTTTTAAAACTGAGGTGTCCTAATAATTATGGTCGGTAGTGTACATATTTAGGTCTTTAAATAGATAATACTATTTACATCGAACCCTCCACCTGGATCATTTTTCATATTAATAAAATTAATATTAATATGATCTGGTTTTGGGGATTTTACCTACATGCTATTTCTTTCTGAGATATATATATATATATATATATATATATATATATATATATATATATATATATATATATTTTAATTCAGATACTTCAATCCAAGGGAAAAAAGCAGGAAGGTAAATTCCAAAAAAACCCGATCCTAATTAATATTAAAAGTTTATTTTAATATTAAAAAAATGATACAGGAAGAGAGCTCCATGTAATAAAATATTACAGAGCAAATATATATTAAAAAAGGATTAATTCAAAGATGTTGAATGGCCATTTCGATATGAAGATCCCCACGGGGAACGACACATCACCTCAGCAACAGAAAAAAACCTTTCAGAAACTGGAGAAAAATTAGTCTATCTCTCTTACCACCTTTTTTCCGTGTTGCTTTAACTGACGTCGATTTAACACGGCTGTCTGTTAATTTTTAGTTACATTCTCCCCTTTTTTTTGCGAACCCAGACGATGTCAATTTTTTTCTTTTCTTATTTATTTGATTTTATTCTATCTTTTTCTTTTTCTTTTTCCTTTTCTTTTTCTTTCTCTTTCTTTTTATTTTTTTTATTTTATTTTTTTTATTTTTTTACTTTATTTTATTATTTATTTTTTAATTTCTTTGCAATCTATTTAAAAAGGAAAAGTAGACTAATTTTTCTCCAGTTTCTGAAAGGTTTTTTTCTGTTGCTGAGGTGATGTGTCGTTCCCCGTGGGGATCTTCATATCGAAATGGCCATTCAACATCTTTGAATTAATCCTTTTTTTAATATATATATATATATATATATATATATATATATATATATATATATATATATATATATATATATATAAGTTTTAGAAGCCGTGAACGTTTTCTTTAAAGTGTATATTTATTGTTTTTTTTTATTATACATTTTATGATACATTAAGTGTCCATGATGGTATTTGTGACGCTACACGTGTTTCGAGTCTGAAATTGTCTCTCTTCAGGCGAATAAAATTGTAGTTTTACGTATCGAGTTCCTTTTGTTTCTGATCGCCAAGTTGTTGTTTTATAAATAAGTAAGTAGGAAAAAATAAGAAAATAAATAAAATCAGTAAAATAAAATAAGATAAAATGAATCAAATGTTGGCACGTTGAATGGTCTGTGTTTTTTCACATCAGCATGTGTATAAACGGATAAACAGATAAATAAATAAACATATGAATGAATCAAGTGTTTATCCCAAATTGAAGTGAGTGGTTTTGGTCTGGGGTGACCTTTTTAGTATGTTAAAATTGTCTTGCCTTACCTTATCAATCATCGGTCAGTTGGTTTTTATTTATTGCTTTGACGGTGTTTTGAATTTGGTGTGTGTGTGTGTGTGTGTGAGCATTTTTTGTTTTATATATATATATATATATATATATATATATATATATATTATACTAACAGTATAGCCCGGCGTTGCTCGGGTGTAATGAAAGCTTTAAAACTAATCCATGGTCCTGGAGCTCAGACTCAGTCTAAAGAATATTTGTGTGAAGTTTGGTGAGAATCGGATAAAAATTGTGGATTTGTATAAAGGACATACATACAGATAAACAGACACACACACACAAACATCTTGTCTTATGATATATATATATATATATATATATATATATATATATATATATATATATATATATTATCTATTTTATGCACTATTGTAAGAACTGCAACCTTGAAACTTCTGAATATCGTTTCTTATGTCTTTGTCCATAAGTGTATCAAATTGATTAAAATCATATCACTCCTTCTATAACCCGATTTTTTTGATTATCGATTTTCGATATATTATCGGGGGTACCTCGACACAAAACCTAGCTAAGAACACTCGCAGACGCTTATAGTACAACTTTGTGTATATTTTCAAGAAAATCGGTTCAGCCGTTTCGGAGTCTATAGGTAACGGACACACACACACACACACACACACACACACAAAGTTCCATTTATAAATAAGTTTATATATATATATATATATATATATATATATTTCATATATTATATATCCCTTTTTTTTGCGAACCCAGACGATGTCAATTTTTTCTTTTCTTATTTATTTGATTTTATTCTATCTTTTTCTTTTTCTTTTTCGTTCTCTTTTTCTTTTTCTTTTTCTTTCCCTTTATTTTTATTTTTATTTTATTTTATTTTTTATTTTTTAATTTCTTTGCAATCTATTTAAAAAGGAAAAGTAGACTAATTTTTCTCCAGTTTCTGAAAGGATTTTTCTGTTGCTGAGGTGATGTGTTGTCCCCCGTGGGGATCTTCATATCGAAATGGCCATTCAACATCTTTGAATTAATCCTTTTTTAATATATATATATATATATATATATATATAAGCCCTTCACCTTGATCATTTTTTAATATTAATATATATATATTAGTCATCCACATACAAGCCTGTTTCGCTGTATCACAGCTCATCAGTGTGGCGAGACATATCCACTTGCTTCTGGCTGGGATCGAAACTCGACCGAGTCGGAGTCTCTACTCCCTAAGCCATCGGCGCATGGCCTCAGGGAAGGGAAATTTTAACGTACTGTATATACGCAGTGTATACAGACGTCAGTCACCGAGAGAACTCAATTCATTTCTGAAGAGTCACGCATTATAGCCGAAGTGGAAACTGTTTTTAAAATTTTCTTCTCCAGAGAGCTCAATCGTAATGCAAGCATAATATATATATATATATATATATATATATATATATATATATATATATATATATATAAGATATGATCTGGTGAATGTATAAATGTATATGCTTTTCTATTGGCTCATGAAAAGGTGTAGGTGTGTGTAAGCACGGATTTTTTTGTGCGATTAAATTTTACAAAATCCGACAGTAGCTTTCTTCTGTCTTTTCTGCAAGTATTTTTATAGCAATTGCTCTGACAACCTTTTTTCTCCGGTTCCCTTGAAGCTATAGGGAGATGCTTATTGAATTGGCCTTGTGTCAGATATAACCGAGCTCCGTAGAGCTTAGAATTTTTCGTTATCATCAGAAGGTTGGCAGCAAGTTGGTGGTTGAAGATTGGAATATATGGATTAGTAGCAGAATAAAAATATACATTTTGCATGTTAAAATAGAACTTTATTGATAGAAAAGGATAACATGAATTGTAGAAGTTAATGTTCAATAAGAAAGTTAAGGATATCAAGAGTTCATAGTAGTTTGTGTGTATGTATGTTATCGTTTAGTAGGAATGTTGCGAATGGAGATGAAGACGTAAAAGGAATCAGCACACGAGAAAGAAGGACTTGAAGTTTCTCCCTTGTTACATTTTAGCTTGTCGTCTCTGCTGCTTCCATGCGACTGTCTGGCTGACCTTTCTTTCGCCTTTTGTAACCATTTAGTTTTTTTCTCACTGGATCGCTAACTCTTCTCAGTCTTACAAATCGCTTCCAGTGGTCAGAAAATTAATTTAAAATCTACTCGAGAAATCGGGTTTCGACTTTTTCTTTAAGCACGTGGTCAATCCTTTTTTTCTTTGCAAAACCAGTATTGTACACGTCATTGTGAAATTTTATAAAAGTGAAGAAGAAAGTTGTTTTCAATTCTTAATTTCCTGTCCACCACACCTTGACTACTAGATTGGCATCAAGGCCCCACCCTTTTACCGTCAAAATAGTTAACTGAGACCACCTCTTCTAATTGAATAGTTTATTTTCTTGTATTTCTTGTTTATAGTTTAGCGGATAAGAAATTAATTAAAATCAACCTTCTTCTTCACTTTTACAAAAATTCACAATGACGTGCGAAGTTCTGTTTTTTTCCCAAATAGAAAAAGGATTGACCATGTGCTTAAAGAAAAAGTCAAACCCAGAATTCGCAAATAGGTATTAAAATAATTTTTGATCAATGGTAGCAACTTGCAAAACCAAAAAGGACTTCGCGAGCAAGTCCAAAAAATCTAGATTACAATAAAAGGACTTCAGCGTCAGTCAATCAAGAAATTCAGATGGTAGCCGCGAGACGAAACATCTAAAATGTAATTTCAATTTAAAGCGACTCGGATATTGTCCTTTTTCTCTTTCTCCTTATCTCTTTCAACAATTACTATTACGAACATTTTGTACGAACTCTTGATACTCTTAACTTTCTTGTTGATCATTAATTTCTACGAATTCTTGTTATTCCTCCTTTAATAAATTTCTATTTTTAAATGCAAAATGTATATTATATTCTTACACAATTCCATATATTCCAACCTGCCGACAAACAACCTTTTGATGAAAACCTTCTGATGATAATTCTGCATAAGACTTGTAAGCTGTAGGGAGGTCGATTAAGTCTGACACAAGACCGAATCAAAGAAACATTAACTCCTTTTCGTTTACTTGATTATGTGATTGCTAGAATCTCCAAAAGTTTAAATGCAACGTCAGTTGCCATCTTCTATCTACTTGATTCCCATCTATCACTTGTCCTTTCTTCAACAACCCCAGTATGTTGGGTTTCTTTTCACTGTAACCCCCTGTACACCAGTGCCATTCTTGCCTTCAGTCAATTGTGCCATACGTGATACACGTTTGGGCGATCATGTCTCGAAAGAGACATGACTGACTGGGCAGACGATTATCGCGGTAGACTGGTTGCCAGCCAAGGTTATAGAACCCAATCTGTCTTATTATTTAAAGCATAACTGGATGGAAGTGATGGATTACCTTTCCCAAGGGTATTTGCGCGTAAGTGAATGCAAGGAATTCAACTGGATATCGAACTCGGCTCATTTCGAGTCGATATCCACTGCACCACAACGCACATCAGTCAGTTAGTTAAGTGCCATACGTGATACACGCTTGGGCGATCATGTCTCGGAAGAGACATGACTGAAGATTATCCCGCAGTAGGTTGCCATTGCTTTCTGCGGCAGACTGGTTGCCGACCAAGGCTATAGAACCCAATCTGTCCTGCTATTTAACCCATAACTGGAAGGAATAGACGGATTAATACCTTTCCCAAGGGTATTTGCGCGTAAGTGAATACAATGGAATGGATTCAACTGGAATTCGAACTCGGCTTCCCGGTTTCTCGTTCCGAGCCGATATCCACTGTACCACAACGCACATCCTACTTGGAGTTAAATGAGTATGGAAAAAATCATGTTGCAACAATTCTTCCAAGAAGTAACGCTTTTTTTTCAACATTATCATCATCACTCACAGGAGCAGGTGTTGTCGTCAGTCAGTTAAGTGCCATACGTGAAACACGCTTGGGTGATCATGTCTTGAAAGAGACATGACTGACTGGGCAGAAGATTATCCCGCTGTAGGTTGCCATT
Source organism: Ascarosepion bandense (assembly GCA_037127315.1). Taxonomy (NCBI): domain Eukaryota; kingdom Metazoa; phylum Mollusca; class Cephalopoda; order Sepiida; family Sepiidae; genus Ascarosepion; species Ascarosepion bandense. The sequence goes on from JBBBDQ010001753.1 coordinate 772,279, forward strand.
GCTTTCTGCGGTGTTGCCATTGCTTTCTGTGGTTTCTTTCGGTGTTGTCGTACGTAATGTTTAAATGGTTTAAGATGTTGTGGATAAATATTTAAGAAGAAAATAGAGTTATTTAACACCGTTATGCAGAAACCGGTGTTATTGAGTGTTTTGTTCCGTGTTTTAGATTTCAATTTTTAGACCGTAATGTACATTTTTAATAAGAAAATTATTAAAAACATGTGTTAATTGCCGTCATGAGGATTAAAACCTTTTTTTTTCATATCAATTCCCACAGTCTACTAGAAATAGGTGAGACCTTTTTATTATTATCTTGATTTCGTTAGGTATTTTTATCTTAAAACAATGAGAAGGGAAAATCAGTTTACGATTTTCTTATTGAACGCGAAATAGATTTAGTATTTTGAAAAGTAAAACGGTTTTAAAATGTTTTTAAAATTGTTTTTTGAGTTTATCTTTTTAACATTTTAATTAAAAACAACAACAAAGGGAAAAATGATATGACAAATCGTGAAAGCTATTTTTTAAATTAAATCAAACAAAACTAAAGCCTGTGTGTATTTCACTGTATTTTTATTTATTTACGCGGCATATTACCTACTTTGAAAAATTGGATTCTACAATGTCCAGATTGTCAAAAATAGTATCTTTTTATTTTAAATATTGCTTTTATTAATTAAAGAAAAAATGGAGACATATATGACAAGTCACGTCGCAAAAATTAATTACAATATTTACCAACAACTTAATTTTTTGTTTACATACAAAAAAATGGAACCGAAGATGTCTAAGGAATAAAGGATTAAATGAAAATTTGAAGCTTTTAATTAGTTTACATTTCAGTCTAAATATAAGTTTAGATGTAATATTTATATAAACAAAAAAAAAACAAACTTTTTGCTGTTATTCCAAACCGAAAATTAAATGAAATCATGTTTACTTGTTTTGTTTTGTTTCTTTTTTGTTCATTTTTTGTTTTTTAATCAGTTAAAAAAAAACGCTGAAATCATCCATAAACTGTAAACAAAATGTAACTCACTTTATAAAAAAAAATCTTTCGAAAATGAAATATACTTTTTTTGAAACCATATTTATAAAAATAAATTTTTTAAAATCGATTTAAAATTTAACTACACTGATGAAACAAAAAATATTATCGCAGAAAATTCTATTTTACCATATAGGTAGGTGCTTTTTATTAAGGTGTTAGACTTAAGTTTGGGAATTTTTTCTAAGATGGACACAACTATAATAATTACTTGATGAATTGATATAATTTTTTTATGTGCGTTGTGGTGCATTAGATATCGGCTCGGAACGAGAAATCGGGAAGCCGAGTTCGAATTCCAGCTGAATCCATTGCATTCACTTTACGCGCAAATACCCTTGGGAAACGTATTAATCCACCTATTCCTTCCAGTTATGGGTTAAATAACAGGACAGATTAGGTTCTATAGCCTTGGTCGGCAACCAGTCTACCGTAGAAAGCAATGGCAACCTACTGCGGGATAATCTTCTGCCCAGTCTAGTCATGTCTCTTTCGAGGCATAATCGCCCAAGCGTGGATCACGTATGGCACTGAACTGACTGACCTTCTTTGTGGTGCAGTGAATATTGGCTCGGATCGAGAAATCGGGGAGCCGAGTTTGAATTCCAGTTGCCTTTTTACGCAAAAAAAACTTTAGGAAAGGTAATCCATCTCTTCCCTCTATGGGTTAAATAACAGGACAGTTTGGGTTCTATAGCCTTGGCTATAGTCTATCAGTCTATCGCAGAACCTACTCTGGGATAATCTTCTGCCCGGTCAGTCATGTCTCGAAAGAGACATGATTGCCCAAGCGTGTATTACGTATGGCACTTAACTGACTGACTGACTTCTATGTGCCTTCCACCCCATCCCAATCCCTAGTGACTTTTTTTGGCATGTTTTCTCCTGTTTCTCCACCCAAATCCAGCTTCAGCGTCCACTTGTTCAGGCCCATCAAGTATGTTACATGCTGCTTTCTATTTGACCTGTATCAGATTTTCCTCCTTCCTCATTACATGTCCCAGGATCTTTTCCTGATGTTAAGTTTCCTTTTCATTTCCGTTCTCTCCAAAACCTCATCATTGCTCACATGCTCAGTCCATGGTATCAGCACAATTCTTCTGTAGAATCGCATTTCAGTTACTTCAAGTCTCTTCTTTATCTTTGATGAGATTGTCCAGCGTTCCCTGCCTTATTGAAGAACAGACATTACATAGCAATCCAGTACTCTCTTCTTTGTTTCTAGCAAAATTTTCTTGTCTCTCAGTACTCTACTCAGCTTCTGGAAGGCATCCTTGGCCATGCCAATTCACCTTCGGATCTCAGTGTCATACCTTTCTTTTAGAATACTTCCCAGGTATTCAAATTTCTGTACCTGCTTGATTTTAGTACCTCCCACCATAGTAGTTGACATTTCGGGCTCCATTTTTTGCTGATGACCATGCATTTGGTTTTCTTGTAGATTATTTGTTGTCATTTCTTTCTGCTTTCTTCATCTACCTTCTGTAGGGGGTCTTGTAGTTTCATTTTCTTGTTTGCTATCAGCACTGTATCCCCTGTGTATGTTATATTGTTCAGATTGTGGTTGCTGATGATGAATTTTGGGATGACTTCTTGGGCTATCAGAATATTCTTGCTGTACAAGTTGAAGAGATCCATTGAAAAGAAGCATCCTTGTCTTACGTCTCATTCCTTCTTTGTATATCTGCTGAATTCGTTACCTGCCCGTATGCAGGCGGTTTAGAGATTCTTGATTACTCTAGTATCTTTCCCAAATATGTTGAGGTTAATGGGCATTTCTATCAAATCTTTGTGGCGTACTTTGTGAAATGCCTATAAAACATAGGTACACATTTTTTTTTTGTTTTTTTTCATTTGTATTGGATTTTAGGTATTACTAGCAGTATAGCCCAGTGTTGGTTGGGTATAATGAAAGTTTTAAAACTAATCCATGGTCCTGGAGCTCAGACTCAGCCTAAAAGAATAATTGAAATAATAAAATAATAATTGCGACAATTTACCAATCGCACCTAGTATATATAGTATAGCCCAGCGTTGGTTGGGTATAATGAAAGTTTTAAAACTAATCCATGGTCATGGAGTTCAGACTCTTTAGACGTTGGCACGAAAGACTAAAAAGCAATAGTTGTTTCCAGTTAAAGCAAAACCATAAATTGAAAGAAAAATGAATGGATGTAAGTCAAATTTTGATTTCCGGTATCAATGTCAAATAAGTTTGCCTTCGCAAACTGAATTTTGAAGGCTAACTAAGTCCTCTGAGTAAATGGTATCATGGCTGAGACTAAGAACTACAATTATACCTACTTAAAGCAAAACCCAAAGCAAAAACCAAAATAAAAGGGCTGAAAACCTGATTTAGATCAGACTCGATATGATAGCAGGGTATCGATTTCCAATATTGGAGTCAAATAAGTCATCCAAGGATAAACTAATCTAAGTAAGTCCATGAAAACTTATACTCATCGGGAGTAAAATTGGAGAAAATGAGCCATATTGATGGCTGAATATTGGTTTTTGATCAGATTCAATAAAATGTCAGGGGTATCGATTTTTGATATCAGGGAAAATGAGTCGTCTGAGAAGATCTACTAATGTTTCAAACTAAAAACTATAATTTTACCAAGTTAGAACAAATTCTGCAGCAAGAACCACGATAAAAGGGCTGAAATCCTGATCTTGATCAGACCTGATCGGATATCGAGGTATCGATTTCCGATATTGGGTGGAAATCAGAAAAAAAGTAATCCATGACCTGACCAGAACCCTAAAGAATATTTGTGTGAAGTTTGGTGAGAATCGGATAAAAATTGTGGATTTGTATAAAGGACATACAGACAAACAGACACACACACAAACATCTTACCTTTTATATATATATATATCGATTTTCTGCACTATTGTAAGAACTGCAACTTTGAAACTTCTGAATATCATTTCTTATGTCTTTGTCTATGAGTGTATCAAATTTGATTAAAATCGGACCACTAATTCTATAACCCGATGTTTTTGATTATCGATTTTCGATATTTATCGGGGGACCTGGACACGAAACCTAGCTAAGAACACTTGCAGACGCTTATAGTACAACAGTGTAAATTTTTAAGAAAATCGGTTCAGCCGTATCGAAGTCTATAGGTAATGGACACACACAGACACTCAAACACAGATAAATTTCCATTTATAAATAAGTTTAGATTAGATTAGATCATGTTTTGTCTGAATATTTGTATTTGCCATGTTTGTACACAAAACATTTTTCAAATTCTCTAGATTTTCTTTAACTGGAATATAACCAAAAAGGCTGATGATTAAATTCTCCAAGGACTTCTGCTTAGAAATTATATAATCATTATGTTCTACAGAAATTAATTTCTTAAAGTTTCATAAAATAAAATAAGTGGGTGGGGTGGGGGGTAACGAACTGTAAAAAAAAATATTTTCATCAAGATTTCCTAAAAAGAGAAATGTTTCTAAAATAATTTCATACATTTGTGAATAAATTCTGAAAGTTTAATAATCTGACAATTATCTGATTTGTGTAATAATTTCTAAATCAGTTTTTTTTTCACTGCAAAAATACATTAGAAATTTTCATGCTAATTTGTGGTCACCTGTCAGTGCGAGGAAAACAAATTTAAATAAAAATTTTGAAGATTTCTAAACGATTAAAAAAAATTTTTTTTTCATAAAAAATCTTTTGATCTTTTTTTTTAATAATAACAAAAATTTTGACAATAAAAATAAAAATGTTTTCGGTCATTTTTTTTCATCATTTATGCTAATTTTTTAAGCAAATCTTTGGTGGTACCTACCCTAATGTGTCAAAATTATTTTATTTAATTGCACATTTTTAAATTTATCATTTGTTTGTTTTTTTGTTTTTTTTAAAATCATATCACCCCAAGCAAGGCGGTGATGCCACTGATGTGCATGGGGCTACTTAAGAGTAGAATGATTGGAAAAGAGAAAGCCGGGAACCACATACTAAACAGGGAACAAGGGATGAGCCTCTTCACCTGTTCAATAGACGTGGGTGGAGTGTGAACCGGATGATAGTTAAGTCTATCTACTCCAATTGAGAACAAAAAATAACAAGAGAAAAGAAAAGTGAAAGAAGATTGGGAAAAAAAACAAGAAAAAAGCCAGGAACCACGTCCTAAACAGGAAACAAGGGATGAGCCTCTTCATTTGTTCAATAGACGTGGGTGGAGTGTGAACCGGGCGATAGTTAAGTCTATCTATTCCAATTGTGCATTGAATACTGTTGCCATAACTGGTTGGGTGGGTGCTACTGCTATTCATTTCAAGATTTTTAGCAAAATCCAAGGAAGGATCTATAATGTAATCGATTCTGATTTGTCATCAAATACGGACAGGTAACGAATTCAGCAGATATACAAACATAGAAAGGAAAGGGGCATAAGACAAGGATGTGTCTTTTCACCGGATCTATTCAACTTGTACAGCGAGACTATTCAGAGGACCCTAAAAGTTATGCCAGGATTCGTCATTGGAGGCCACAATTCAAACAACATAAGGTATGCAGATGATACAGTGCTGATAGCAGACACAGAAAGGAAACTACAAGACCTCCTACAGAAGGTAGCTGAAGAGAGTGACAAGAAAGGACTACAAATAAACTGCAAGAAAATTGGATGTATGGTCATCAGCAAAAAAAGCAGCCCAAAATGCCAAATACAGGCAAGGGATACTAAAACTCAAGCACGTACAGAAATTTGAATACCTGGGAAGTGTTCTAACAGAAGATGGAAAGTGTGACACAGACGTCCAAAGGTGAATTGGCATGGTGAAAGAAGCATTCCAGAAGTTCAGTAAAGTATTAAGAAACAGGAGAATTTTGCTAGAAACAAAGAAGAGAGTACTGGATTGCTATGCAATGTCAGTTCTTCAATATGGCAGTGAATGCTGGACAATATCATCAAAGATGAAGGAAAAACCTGAAGCAGCTGAAATGTGGCTCTACAGAAGGATGCTGTGAATATCATGGATAGAGCATGTCTGTTATATATCGACAAACAACAAACACGCATATATATAAAAATATAAAGTTATATTTTTATTAATGACGATGAACCGTGTAGCATAGGGAACAGAGAATTGAGAGAGCGCGCTTCTAATGGGTTGACGGGAGTGTAGTCTTATCTGTTGTGTCTCTCTTCACCGGCCGATCTCTGTTGCTCCTCTACTGGCGAATCCGTGTGCCGAGGTCTTTTTATAATCTTCCAGAACCGGGACTTTTTCTTCCGGTTTTGCCTCGCCCACGCACGCCCACGTAATTCTCAGAGACACCTGTTCTGTTTGCCTCTGTAGTTATTTCCGCTGCTGCCGGAAATAAATCAAACGACATCCGTTCCTTTCAACGACCGGAAACACCCTCGCTTGCATCAGCCTTCCTCGGGTGGGGCCAGATTGTTATATTACAATGTGAGCAATGATGAAGTTTTGGAAAGAACAGAAACAAAAAATAATACTGTGCATCAGCAAGAGACAGATAATGTTTCTGGGAACATGCAATGAAGAAGGAGGGCTTGGAAAACCTGATACTAATAGGCCAGATAGAGGAGGGGAAAAAGAGACAGGGGAAAGCAGCGGATAACATTTTTGAAGGATTTGATCAGGTGGATAACGAAACGAGGGTTGTGTGAAGTAACAGGAGAAAGTGTACTAAGAGCCACCAAGGATAAGGAGATGTAAAAAGCCATGATCGCCTACGTTCTGAAAAAACAAGGCACATAGAAGAAGTTTAAAAATTTGTATACATCAGAAAATCTAACATCGATAACCATCCGCTGGGGTTAGCACAGGCCTATGAAAACCACTAACCTTCATCCTCAAGGATGCATGTAAATTTTTGTGTTGTCTTTCACTAAAAAAAACTGCTTTCTTGATGCTTACAAATATGGTTTTCTTTAATAAAAACAACTGAATGCTGTTCATCAGTTTTCATTCTTTAAGCCAGTGACCACAGTTGCCTTTGTCAATATTTAAATGGATCCAAAATTAGTTCTCACCCAACTTTAATTTAACTTCTTTTTTTTTCTGCTATTTGATTCTTTAATCCTACTGATAAAGCCAACACATTTAATCCTTTTTTTTTAAGGAATAAAAATAGAATACTGTTTTTTTTTATCACGTCTCATATTAAAAGAATGTATTTATATTTTATGGGAAGTGAGAACTCAAAGCCGCCGACTGAATACCATGACAACTCAGCACCAGAAAAACATAACTTTTTTATAACCAAATGAAAATAATTTATTAAGAATCAAAACCTTAATTAATAAATATTTTTCTTCAAATAAGGAATTCGAAAAGGCATTATGTAAAATATGAACCAGTTTTTTGTTTCTAATTATTTTTAATGAAGTAAATCATAAATTATTAAATCATTTTTTATGAAAATAATTTAGAATGTTGATTCAATTATTAAAAAAATAAATGACATTACGATTTAATTTGTTAAAAATGATTAATAAAAATTTTTTCCATTATCTATGTGAAAAGATAAACAACGTTCAGTTTGAGCCAATTCTCGCCAAGTTTTTACGAAGATATGGTTTGTCATTGATAAAAGACGTCAAATTGGTTGCAGCATTATTTTCGTCGGCAGAGAAGAAGAGGTTTATTCTCGGGATTTTGATACAACTTCATTCTTCCTGCTTTTTTTAATTCAAGCACTATATATCCATTGAAGACTGTATATAACACATATATTTTTTTGAATTTTTAAAATTATTGAATACTTAAAAATTATATATAGGAAGTGCTCACATTAGTTAGATTATTTTTAATGCCTAACACAACTATCTAAATCTAAACTTATTTATAAATGGAACTTTGTGTGTGTATGTCTCTGTGTGTGTGTATCCGTTACCTATAGACTCCGAAACAGCTGAACCGATTTTCTTGAAAATTTACACAGTTGTACTATCAGCATCTGCGAGTGTTCTTAGCTAGGTTTTGTGTTGAGGTACCCCCGATAAATATCAAAAATCGATAATCAAAAAAATCGGGTTATAGAATTAGTGGTCCGATTTTAATCAAATTTGATACACTCATAGACAAAGACATAAGAAATGATATTCAGAAGTTTCAAGGTTTCAGTTCTTACAATAGTGCAGAAAATCGATAATATATATATATAGTATATATAGTATATAAAAGGCAAGATGATTGTGTGTGTGTCTGTTTATCTGCCTGTATGTCTGTATTTTTTTCAGCCCTTTTATTTTAGTTTTTGCTTCGGATTTGGCTCTAAGTAGGTATAATTGTAGTTCTTAGTTTCAGCCATGATACCATTTACTCAGAGTACTTATTTAGCCTTCAAAATTCAGTTTATGATGAAAAATATTTATTTAATATCGATACCAGGAAATCAAAATTTGACTTACATCCATTCATTTTTCTTTCAATTTATGGTTTTGCTTTAACTGGAAACAACTATTGCTTTTTAGTCTTTCGTGCCAATGTGCAATGTGTCTGAGCTCCAGGACCATGGATTAGTTTTAAAACTTTCATTACACCCGAGCAACGCTGGGCCATACTGCTCGTAACACATATGAAGAATATTTTTTTAAATTTTTAAAATTATTCAATACTTAAAAATTATATATAGGAGGTGCTCACATTAGTTAGATTATTTTTAATGTTTAACACGACTATAGAACTATATTTGATAAAGATCAAATCAATCCAACGTTAAGCCATTTACATTCTTTTTGATTATTGCCTCATCTTTATTTCCATGGTTATGACGTTTACTCTCTGGCCTTCGTAAGGTGCTAGGAATTTCTAAACCGAATCCTTTATTACAATCACTGGAGTATATGAACTCCATTCCTTGCGGGAAGCCTTGCTTGGAAATCATGAGTTATCTCCCTCTAACCCTGCAAGTTATTTATTCGCCACTGCTGTAGCCTGGTATTGAACTCACAACTCTAAGAGTCAAGTCAGGAACTATCCAACATCTATAACCACTGGGCTATGTGTCCTTAAGGGATATGTGAGTTCAATGTTTTCATAAAAATAAATTGTTTACATTATTTACATTGTTCGGACTGTTGTCCTCATCTTTGTTCCCATATTCACCTTGAATATCTGTCTCTATTTCTCAGATGAGGGTTTATAATTATTTACACTATTTACATTGTTCGGACTGTTGTCCTCATCATTGTTGCCAATCTGTCTATATTTCTGAGATGAGGTATTGTAATTATTTACACTATTTACATTGTTTGGACTGTTGTCCTCATCTTTGTTGCCATATTCACCTTCAATATCTGTCTATATTTATGAGATGAGGTATTGTAATTATTTACACTATTTACATTGTTTGGACTGTTGTCCTCATCTTTGTTGCCATATTCACCTTCAATATCTGTCTATATTTATGAGATGAGGTATTGTAATTATTTACACTATTTACATTGTTTGGACTGTTGTCCTCATCTTTGTTGCCATATTCACCTTCAATATCTGTCTATATTTCTGAGATGAGGTATTGTAATTATTTACACTATTGACATTGTTTGGACTGTTGTCCTCATCTTTGTTGCCATATTGACCCTCAATATCTGTCTATATTTATGAGATGAGGTATTGTAATTATTTACACGATTTACATTGTTCGGACTGTTGTCCTCATCTTTGTTGCCATATTCACCTTCAATATCTGTTTATATTTCTGAGATGAGGTATTGTAATTATTTACACTATTTACATTGTTTGGACTGTTGTCCTCATCTTTGTTGCCATATTCACCTTCAATATCTGTCTATATTTCTGAGATGAGGTATTGTAATTATTTACACTATTTACATTGTTTGAACTGTTGTCCTCATCTTTGTTGCCATATTCACCTTCAATATCTGTCTATATTTCTGAGATGAGGTATTGTAATTACTTACACTATTTATATTGTTTGGACTGTTATCCTCATCTTTGTTGTCATATTCACCTTCAATATCTGTCTACATTTCTGAGATGAGGTATTGTAATTATTTACACTATTGACATTGTTTGGACTGTTGTCCTCATCTTTGTTGCCATATTCACCTTCAATATCTGTCTATATTTCTGAGATGAGGTATTGTAATTATTTACACTATTTACATTGTTTGGACTGTTGTCCTCATCTTTGTTGCCATAGTCACAGTTTCATCAAATTTTAATGGAATGTTTACAACTTACTGACATTTGTCTTATTGACAAATGAATAAGATTGTTTGAAATTTTTTTTTTAGAAAATCTTGATAAAAAACTTTTTATAGGTGTTTTACACCACTTATTTATTTTTATGAAAACTTTAAAAATTTATTGAAAAAAAATTTCTTGTGGCTTAATATAGCCACTAGAAATTTTTTTTCAAAAATGTTAAATGCAAAACTCTTTGAATCCTCAATTTTTTTTTGGTAAAATTTGATCCCGTCTAACTGAAAATTCTGCTCTGAATTCTTGGACGAGCTTAAGTCACTGATGCCTCCTCAACAGGTGTTTACTCGTGCAACCAGACTGGCAACTGGGTCCCACCCATTCACAGTCAGGTTAGCCAAATGCAGACGACAATTCTACTCCTGCAGCTTCCTTCTCTCGCACTTCCCGCCTGTGGAACTCACTCCCGTATTCTTGCTTTCCTGACGGCTACAACCTCCAGAAATTTAAATGCAAAGTCAATACTCATCTACTAACCACTGGACTCTAGCTCTCTCCCCACCCCCGTATAACCTTCCCTTTCTCTCCACCTATGTATTTATAAAAAATAAAAAAAATTCTATACTATTTTAATGTGGATATAAAGTGGGGGATCGATTCTACATTACAATCAATATATAAATTGATCCCTCACTTTATGGTCACAATCATCCTTCTCTCATGCTTCTTTCCCCGTCCACTCTACTCTCATCAGTATTCTCATCCTTCTCTTACCCACTTCCTGTATCTGTCATCGCACCTGCTTTCTATTGTTCATTTCTAACTAGTTTGTACTCCTCACTCTTTTCTAATTAATCTTTTTACATTTATGTAACCCCCCCTGCACTTCAGTGGCGTTTCCGCCTTGCTTGGGGTGAAATGATTGAAAAAATAAAAAATAAAAAATAAAATAAAATAAAAACAATAACACTAAGATTTTACTTTATTAGAAAATCTTTTAATTGCTTCCATGAATTTATATATTAAGAATGATTATTTACATGTATTTACAATTTGAATTAAAATAAAGTTTTTAAACCTTTTAAAATTCAGTTTCAGTATTAGGGAGTATTCTTATTAAGTAAAACAATATTTTTTAACCATATATCCTCATATTACAGTGTATTTTTTAAAAATGATTTTGAATTATTTTTGTATGTGTGCTGATTTTTATAGATATGGATGATCATACATGACATTATCAGAAAATAAGAGTAGTAACTATATTAAATTTAAAGTAAAAATTCTCCATAATTCAATAAAACACAAGATTATGGTGCATATTTTCTTGAATTTTTAAAATTACTGAGTGCTTAAAAGCCCTTGTGTCATATTCTTCATTTATTTTTTTACGGATAAAACCACCATAGAACAGCATTAGATAAACTAATGTCACAGAATTCTTAAAAAGCTGTCAACATAAACAGCTACCACCAGGTTAAAAAATGCATTTCTGTGATATTTTAAGCTTGAAGGAAATAATAGTTGTTTCAAATCAGATTAATTATATTTTAAATCAACTGATATTCTTCAAATAAAGTTTCAGAAAAATATATTTTATTTTTTGAAGATTTTTTTTAAAAAGAAATTTACGTTTATCCTAACCATTATTATATTTTTTATTTTTTTGATCATTTCACCCCAAACAAGGCAATACTAACACTGGTGCACAGGGGGAGAAGATAATGAAGAACAGGTCTCTGGGGTGTCACTGAATGGGTAAGAGGAGGATGAAAACACTGGCGTGAAGAGAGCTGTGTGTTGTAAAAATCTTATGGAGAAAAACTTGGGGTATGTGTTTATAATAGACGTTTGGACAGTCTCATTGGTACAATTATATAATTGGATGTTGGTTTGTGTAAGGGGCATATTTGTCATTCATACAAATACTTCCCAGTCAATTCTAAACTTTCGGAATTGCTGAGATGTCTTATCTGAATGGAGCTGGGGTAGTTTAACTTCAGGTGCCTTTGTGTAGCTATCTAATGTCAAAGGCTGCTCTTTTGCTAGTTTTAAGATAGCCAGTGCACGTCCCATGGTTGTGATACCTAGCTCTTTGAGGATGTCTCGGTCTATCAGAGTGAGGTTATCCTTGGTTGATGCTTTCTCTCACAAAAATTTCAGCATAAGTCCTGATAGAGTCAGCTGGAAAGCCAATTTCAACAAGTCGCTCTTGCCAATCATTCGATCCTGTTCGCAGCGCCATGTAAAAATCTTATGGAACAACCAGCCAGTAATCAACTAGAATAGAAGTTGAATCTAACTGACCAAAAAACCACCCGGGCAAATTGGTAGGTGGTTTAAATAATAACCTGAGGGAGATTCCAATTCTGTTACAGGCAAGTCTATTCTGTAAGCATTGATTGGCTGATAATTTCAGTGTGTATATTGAGCTCCATAAATATTGAGCACAATATCCACACTTTTGAATATTCACCTTCCTGCAGGTAGACAAAAGAAGACAGCCATGTTGAAAGGTCAGTTATTTGACTTCTACATGTGCGAAGAGAGTAGAAAGCGAGAACAACAACATAGAGGGGGGTGTCGAGGAAAGAAGAAATGGCAACTGACATTGCATTTAAACTCTTGTAGATAGTAGCTATCAGGGAAACAAGAAGGGAGTTTCACAAGTGAGAAGTGCAAAAAAGAAGCTGTTAGAGTAGAAGTTGCAGTTACATTTTATTGGTTTCACTGTAAAAGGGTGGGATCTAGTTGCCAGTCTAGTAGCTTGGGTAAATTCATGCAAAGGGGACATCAGGGAGCTAAGCTCATCAGAGCCGGAAGTTGTGAAAGTATTTGTAGAAAAGACAGAGGGAAGCCACATCACGTTGGTGAGAAAGTGACTGGAATTGACCTCCTAGGTCACGATTGATTACATTACAAATTTTCCTTTGGATTTTTTTCGAGAACCCTGACATAAATAGCAGAGGTGCCCTACCAGATGCAACAGCTGTATTCAATACATGGGCAGATGGTAGATTTGTATATGTACAAGATGGATTCAATTGAGAAAAGCTTCCTGGACCAATCTTCCCAGCTGCAGATTTAACTATTGATTCAACATAGTCGTTCCCCTTGAGATTGGCTGAGAGAGTTAGGCTGAGGAGGCGTAGTATATTGCTTTCAGGGAGACTAGCACGATCCATGCTGATGGTGGAGGGTAAAAGAGATTGCCCATGGTGGTTAAAGGATAGCAGTTTTGTTTTAGAAGCATTAAAATTTACGAGCCATTTCTTACCCAAGCCCAACCAGAGATTAGAAGTTCTTTTCAAAATCAACAGTGAGATTTGCTTTGTCAACCTCGGCAGATTTTTTATTGAGGCAGGAGTAAATGGTGGAGTCATCAGCATTGGGATCTGATTACATCAGGAAGATCATTGATGAAGATCTGAAAAAGCATAGGACCTTGAATAAAGCCTTGTGGGACGCCTGCGTTTATATGATAGGATTTCGAAGCATGCCCATTTAATACAGCATTCATTACGCGATTTGATAGAATTGATTGGATTAAATCAAATTAGCATCCAGTTTTACCCATTAAAAAGTCATTTTTTAAAAATGATGTGAAATTAAAAATTTTAAAAAAATTCAAAACAAAAACTCCTTTCAATCAATTTAAATTAGGAATATGGTTAGGTTTTGAAGGCTGTGACAATGCGTTTAGTAAAATAAAGGAAAGTAAAGAAGGTGTTGGGTATTACCTACATTAATATTTCGAGATTAATATCTCATCTTCAGAATGTTAGAGATCTTGTGTTTGAGTCTATGCCTTTCCTGGCTGCTGCTTCTGTTGTTAATTTTAGTGTGAGTGTGTGTGTGTGTGTAAGTGTGCTAGTGCATTTATGTGTGTGTGTGTTTATGTGTTTATGGTGTGTATATGTGTGAGTGATAGTTGGGATTTTTATGGTCGGATGATTCTGTAATTTTTTTTTTTACAGGTAGGAATTTTAACTCTGCACAAAACCCCTTTATCTTTTGGGTGAGGTTGTTTTGAATTCAGTTTTTCTTTCTTCTAGACTGGTTGCTAGCCAAGACTAAAGAACCTAGTCAGTCCTACTATTTACCCATAGCTAGGGGGAAAAGAGATGGATTCATGCCTTCCCTAAGGTTATTACTGATTAATTCAGCCGAAATTTCAACTCAGCTGATTTCTCAATCTGAGTCACTATCCATTACTCTGCCATGTCTCCTAATTGAAACAAGTTTTTTTTTTTAATCATATTGCCCCAAGCAAACAGTTTACTACCACTGGTGACCAGGGGGTTATATAGAAGCAAAGATATGGGAAAGAGTGATAGGTTATAAGGGGTGTCAGGAAGTGGGTAAGAGAAGGATGAGAATACTGATGAGAGTAGAGTGGACGGGGAAAGGAAGCATGAGAGAAGGATGACTGTGACCATAAAGTGAGGGATCAATTTATATATTGATTGTAATGTAGAATCGATCCCCCGCTTTATATCCACATTAAAATAGTATAGAATTTTTTTTTATTTTTTATAATCATATCGCCCCAAGCAAGGCATTTTACTGCCACTGTTTTGCAGGGGGTTACATAGGAGGAAAGTTATGAGAAAGAGTGATAGGTTATAGGGAGTGTCAGGAAGTGGGTAAGAGATAGATGAGAATACTGATGAGAGAGTGGACAGAGAAAGGAGCATGACAGAGAGGATGCAGGTTAGTGAGATAGGAGATGACTATTGACTTTACGTTTAAATTCTCGGAGATTATAGCTGTCGGGGAAGCAAGTAAATGGAAGGGTTTTTTTTATAATCACATCACAAGACAGTTTACTACCACTGGTGACCAGGGGGTTATATAGAAGCAAAGATATGGGAAAGAGTGATAGGTTATGAGGGGTGTCAGGAAGTGGGTAAGAGAAGGATGAGAATACTGATGAGAGTGGAGTGGACGGAGAAAGGAGCATGAGAAAGAAGATGCAGGTTAGTGAGATAGGAGATGACTATTGACTTTACATTTAAATTCTTGGAGATTATAGCTGTCAAGAAAGCAAGTAAATGGAAAGGGAATTCCACAGGTGGGAAGTGTGAGAAAAGAAGCTGCTGGAGTAGAATTTGCATTTACAATTTATTGGTTTCACAGTAAAAGGGTGGGACCTAGTTGCTAATCTTGCTGCTCGAGTAAATTCATATATAGGGGGCACCAGTGAGCTAAGTTAATCGAGGCAAAAGCCGTGAAAGAAGAGACATAGGGTAGCCAGATTGCGTCAGTGAGAAAGTGACTGTATCCAAGCTGCTAAGTCGGGGTCAATCACAACATTACAGATTCTTTGTTGGATTTAGTCGAGGACCCCTACTGTCTGATTTTTTTTTTTTTGTGCTCTTGTAGATGGTAGCTGAATGTAGGACTATTCTTTCAAATTATTTGGAAAAATTTCAATATTTAAACAATTTTAGGTGGGGGGCTCAGTTTCTCATACAACATTACAATAAATCGGTCCTCCATTTTAGAACCACTCGCACTGGGGTTGCTTTGTTTGTTTTTTTTTGTTTTTTTGATGAGTTCTTGCCCTTTTTTTAAACTGAGAAACTCCCCCCCCCCCACCAAATTATTTAAATATTGAAAATTTTCCAAATTTATTTTGTCAATCAGAAAGTTTCGGGTGTAATCGATAAGATTGCACTAAAATAAAGTAAAATAAATTGATAATCAACAAATTTACAGGTGGTGGTAATGTCATACCAGCAAGTGGTTCCAAAATGGAGGATTGATTTACTATAACGTTCTATGAGAAACTGAGCCCTCCCTAAAATTGTTTAAATACTGAAATTTTTCCAAATTTTTTGTCAGTCAAAAAGTTGAGGGTGTAATCGATAAGATTACACTGAAAATCGTAAAAAAAATAAATGAAGAACAACAAATTTAATGGTAGTGGTGATGTTGTACAGGTCCGCCCCTTTGAGATTTCACTTGCCCAATCGACTCAATCAATTAAAAACTTAATTGGGTGATTAAAGTTTATTGCTTTACTCCCCCGCGGTTGATTAAAAATCTCACAATGGAATGTGTTACTTCAAATATAGAAAAAGGAAATCTGATTTCTTTTACAACCTAAAAGTATGCCATTGAAGATTCACAAGTTACTTAGAATGACCTAAAATGACATTATTGAACTCTGTTTCACTTTTATCATCCTTGTCAGTGTAAACATTTGTTTAATTAACACTTCCAGAGTGAAGCCAAAATGTCTCTGTTGCCCAGATTAAAGACACTCACAGATTTTTAAAAACTCATTTGGAAAAATATTATACTTGACTCAACATTTTCCACTCCACTTACAAAATGTAAAAACAAACATTTGAAAGAAAGAAAAAAAATATGCATATTTCTTTCAACCACACATCGAAAAACAAATTATACAAGTAATTCTTTTGATAGAAAATCGTTGAGAAAATCAGTTTTTTCTTTTTTATCATCTCTGAGATAGAGGTTGTAGTCAAACGGAAAAAAGAAACTAAGAATTTAGGTACCTTCACTCAAATGCAAAAAAAAAAAACAGCATATCATGATGTTAAAAGGGTTTAAATTTAATAAAAACAAAGTTTTATCAGCAAAATGTTTCATGCTATTATTAAGAGGAAAGATCAAATTTTGTTGTTATATTTTTAAATTTTTAACACATTCGAAATTTTAATTAAAATTTCATTTTCTGTTTTCTGTCAGCGATTCATGCTGTTTTTATGTAAGGCGACTATTAAGAAAATGGAGTTGGTCGAATAAAATGATTTGGGGGGCAAGTAAATTTTCCCTCGCTCTTGGCCACTGGTCAAGTGATTTCTTTTTCAAATCTCAAAGACTGGTTTGGAATATAGAGTTGAAGTAGACTTTAGAAAGGACTATAAACCCATTCCCAAGCAAGAAACAAGGCCAGAGAGGGGCATAAATCAGGTGATAAGTGAATCTATCTGCTCCTCTTGAGAAAAAAAATAAATATTAAATAAAATTTCAGAGTTGAGGTCGAGACTTTAGAAGTAGAGAGTTGAAGTAGATTTTAGAAGGAACTGGAAACCCAGTCCTCAACAGGAAACAAGATATTCACTTCTACTTTTGGGGAGGAGTGTCAACTGGATGATAACCTATAATTTGTATTATATGTAAGTGCTTTTTTTTTTCTTTTTTTCTTTTTGTCTTTACAAAATAATTTGCTTTAATTTTTTCTTTTTTTTTGTCTCTATTTTAGGTTGAGAAAATGCTTCCTATGACAAACACGTTTCAAAAATGTGTAATCTCAGGTCGTGTATAATTAATTATTTCTGTCGGATCAAAATTGTGTTTAAATAAACTGTTAAAAAAGGATTTACCATTTGTAACTGATGTGTACATCTACATTTTCGTAATTCCAAACACATCTCTCGTTAAAAACACTTTTGGGAGTAGTTCTTAAAAATTTTTAAATATTGGTGTCAAATATTTTCAAATATATTTGCCCCCATATTTATAGTTATTGTGTGTGGGCCTTTCTTCTGAGGCTATCGGAATTATGAGTTAATGAAACCATCAAAAAAAAATTTTTTTAAATGACTGTATTTTATATATATATATATATATATATATATATATATATTTTTTTTTTTTTTTCATTTCTTTCACAAAGTCAATCTTTTTATCTCGCTTTATAATAATCTTTGAACATTATACCTACATTGTGACGAAAGATACACATGATGGTGTTCGCATATGGGAGATAACAATGTTACAGCCTTTTTTAACAATAATAAATCGCTAAAAAATGTTTTTTACCCAGGTTGGCTATCTTTTTTTTCTGATGTAAGGTTTGGAACTTTTCCTTTAGCTCTTATTGTATTATTGCTTGCAAAACAATCATATTTTGATCTCAAGTCAAGCAAACGCTTCAGGGAAAACTTACCAGGAACATCTTTTGAGATCAGCATCTTTGATACAAAACCAAGTGAAGCAAATGGAATTTTGAAACTCTGCAGGCACTTTTTTTTACCAAAATAATGTCGTAATACTGCTTAAAAAAACCCAAAAAACAACCCAAAAAAATGAAATTGGAGGAAATTTTTTTTTTAAATATCAAAGAAAACTAAATACTTTTGAATTTTAATGAAAACAATTTAAAAAAGAATATGAAAAAAACATTCTAAAGATAATTTTCATCTTACTTATATAACATCTTACTAAAAAGAAAAAAAAATAAAGTGATCAGATGTTTTTTGTTTAACTCCAATGCTTCAACCAACTTTTATCATTACTATTTATCTTCAGTCTGTATAATCCTGAAATCTATTCCCTATTTCTGGATATTTGGGAAAATTTCACTATTTCAGAACTGGTCAGTTGCTCATCTGGACAACCTTATTTTGCTTCGAGACATTCAAATTATTTTCAGTGGTTAGACCCTGGAGATTTTATACTTGGAAACTGGTACAAAGACATTCCCTTTTTTCTTTTTTTTTTTAAATAAAAAAAAAAAAATTCTAATATTAGCCATTGCTTGGCTATTTTTTGTAAGAATCTATAAACAATAATTTATTCTGTTGTACATAGGCATGAGAGCAGGAAAGTGTTTACGACATAGAGAAACTCTTGTTAAGCCTTCAACTAAGTGTTGGACTGGTCCCACTAGAAATGAAGAAAACCCCCAAAACCCCACCCCCATCAACTTCTATTCACAACAACAAACCAAAAATCCCACCTTTGATGACCAGAAAAAATATTCCCTGATCTCCCAAAATCACTTCAGCAAGGACAAACTCTGACCCTGTTGAGGGGAGCAGAAAAAAGAGACCCAGAAACAAATCCATTGTCGAAGAGTGGGCAAAATTCTCTACGGAAACCCTGACAGCTGCAAATTCTATGTTCAGTCTTAGCAGTGCCCCCCTTGTAACGATGGGAAATACAGACAACAGTACACAGGAGAAATCCCTTACCGAACGGGTATCCTTGCTCCTTGAAAATGCCCCAAATTCCGAAACGGACAAGCAAGACCCGCCCCGCTGGAAGCGACCACTGACTGAAGAGTGCTTACATTGTGGAAAGATGTTTTGTCGGGCCGCGGATCTTCGACTTCACATGCGCACACACACTGGGGAGAGACCTTACAAATGTGATATTTGCCCGAAAGCTTTTGCCCAGTCGAGCCACCTAACTAAACATCGTCGTGTTCACACGGGAGAACGTCCTTACAAGTGCGCTTTGTGTGATCTGTCATTTACGCAGTCAAGTAATCTTAAAAAACATGTACGCACCCACTTCAAAGTTGGGAAAAAAAAGAAAGCTTTAACAGCGACAACTGGTGTCAATGTTGTTTTAACTACGCAGGGCAACAGTGGAAATTTGAAATCAGTTGGTGCCAACAATTGCAATATTAACAGTAACCCCAATAATAGCCGGCTATTTCACAAGTGCAAATTTTGTTGGCGGCAGTTTTTGTCCTACACTGCCCTTCAAGTTCATATCAAAAAACACATTCGCTGGCCGCGCTCTACTCCCACACCTGCACCTACTCTTCCTGCCTTACCCCAACCTCAGTTATCAGCACCCCCTATTCAGAGGAATCCCAGACCTACTTTTAACCAAACTCATAGTCAAAGACATTCATCTAACAGTCTTCCAGCTTTGTCTGCTTCATCAACACCTCCTACAAATGTCTCCTACTCATTGTCTAGTTCCAAACTGCCGGTTACTGATGTAATCGATGTCTGTGATGAGGGGCAAACTAATCAAAATGTTAGCGAGGTTTCAAATAACCAGAGCGAGTTTTACAATTGTGCTAAATGTCCTGCTCGTTATTCAGATCTTGGCGATTTGTTGAGTCACGCCTGCTACGAGCATAATGATGCTTTTCAGTGTCGTTTGTGCCCTGCCATTTTCATTCGTCGTCCCGATCTCGAAGCACACAGTAACCTCCACACTTTGCAAGCCCGTCGTGAACTCGAACGTGATCGAATAGTCGAGAAGTCGATCAGTGCATCCGATCCGGTCCCATCGAACGTTGTCATTCAAAGCTTTCAGTGCAATCAGTGTGAGCTGAGATTTTCTCACTCTGAGGACTTCACCCGTCATCTAGAGGCGAAACACAGTCAAGAGAAAACCCCGGTGGCTCTGCCACGAACTGTGACTTTAGCTAGGAGATCTCTACGCCGAGCCTTGACAACCCACCCAGCAACATCAACGCCACCACTACAACACCTTCCCTTAAGACCACTACGAAGACCAGAATCAAGATGGTCCCGTCCACTCTGGGGAGGTGGTACTCCCTTCTTTAAGGGAGCACTAGGAGGTGCCCGTGAATCGACACCATTTGGAAATCCATCGCTGGCAAATTTTAGAGGCAGCACTGTCCGTAGGCTGGGGAGCTTACGACGTCCACACGGCTGTGTGCGTTGTGGTAAATCATTTTTGCGACCTGGAGATCTTCGGCTGCATATGCGTACCCACACAGGAGAAAAACCCTTTAGATGCGATTTATGTCCGAAAGCGTTTGCTCAAACCAGCCATTTGACCAAGCACAGACGGGTACATACAGGTGAACGTCCTTACAAGTGTGCCTTATGCAATTTGGGGTTTACACAGTCCAGCAATTTAAAGAAGCATGTTCGTATACATTTCAAACCTGTATCGAATAATCCTAATCATGAACAGACACCACAAGACCCTGCCCCCTCAGGTTGGAATGACCGCACACAGACTGATGAAAATCAAGGTGACAGAATACGTACAAATGAAGAGTTTTACCCATGTGCCTATTGTCAGCTGACTTTTTTCACCCAAAGCGCACTTGCTTCACATATGTCAGAGTGTACGAGAAGCCAGGAAAATATCTGCAGTGGAGAAACCACACCCCAGCAAAGTTCAGTTGTTGAGGGTCCTAATTTTGAGCAAAATTCAATTTTTGAGCCACAGTTTGCTTCGGATATAAGCCAGCCTGAAATAGTGCCGACCCAGTCAGCAGTGAGCAACTCTGGTGAAATCGAAGAGCAAAAGCCAGAAACTCAGAACGAGGCTTCCAGTAACAACGAGATATGTATAAAACAGGAAGTAAATGTTATGGAGGAGCAAGAGGTTAAACCTTTGGCGTTGCCACCTCCGTCAATCAACCTTGATGATTTCCCAGAACCAATAGAGCCCAAATTTGAAGTAATCGATTTAGAAGACTCTCCATCACCAACTACCTCTCCACCCTCGTCATCATTTCTTGGTAGACTTCTGCCACAGTTCCCTCAGCAGGGACCCTCATTCACTTCTTCTGCTGCCCCTTCTTTGGTCACCTCAGCATCAACTCCTGCTCTAGAATCAACCTCAACTTCCGTACTGACTTTCACTCCAGCTATTGAAAGTCCCATAACAGCCTCTTCAGTATTTGATCCTGCAAATCCTCGCCCCCATCTTTGTACTGTTTGTGGCAAGACATTTATTCGTACTGCCGACATTCGTCTTCACATGAGGACCCACACTGGAGAGCGACCATTTCGCTGCGATCTTTGCCCGAAAGCATTTTCACAAACAAGTCACCTTACAAAACATCGACGGGTGCACACAGGTGAGAGACCTTATAAGTGTGCAATCTGTAGCCTAGCTTTTACCCAGTCCAGTAACTTAAAAAAACATGTTCGAACACATGCTCGGAAGCGTTTAGGCTCAACAACACTGAGGTTTAGTCCTGGACAACCCAATAACTTGTCTGAAAATCCCTCATCCAGTTTGCCGGTGCCAGAAATCTCCCAGACGGAAGATGTCCCACCTAGTTCAGAAATGCCATCTCTTATGATTGAAAATCTTGAAGATGCCGAGCCAGCTTTTGTTGATAATCTCGTTAACTCCACCCTAGAACCAGGTAATTGTGTTAAAACTGAAACTGAATTTCAGGCAGGTGAGAACCTCCCACAGATTGAACCAGCTTCAGCAGATCCTGGAAGTAATTCAAATCTGGGCCAGTTCCAAGTAAAGACGGAAAGTTCAGATCTGGGTGCTACTTTGTCTTTGGGGGACGAGTTAGGAAACCCAAATGCTTACCCCAAAAATAACCCCGATTCATTCTTTCAGACAAGTTTTGAAAATCAGACGAGCTATACAAACTTGAGTGAATCCCTAGTAAAACAGGAGCTTACCTTGCCGAACGAGACTCAGCTTTTTCCAGTTGAACTCCCGTTGTTTCAGAAGACGACTGAAGCCGATGTCCCAAATTATGGAAGCTCTGCATCATATTCTGTCGCCTCTGAGGGCCAAGTCGAGTTCCTGTCGACTACCTCCACCGACGGACAGGTTCTAACGACTGTTGTACAATCAATAACTACTCCAAAACTATTTGAAACTGATGTCATTGATATTGATGACGACGACGATGAAGATGAAAACAATGATGATAACGATACACAGGGCAATACCACCGACCTTTCGCAGGAGTCCAACGATGGGTCAAAGCAAATCTCTCCATCGTCGGACTTGGGAACACAGATGACTTCAAAGAAATTTCCTTGCACTTACTGCAGTAAGACGTTTGGCCGCAGTTCTGACCTGGTGGCACATACACGCATTCACACTGGCGAACGACCATTCTCTTGCGACATTTGTGGCCGTAGTTTTACTCAGTTGAGCCATGTGACGAAACATCGTCGAGTACACACAGGGGAGAAGCCCTACAAGTGTCAGCAATGTGGGTCTGCTTTTAGTCAATCAAATAACCTTCGTAAACATTTGAAAACTCATCGCAAGTAATTTTGACATTTAATCCGGAAATGAAATAGCTTTTGTTTGTGATGGGGATTTTCATAGGTGGTTCTTTTTTTATGGGATGGATTAAATCTGACAAATTTAAAATTTTGTTTGTTTAAACATTATTTTTAATGACTACTCATATTTGAGTAGATGTTCTGTTTTTATTTGTTTATTTATTTACACCTACCTGCCTGAATATTTGAGAAATCTCTTTTAGAAAAATATGTGCCTTCTGGCAGGATTTGAAAATGCTGTATTAAATATGACATCCTCTGACTTCTTGGCAATGTAGGACGTCCCGATCAAACAAAGGCTGAATAGTGCTTTTGAATACACATCTCTCACAGTTCTTGAAATATACGAGTCCTGGGCATGACAGTAAACTGCATCCGGCAGCAAGGCCTCTGATTGGGGCATTGAGCATGGAACTACCCCTTAATTTCTGTTGTTCCCAGGTCTATCCTGACCCGGGGTGGTAGCACCAGTTAGGGTCTCAGCTATGGGCAAATTGTTAACCTCCCAAACTGGGGTCAAAACACTATGAAAACATAAAAATAGACTTTTATAGAAATATATACATTTTTGAAGAAAAAGTATAATTTTTTTTTAACCCTATTTTTTTTTTAAGGAAAAAAAAATTCTCAACAAAACATTTTTGAATACAAAAATAGAAGATATTTTCAGTTTTCTAAAATAAAAAAATAAAAAATCTGATGAAGTCAGCCTTCTCAACATAACTGAAACATTAAAAAAAAAAACAACCTTAAAACCCTACCTTTTTTTGGCATTAAATAACCCACAAAGTTGTTGATTTTGCCATTAAACAAAACTCAAACTCAAAATATACATATCTGCTCTGTTTTGTATCCTGAACAAACATGATTTTTAAAAATTAGCGTAAATCTGACATATTTTTAATTTATTTGTTTAACCATTATTTTAATGTATTACTTTTTTTTACTTTAATATTTGAGGAGATGCACTGTTTTTATTATTAAATAATATATTTATTTATTTACACCTACCTGCCTGAATATTTGAGAAATATTTTCCTAACAAGATTTATCATGTATTCAGGCCAGACTGTTTAATTATAAAAACAAAGCATCTAGTGAAATATGAGTATCCCTTAAAAATGGCATTAAACTAATGAATTATATATATATATATATATATATATATATATATATATTTACTGTATCGAGGCAGTAAATAATTTTCTAAACATATACTGTTAAGTATAAGAGACAATGAATGTCTATTATGTTTAATCATGAGCCGTTCTAAACGTCGTATTATGGCTTTAATTTCAGTTAGAAATAAAGACAAAAATTCTCCAACATTTGGATAATTTTTTATTAATTTGAATACATGGTTCTGTTGTCATTTCGCGCTATCATGGGGTGTGATGTCATAGAACCGCATTGCAAATTTGCAAACTGCATTTGTTATTTTTGGTAACTATTGCCGTTGCTGAGTGGAGTTTTATGTCGACACAAAATAAAATCGTTGGTGATGGTGGATGTTATTGTATTACTGTCTTAATAACCTCTCTGAAGATGGCTCATGTGAGCCGAAAGCTTAGAACCAAATTAATAAAAAATTATCCAAATGTTGGAGAATTTTTGTCTTTATTTTCAAGTGAAATTAAAACCAAAATATGATGTTTAGAACAGCTCATGATTAAACATAATAGACATTCATTGTTTCTTATATTTAACAGTATATGTTTAGAAAATACATATATATATTCATCCCCAGACAGATCTGTTTTGCTGTATCTCAGCTCTTGGTATGGTTAGACATCCGATTGCTTTTTACCCAGGATTGAAACCCCTACCGAATTGGAGTTAGTCGGCGATTTTACCTCTGAGCTACAGGCGCTCGGTAGAAGGAGGTAGACTTTTTAGCATGTACATTATTATCATACACACACCCAATAGCTGAGTGTGTTCTAATTCATTGCTGAATGAACGATGTGTAGATGCTAGAGTAGCTACTGTTTTTCAAAGTCTACCATTCTTCCAGAGTGCTCAATCAGGGTGTGAGAGCGTAAATATATAAACATGATTACATATAGTTATACTTGTCTCGAAAACCTTCTTCGAAAAATTTCGAATGAAGGAAAAAAATGGTTTTAAAAAGAAAAAAAGGAAAGAGCTTAGGACATGAAAGTCTGTCAAAAGTGTTCGAACAGAAATCAGCATGAAACCCAAAGAAAAAAGAAAAGAACTCAACACAAGTAATCGTCTAACAGAAAGTGCTCAATACAAAGGTAGAGCGAACTTAATAGAACCTAGTGAGCCAGATGAACCTGAAGAGATGTACGAGATACAAAGCTTGTCAGGAATTTTGTAGGCTATGTACTGAAGAGAAACTAGCTATAGCTTTGTATAAACAACCGACTAACTTACTGAATTCTAAGAATGAAATCCTGAATAAATGTAGGCATAGGAAACCCTGGCTATTAGATTAGGCCCATCGATCATTTTATTTTTTTGTTTTGTCTTTTACCTCTCCCCCTGAAAATTAAAAATTGAAAGTAATAAAATTGTTAACCCCACCTCCCTTGTGTTACGTCGTTACTTTGATTTTCTGGTCACATGGGGTTGTCTTAGTTACCTTTTTATATGTCATTTTTTCTTTCCCTCTTTAGCCAGCTTTCCCTGACAATCCATTTAGGAGAAACCTAGGTAGTTTCGTCTGGCTCATTAGGTTCTATTAAATATATAGGGATAACAATATATATAAATTTTTATATATCAAGAACAATTTTAGTGAGGAAACCCTAAACAAATTAATAAGCTGAAACTTGAAGGAGAAATTTACTCTATTCCCGGTAATGATTGCCACAAGGAATATACTAGCAGTATAGCCCAGCATTGTTCGGGTGTAATGAAAGCTTTAAAACTAATCCATGGTCCTGGAGCTCAGACTCTTTGGACGTTGGCACGAAAGACTAAAAAGCAATAGTTGTTTCCAGTTAAAGCAAAGCCATAGACTGAAAGAAAAATGAATGGATGTAAGTCAAATTTTGATTTCCTGCTATCGGTATCAAATAAGATTTTTTCGTCGTAAAATGAATTTGGAAGGATAAATAAGTCCTCCGAGTAAATGGCTGAGACTAAGAACTACATTTATGCATACTTAGAGCCAAACCCGAAGCAAAAACTAAAATAAAAGAGCTGAAAAAATACAGACATATAGGCAGATATCAGACACACACACAAACATCTTGCCTTTTATATATATATATTATCGATTTTCTACACTTTTGTAAGAACTGCAACCTTGAAATTCTGAATATCATTTCTTATGTCTTTGTCTATGAGTGTATCAAATTTGATTAAAATCAGACCACTCCTTTTATAACCCGATTTTTGTTGACTATCAATTTTCGATATTTATCGGGAGTACCGCGACACAAAACCTAGCTAAGAACACTCGCAGATGCTTATAGTTCAACTGTGTTAAATTTCAAGAAAATCGGTTCAGCCATTTCTGAGTCTATAGGTAACAGACACACAGACACAGTTCCATTTATAAATAAGTTTAGGTATATTTCGAGAATCAGGAAAGATGTGTTCCAAAAGTACTATTTGGGTCTTTGTTTGATCTGGAGGTTCTACGTAACTGAGAAGTCAACACAGATCATATCTGTCTATATTTCTGAGATGAGGTAGTATTTACAGTATTTACATTACTCAGACTATTGTCTTCGTCTTTGTTGCCATTTGTATGACATTTCGGCTGTTGTACACTCCGGCCTTCTTCAGGTGCTAGGGGAGATAGAAAAATCAGGTGTAGCTGACCACATATGAAGGGAAAAAAGGGAGCACCGTCCCTTATGGGATGATTGGTTGGTTGGTTGTTTTTGTTTTTATGGTAAAAATTGTTTTATGGCGGGTCATTTATTGCCAACTAAACTTTATTTATTTTCTTTCAACAATTTATTGTTGTTTTTATGTCTAGTAATACATTTTTCTTTTCAAGTATCAAGATTCATTGGGATTTGTTTTTTAAGGGCAGGGTCCCCAAGTCCTACCCTTGTTATTTAACCCATAACTGGAGGGAAGGGACGGATTAATACCTTTTCCAAGGGTACCAGTGCTTAAGTGAATGCAGGGTATTCAACTGGAATTCGAACTCTGCTCACCGATTTCTTTTTTTTTGAGCCGATATCCACTGCACCACAACGCACATCCGTCACTATACGCTTACAGCACCTGGTATTCCCAAGCGGTCCCCCATCTAAGTACTGACCAGGCTCAACGTTGCTTAACTTCGGTGATTGAGCGAGAACCGGTGTATTCAACGTGATAAGCTGTAAGCCCCTCTGGAATGAAGTTAAAATAATAGATAGAGAACGCCCCTGGAAACTACGTAAACTTAAGGGATCAGCATAAACTGCACCCAGCAGCAAGGCCACGCCCCTAATTGGGACGTTGTGAGGAGCATGAAACCACCTCTTAATTGCTGTTGTTCCCAGGTCCATCCTAACCCTCAGTGGTAGTACCTGTTAGTGTCCCAGCTATGGGCAAATAGTTTATCCCCAAACTTGTCAGAACATTATGAAAGCATAAAAAATATACTTTAATTGAAAAATCCATTTTTGAATGAAAAATATTATCAACAATGCATTTTTGAATGAAAAAAAAATTATTACTTTAACACATTTTTGAAGGAAAACAAATTATTGCCATAATACATTTTTGAATACAAAACTAGAAGACATCTTCAGTTTTCTAAAATAAAATAAAAATAATGAAAAAAAATTTTCATTAAAATCTGACTAAATCAACTTTCAGACTAAAAATCCTACGTTTTTGGCATTAAATAACAACCCACAGAGGTGTTGATATGCCGTTAAACAAAACTCAAACACAAACTCAAAATCTGACTAAATCAACTTCTTACTATAACCGAACATTAAAAAAGAATACCTTAAAACCCTACCTTTTTGGCATTAAATAACCCACAGAGGTGTTGATATGCCGTTAAAACTCAAACTCATCAGTTCCTTAAGGAATCAGCACATATGCTAGGCTTCAAAAATCTTTTAAGCCGACCAAGCATAGAGATGAACACAATATGGGAAACCAGTAATACGGAGTGCCAGAGAAAATCATTAGTGTTAAAAATCGCAATATAAGCTCTGGTAAAAAATACTAGAGAAAACCATTACATCAAAAAATTGCAATATGAACTCTGGTAAAAAAAAAAGGTTGTTGGACAATTATTTATAAGTCCCAAAAATTCAATTGATCTTAAGGACACAGGGCCCAGTGGATATAGATATTGGTTAGCTCCTGTGACTTGGCCCAAAGAGTTGCGAGTTCAATACCAGGCTACAGCAGTTAGAGTTTGAGGGAGATAACTCATGACTTTCAATTGCGGCAAGTAATGAGAATGGTATACCCCAGTGATTGTGATAAACAGTTCGGTTCGAAATTCCTAAAATGGCAACAAAGATGAGGACAACAGTTCGAATAATGTAAATACTGCGTATCTAATGAAGCAGGTTCAAATCCTGCTGGAGGACTAGATGTAAATAAATAATTATTTAAATCCTTTACTTTTAATCATTTGTAAACAAACATTTTTCATATTTTCGAAAGTTCATGACCTCAGGGCTAAAATTATTGCAATGACTTGGTTAAACGTAATCATAAAAATCTTGATAATGTTTAACTCCATACTCACGAAAAAAGAAAAGGCTGGATTTTTCCCTTGAGACCGCTATCGCTCGGTTCACACTCCACCCACGTCTATTGAACAGGTGAAGAGGCTCATCCCTTGTTTCCTGTTTAGGATGTGGTTTCTGGTTTTCTGTTTTCCAATCTTTTCACACCTATGTAGCCCCCTGCACATCAGTGGCGTTACTGCCTTGCTCGGGGTGATACGATTAAAAAAAAAAAAACTACCGTTACGTATTAGAAATTGTAACAGAAGACAAGAATATGATTTACCAAAACACAGAGCCAAATCCCAAATAAATATTTAATTTATTAAAAAACACAAAATAAAATATATACAAAATATACAATTATGGCATTCAAAACAGAAAGCATAGAGTTTACTGACGAAGTGTAACGATGGAGAAGAAGAAAGGGTGAATATTGTATGTGCAATTACTGGAAATCTTCAAATATATGTATATATAGATTAATTTTTAGTTTGGTCAAAGAAAATATTCAAAAACTCTATTTACTATTTTAGTTCCAGAAGGTCCTCTTTTGGGGTTTTCTTTGGTCAGCAACTTTTCATAGAGATTCTTTTGGCTGTATATAATATCAAAGCAGGAGTTGATAATGCCAGAAATTCTCTTTTGGCAACTGACGACTCCCTCCCAAAAACCTATTTTTATAAGGGCTAGCACCTAATTAGCATATTTCTGGATGTATCTAGATTTTTCTCGAATATACTGAAATGATCTAGAATCTTCCGAATGTTATATTTCTAATTTCTCTATTTTACCACTACTTCACGAATGAAAACTTTTTCGTATTAACAAGTCAGTCAGTTAGTTAAGTGCCATACGTGATACATGCTTGGGCGATCATGTCTCGACAGAAGATTATCCCGCAGTAGGTTGCCATTGCTTTCTGCGGTAGACTGGTTGCCAGCCAAGGCTACAGAACCCAATCTATCCTGTTATTTGACTTATAGCTAGAGGGAGGTGCGATGTATTATATTATTATGTAGTAATTAGTGGGGGATCATTTTATTACTTCTTAACAATAGAAAACCGATCACCCACTTTTTGACCAGTAGAAATTTTAATCATGATTCCAACTGTTATAATCAGTCAGTCAGTTAAAGTGCCATCGTGATACATGCTTGGGCAATCATGTCTCGAAAGAGACATGACTAACTGGACATATGATTATCCCGCAGTAGGTTGCCATTGCTTTCTGCGGTAGACTGGTTGCCGACCAAGGCTATAGGACCCAATCTGTCCTGTTATTTAACACATAACTGGAAGGAAGAAATGGATTAATACCTTTTCCCAAGGGTATTTGCGCGTAAGTGAATGCAATGAATTCAGTTGGAATTCGAACTTGGCTCCCCGATTTCTCGTTCCGAGCCGATATCCAATGCACCACAATGCACATCCTAGCACATTAACAAGTAGGACTCAGTAAAATCCCTTACTATAACTTTTAACCTTTTTTGTAGACTTTATTAATATTTTTTATATAGAAATACATCCTCGTATCCCTACCTTCACTCCTCAATATCTTTTGCTTTTTCTCTAAATTAAAAACAAGAAGTCATCCCCCTTATCCTCGGCCCTAAAAATGTTTTACTTATTAAGTTAAAATTTAAGATTTTAATTTCTGAGTTCAGATCTAAGTTTAAGTTCAAATCAAAGGAAATTATACAATTTAAAAATAGTATCCTAGCATTGAGGTGCAGTGGATATCGGCTCGGAATGAGAAATTGGGGAGCCAAGTTCAAATTCCAGTTGAATTCCTTGCATTCACTTACACGCAAATACCTTTCGGAAAGGTATTAATCTGTTTTTTCTCTCCAGTTATGGGTTAAATAACAGGACAGATTGGGTTCTATAGCCTTGGTCGGCAACCAGTCTACCGCAGAAAGTAATGGCAACCTTCTGCGGGATAATCTTCTTCCCAGTCAGTCATGTCTCTTTTGAGACATGATCGTCCAAGCGTGTTTCACGTATAGCCCTTAACTGACTGACTGAATATAATAGTTGGAATCATGGAAGTAATAAACTGATCCCCCACTAATTCCTATGTAATAATATAATACATTGCGTCTCCCTCTAGCTATGAGTCAAATAACAGAACAGATTGAGGGTTCTATAGCCTTGGTCGGCAACTAGGATACCGCAGAAAGCAATGGCAACCTACAGCGGGATAATCTTCTGCCCAGTCAGTCATGTCTCTTTCGAGACATGATCGCCCAAGCGTGTATCGCGCATGGCACTTAACTGACTGACTGAATATAATAATTGGGATCTTGATTAAGGCTTCTACTGGTCATAAAGTGGGGGAGGTCGGTTTTCTATTCTTATGAAGTAATAAACTGATCCCCCATTAATTACTACGTAATAATATAATACATTGCGTCTCCCTCTAGCTATGAGTCAAATAACAGGACAGATTGAGTTCTATAGCCTTGGTCGGCAACTAGGATGCCACAGAAAGTAATGGCAACCTACTGAGGGATAATCATCTGCCCAGTCAGTCATGTCTCTTTCAAGACATGATCACCCAAGCGTGCATCACGTATGGCATATAACTGACTGATCCCAGCATTATGTGATACATAACTCTCATGAACAATGCGAAAACCAAAAAATTCAAATCCTGGAACAGTTAGCTCATAATGTGCACCTGATGATTGCATAGGGCATGAAACTCATGCTGTAGACATCAGATAATATGTGTATTTATTAATATACTAGCAGTATAACCCAGTGTTGCTCGGGTGTAATGAAAGCTTTAAAACTAATCCATGGTCCTGGAGCTCAGACTCTTTGGACGTTGGCACGAAAGACTAAAAAGCAATAGTTGTTTCCAGTTAAAGCGAAACCGTAGACTGAAAGAAAAATGAATGGATGTAAGTCAAATTTTGATTTCGTGGTATCGATATTAAATAAGATTTTTTTGTTGTAAACTGAATTTTGAAGGCTAAATAAGTCCTCTGAGTAAATGGTATCATGGCTGAGACTAAGAACTACAATTATACCTACTTAGAGTCAAACCCGAAGCAAAAACTAAAATAAAAGGGCTGAAAAAATACAGACATATAGGCAGATAAACAGACACGCACACAAACATCTTGCCTTTTATATATATATATTATCGATTTTCTGCACTATTGTAAGAACCTGCAACCTTGAGACTTCTGAATATCGTTTCCTTATGTCTTTGTCTATGAGTGTATCAAATTTGATTAAAATCGGACCACTCCTTCTATAACCCGATTTTTTTGATTATCGATTTTCGATATATATCGGAGGTAACTCGACACAAAACCTAGCTAAGAACACTCGCAGACACTTATCGTACAACTGTGTAAATTTTCAAGAAAATCGGTTCAGCCGTTTCGGTGTCTATAGGTAACGGACACACACACACACACACACACACAAAGTTCCATTTATAAATAAGTTTAGATACTTTATAGCTATGGTCCTGGGTATGATGGTCAACTGCATCCAGCAGCAAGGCCTCTGATTGGGAGGTTGTGAGGAGCATGGAAATCATCTCTTAATTGCTGTTATTCCCAGGTCCACCTTGACCTGGAATGGTAGCACCTGTTAAGGTTCTAGCTATGGGCAAATAGTTATCCCTTAAAGTAGGGTCAAAACACTATAAAAATATGCAAATAGACTTTAATAGAAAAATATATTTTTTGAAAAAATATTACTAACAATACATTTTTGAAGGAAAAAAATTATTACCAGCAACACATTTTTTAATACAAAACTAGAAAACATCTTCAGTTTTCTAAAATAAAATAAAAAAATTTTCATCAAAATCTGACTAAATCAAGTTTCTCATTATAAACGAATATTAAAAAACCAATAAAAAAAACCCCCCTTAAAACCCTACCTTTTTGGCATTGAATAACACACAGAGGTTGATATGCCGTTAAGCGAAAGTCAAAACTCAATAGCCCTGTTATATCACATCGAGTACTTTTTTGTTTTTAATCATCTCACCCCAAGCAAGGCATTCCACTGCCACTATTGCGCATGGGGCTACATAGGGGAAGGTAAAGAGAAGGAGTGGTTAAACATAGGGAATGTCAGGAGGAAGGTGACAGATGAGTAAGGATAGCGAGGATGAGAGTTGGGCAGATGGGAAGAGTGCTTGATAGAACGGGAGCAGGTTAGTGTGTTAGGAGGTGTCTATTGACCTTACGTTTGAACTCCTGGAGATTGTAGCCGTCGGGGAAGCAATCGTTTGGAAGAGAATTCCACAGTCGGGAAGTGCGAGGAAAGAAACTGTTGGGGTAGAAGGTACGGCTGCATTTTATTGGTTTCACTGTAAAAGGGTGGGATCTAGTTGCTAATCTAGTATCTCGTTCAAATTCGTATTTAGGGGGGCACTGTTTTATTAACACCAGAAATATAGTTATATATGTGTGCATAATTGCATATATATATATATATTATGGCTTTAAAGGCGAGAAATATATTACTAAATAAATCGTCCTTTCATCTGTACGTAAGGACGTCCCCCCCCCACCCCCCCCCCCCCCCCCCCCCCCCCCCCCCCCCCCACCACCACCATGTTAATTTTGTTATTTATTATTTCAAATGTAGTTATGGACTCAACTACATAGGTAGAACGACATCAGGATTAAACAGCATGTACCTGCTAAAATACTAAACAAAACGTATTAATATTAATGCCCCCATAAGTATTTGATTAAATTAAAATATTAATATTCACGCCCCTAAAAATTATTTTTGAGTCTGCTCACATATTCTTTAAATTAGAAGTTATTTTATTCTGATTGGTCCACACTGTCTATGCAACAATGCCCCCCTGATTAAGGGGGTTTTGCTTGTTTTTAACCTTTTGAAACCCTTTAACTTGAAATAAACCTCATCACTTGATAAGACACAAGAAGTGTTGAAACAAAATAGCTACTTTTGTAGTCATATTATAACATATCCATGTTATAATTTCTGTATATATATATATATATATATATATATATATATATATATATATATATAGCGATTTTCTAAGCGTAACTTAGATGTGGCACAAGGCCGAAAGTAAGGAACACCCAGTGAGGATCGAACTCACTACTCAATTGTAACGATTCTAGACAAGCTTGCTAATCATTACACCACCTCGAGGTGTCCCTGTATATATATATATATATATATATATATATATATATATATAAACATGTTACGGAAATTAACGAATTTTAACGAAACTTGGTTATATAAGTAACCGACAATTTGTAATGAATTATTTTGAACATTATTTTTACCGATATTTAAGTAGATATTCTGTTCTTTAATTAAACAGTATTTTATATTTATATCTGATTATTTTACGATAAATTTATATATATATATATATATATATATATATATATATGCATTATTAACAGAGTTATTACTTTTATATTAATAAATATATATATTATCCTATGTTGATAGCATGACTCAGTTTCATACACGATACAATCATGAGGTGCATATTATAAACTGACCATTTAAGAGATTTAAATTAAATTTTATTTGATGTTCTTGGGAGTTAAATCTCACTATGTTAGGGTACTATTTTTTGATTTATTAAGAACTTAGTTTAAATAGATAAAAATTTCATGATAAAAATATCAAAATTAAAAAAGAAATAAAAAAAAATTTAAATTCTAGATTTATTCAAGGGGGGTAATTCGTAATTATCAGTAATAATAAATATTTGCAGGAGAAAAGCAAGCAAGAAAGGAAGAAAAATGCATAGTGGAATCTATGTTGATCTGCGTCTAAGGATTTGAGTAAGTATTTTTTTTTTCTCTTTGGTAGCATGCGGACATCAATTCAGTCATTAATTCATTTATTATTATTTTTTATATTTTTAATCATATCACCCCGAGCAAGGCGGTAATGCCACGGATGCGCAGGGGGCTACATAGGTGTGAAAAGATTGGAAAAGAGAAAAACCGGAAACCGCATCCTAAACAGGAAACAAGGGATGAGCCTGTTCAATAGACGTGGGTGGAGTGTGAACCGGGCGATAGTTTAGTCTATCTACTCCAATTAAAAAATAAAAAATAAAAAAAATAAAAAGGTTGGTGACTTGCTAATTACGAATTACATCCCTTTGAATACCTTACTCAGAATTTTCTTTTTTTCTTTTTAATAATTTTTTAATTTTAAATTTTTTTATCTTCATATAATTTTTATCTATTTGAATTATGGTCTTTATAAATTAAAAAATAGTACCTTAACATTGTAAGATTTAATTTCCATGAATATCAAACTCTTAAACAGTCAGTTTATAATTTGCACCTGAAACTCCAAGTTGGGCCATCAACTTAGGATATATATATATATATATATATATATATATATATATATATATATATACTACTGGCCATAATTATTAGGCCACCCTAGTGTTTTAAAAAAAATGATGTGCTTCATACTATTTTTTTAGTATTTATTGCTAAGTGGATAATTGTAAATGAAAATAGAACGGTTCTTTTGTTAATATTGCACAATAACATGTGCATCAAATGAATTTATAAATATTTAATAATTACCTATATTGCAGTTTCATCAATGAAAGAATGAAGACAATTTAGGGTGATTCAGAAAATTTTTCTTTGCTTCCTTGCCTTGTAAAATCTTGCAAAGTAATAATAGCAAAAGAACCATTCTATTTTAATTTAGAATTATCCACGTGGCAATAAATACTTAAAGTAGTAGGAAATACATCATTTCTTTTAAAAAAACTGGCCTCGCCTAATAATTATGGCCGGTAGTGTATATATATATATATATATATATATATATATATATATATATAATTTATTTTTATACATTATTTTTAAAGGATAGTCGTATTTAAGTAGATACTGTTTTTTATAATTAAACAGTATATTTATTTTCATCTACTGGCCTCAATAATCAAAAACTCTTGTTAGAAAAATGTGTCCTCTGGCAGGTTTTGAACCTGCATTCCCTAAGGGAAACTGTCATTAGATTGGATGTGTTTTAACCATTCAACCGCACAGAACAAATCATCAAACAGGATTTTTAAACACTCACTTTCCCAATTTTTTTAAAAACACTTTTCAGGCTGTTTTTAACCATCAGGTTTAATGACAGTTTCCCCTAGGAGATGCAGGTTCAGGCTTTACCAAAGGCAGCCTTTGAGATTTCACTTGCTGATGACTTAGTTGATTAAAAACTTAATTGGGCATTTAAAGTTTATTGCTTTACTTGCTCACGGTCAAATAAAGAAAAAGAAAATCTGATTTCTTTTACAATCCAAAAGTATGCCATTGAAAATTCACAAGTTACCTGAAATGACCTACAATTACATTATTGAACCCTTGGCTTTTATCGTCCCTGGTCAGTGTAAACATTTGTTTAATTGCTTCCAGAGTGAAGCCAAAATGTCATTCACAAATAAAGAGTCTGCAATGTACTGTAAAGATCGTCAAATTGTAAGCATTTACATTTACAACTTGTCTACATGTATTTATAAATTTAGATTACTTTTTTTTTCTGAACTTTATTAAAAACTAAATTTTATTTGTTTGTAAGCTTAAAAGAGATTCTCATTGACCATATATTATTAAAAATGCATTTATAAATAAAATACAGAACTGGGTATGGTTATTTGTGGTTTAGCCTAGTGATAAGTAAATTTGACTTAAGTCATCTTTCCTGGAACAAATTACCAATGTAAGGTGAAGGTGAGGTATATCTGCATATATATATGTGTGTGTGTGTGTATATATATATATATATATATATATATATATATAAACCCAGGTAAAGAGGTCTCAAGGTTTTACGATTTTGAGTTCCCTGGCATTTTTTTTATAAACAGTGCTCAATACAATAAATATTGTATAGCCTAATAAAATCATATAATTATGAATTAAAAGTACATTGTGACATGGAAAGTTCTATGTTTTAAGATAGAATCTCGTCATCAAGCACTGTTGGTTGTTGTATATATATATATATACTGTCTTCATTTAAAATACCTACCCTTCTAGTCGTAGTACCCATCATTTTTTTCATTTCCTAGATCGATTTTGAAAAGAGAGAAATCAAAACCAGTCTGCTATTTTTTCTTTCTTTTTATTTTCTCATGTATATTTATATATTTTCTTTTTGTTTCTTCAGTTTTTATCTAATTTACATGAAATGTTTATTTTAATGGAAATAACAAAATTTCACACCCTGAGAAAATTTAGAAAAAAAAATTTCAATTTTTCTCAAATTGAAAGAAATATATTTTTGACAATGGAGACTGTGAAAACAATATGAAACAAATGATTTTAGAAGCAAGCACGATTTAAATTCGAATGAGGTCTTCTTTTTTTATAATAGTTTTAATTTTTTTTTTTTAATCATATCACCCCAAGCAAGGCGATAACGCCACTGGTGTGCAGGGGGCTACGTAAGAGTGAAAAGATTGGAAAAGAGAAAAACCGGAAACCACATCCTAAACAGGAAACTAGGGATAAGCCTCTTCACCTGTTCAATAGACGTGGGTGGAGTGTGAACTGGGCGATAGTTTAGTCTATCTACTCCAATTGAAAAAAAAATAAAATAAAAAAAAAGTGAAAAGATGGGAAAAGAGAAAAACCGGAAAGCACATCCTAAACAGGAAACAAGGGATGAGCCTCTTCACCTGTTCAATAGACGTGGGTGGAGTGTGAACCGGGCGATAGTTTAGTCTATCTACTCCAATTGAAAAAAAAAATAAAATAAAAAAAAAGTGAATATGATTGTTGCATATTTGACAATGATATATTCATTGGGTCAGACATTCACGCTTGCATACCCTCAGCAAAGTTTTTTTAACCCTTGCTGGACTGGTTGGCAACATATTACATATGTACAGACCTGAATTTGGGGAACGAAGATGTGAATTTCAAAAACAAAAAACAATCCCCCAAAAACCTGTGTTCAAATCTTGATCTCTTTAAATTTTGTATTTTTTTATGTGTCATTTTTAATTAAAAAAATTTCAATATTACTTTTCGTCAAAATTAAATTTTAAATTTGTTGTTTGTTTATTTTTTAATGCACTCGCAAGCAAGGTGATGAAGCCACTAAGATGCAAGAGGGGGTTACTGGGAGTAAAAGGAATATTTTTTTTTAAATCTTCAGAAGGAACCGGGTATCCAATCCTAAACGAGAAACAAGAGATAAACCTCTACTCTTGTTCAAAAGACTGGGAAGGAATGTGAATCGGTGAAGACTGTTATTTTCATTTTCAGCACTTCAACGTTTTTTGTTTTTTTTTTGTTTTTTTTTTTGTTTAATGGTACACCAACTTCTTATGGGTCATTTAATACTGAAATTTAATTTTCTTGGGAACTTTGAAGTAATGAAAATATGATATGTTATTCTGCTTTCACAATTGAATACATGGTAAATGATACTCAGCTTTTGTGCATATATATGTTTGAATTTTTATTTCTCTTAACATTAATATTTTTTAATAGATACTCATATTTAAGTGGAAAGTCTGTTATTTATATATCGTTCATTCAGTAATGAATAAGAACACTCTCACTACTGGCGTATGAATACATGGTATATCATATACTAAAAGTCTGCCTCCTTCTACCGAGCGCCCATAGCTCAGAGGTAGAATCGCCGACTCACGCCAGTTCAGTTGGGTTTCAATCCTGGGTTAAAAGCAATTAGATGTCTAACCATACTGATGAGCTGTGATACAGTGAAACAGATCTGTCTGCGGATGACTATTTGCGCTCTCACACGCCGATTGAGCACTCTGGAAGAATGGTAGACTTAGAAAAAACAGTAGCTACTCTAGCATCTACACATCATTCATTCAGTCATGAATCAGAACACTCTCACTACTGGTGTATGAATATATGGTATCACATGCTAAAAGTCTGCCTTCTTCTACCGAGCGCTCATAGCTCAGAGGTAGAATCGCCGACTGATGGCAATTCGGTCTGGTTTCAAACCTGGGTTAAAAGCAATTGGATGTCTAACCATACTGATGAGCTGTGATACAGCGAAACAGATCTATCTGTGAATGACTATATATATATATATATATATATATATATAATATAACAGTACATCATAATTTTCACTGGCGTTAATCATTTGAGATATCTTATTTTGAAAATATCTATCTCCCAGCAGGAATCGAACCTGGCATACTCCCAACACCGGGAAGATGTGGTCTTTTGATCAGACATGTCTTACCACTAGACTACGAAAGATTTCATGGCTGACAAGATTCAATTTAATCCTTAAATAGATATTCCTCTAATTCTATTTATCAAATGATTAATATCTGTTCAGATTGTATCGAATGTAAACAAACTCAGCCAAATACAATATTATGAAATTATTTGAAACTGGTATTAGCTGACATATTTGAATTTTTATTTGTTGTAACATTTATTTTTTAAAGGATACTTGTATTTGAGTGGAAAACCTGTTTATATATATATAAATATATATATATATCTCCAAGTGAATAAGGAACGAAGAAAAAATTAACAACGTTCAAAACATTAATTTAAAAGAGTGCTCAATAGAAAATAGAGCTATGAATATTTATTATAAATTATAGTTTAGAACGTGTACAAATTATCATTTTACGACAGATCTGTTTTGCTGTATCACATCTCATCAGTACAGTTCTAGCCAGGATTGAAACCCGATGAAATTGACATCAGAGATTTTACCTATGAGCTATGGGCACTCGATAAAAGGAGCAGACTTTTAGCGTATGATGTAACATGTAAACATACACTGATTCATGACTGAATGAACGATGCGTAGATGCTAGAGTAGCTACTGTTTATTCAAAGTCTACCATTCTTTCAAAATGCTCAATCAGGGCGTGAGAGCGTTATGTATTAAAAGTTGTACAAAAGGAAAGAAAATGATTTACCAAAACATAGAGCTAAATCACAAACAAATATTTAATTTAAAAAAAATAAATAAAATATGTACAAAGATACAACTGTGGCATTACAATAACTCATCTCAAAAATATAGACGGATATTGAAGGTGAATTTGGCAACAAAGATGAGGACAACAGTTCCGAACAATGTAAATAGTGTAAATGATTCCAGTACCTCATCTCAGAAATATACACGGATATTGAAATCTGCCACCTTTTACACTATTAACAGCATAATTTACTAATTCTCTATTTTCAGTGGCTCTTAGGCCTTATTTGAATAATAAGTAAAAAAGAAAAGAAAAAGCTTCAAAGCTGAAAAGAATTTTTTTTCAAATTTTATACTATTGCCTGCAATCTCCTTCACTAAAAAAAAAACTTATTGTCTAAATTAGTGTTTCTTAACATTTTTTTTTTTAATTTCAGGGTGCGCTTGTAGAATAAATAAAACTTTGGTGAACATTTTAAATTCTAATATTGGCAAAATTTGTTATAAACGATCTTCTGAAATAAGCATTTATTGTGACGTATTACATTGTATATTTAAGTCTGTTTTTCTTAAAAAAAATTTGTGCCAAGTTCAAATTCCAGGTGAATTTGTTGCATTCACTTATACACAAATACCCTTAGGAAAGGTATAAATCCATCTCTTCCCTCTAGTTAGGGGTTAAATAACAGGATAGATTGGTTTCTGTAGCCTTGGTTGGCAACCAGTCTACCACAGAAAGTAATGGCAGCCTACTGCAGGAAAATCTTTTACCCAGTCAGTTATGTCTCTTTCGAGACATAATCACCAAAGCATGTATGACGTATGACACTTGACTGACTAGCTTTTGTTATAACAAAATATAGTTTTCCTCTTGTCTCTTTTAAAGTTGTACTGTTACTTTCCTCAGATCATAATTAGAATATTTACATAAACATTTATTAATTTTCTTTTTTTTTTTTTTAAATCATTTAACTGCTACTGGTGCACAGGGGGTTATATAAGAAGTGAGTGATGAGAAAGAGGAACAAGTTACAGGGGGTGTCAGGGAATGGGTAAGAGAAGGATGAGAACACTGGTGGGAAGAGGGTTACATGAGCGTAAAGTGGAAACTAAAAAGAACATGATACAAGGGTTGCCAGGGAAAAAATACGAGTCAAGGAGATAAGAGATGGCAATTATCTAAATCGAAATATAAACTTCTTTATAAATGGAACTTTGTGTGTGTGTGTGTGTGTGTGTCCGTTACCTATAGACTCCGAAATGGCTGAACCGATTTTCTTGAAAATTTACACAGTTGTACTATAAGCATCTGCGAGTATTCTTAGCTAGGTTTTGTGTCGAGGTACCCCCCGATAAATATCGAAAATCGATAGTCGAAAAAATCAGGTTATAGAAGGAGTGGTCCGATTTTAATCAAATTTGATACACTCATAGACAAAGACATAAGAAACGATATTCAGAAGTTTCAAGGTTGCAGTTCTTACAATAGTGCAGAAAATCGATAATATATATATATAAATAAAAGGCAAGATGTTTGTGTGTGTGTCTGTTTACCTGCCTGTATGTCTATATTTTTTTCAGCCCTTTTATTTTAGTTTTTGCTTTGGGTTTGGCTCTAAGTAGGTATAATTGTAGTTCTTAGTCTCAGCCATGATATCATTTACTCAAAGGACTTATTTAGCCTTTCAATATTCAGTTTACGACGAAAAAAACTTATGTGGTATCAATACCAGGAAATTAAAATTTTACTTACATCCATTCATTTTTCTTTCACTTTAACTGGAAACAACTATTGCTTTTTAGTCTTTCGTGCCAACGTCCAAAGAGTGTGAGCGCCAGGACCATGGATTAGTTTTAAGCTTTCATTACACCCGAGCAATGCCAGGCTATACTGCTAGTTAATTTTTAAAAAAAAGAAAAAAAAAACGAAAAAAGAACAAACGCCCTTCAAGTAAAAGCAGCAAATGTCAAAGTTTATAATTCAAAATATTTACTTGCCTAATTAATTTTTGCCTCCAGATGTTCAATTTAATCGAGTCCCAAGAATCCCCCGCCCAGAAAAAAAAAGTGTAAAGCTTCTTTCATTCATACTTTTTTTCTTTTTTGTGCTATTTTTCTTCAAGGTGTTGGTGATCATGACTCTCCACAACTTCTTGTCTTTAGAAGCTCTTAATAAATTTTGCCTTTGTGTTATCTCTTTAAACCCTGAGCCTGGAATGGTCAAAAAAAGAAACATAACACATTGAAAAAAATCTCCGGAAATCCCACCTTAAAAGAAATTCAAAAGATTCTTTTGATAAATACGCCCACAAACTAAAAAGAACTTTGTCATGTAATGCTAGGGATGGGATGGGGGTTAAAAAAAACAAATCATGAAATGCAGCCATAACAACCCACCTTAGCTCTTTCTGTAGACTTGGTGTATAGTGATAAAATATACAATACTGTGCGGAAGTATTAGGACAAGAACTATTTTATTTTTATGAGGCATCAAAATAAAGTTTAAAATCACCCCTGTCCTAACACTTTTGCACACTACTGGTTGTGTGCAAAAGTATTAGAACAGGGGTGATTTTTTAAAAAATCTCATTGAAATTCAAATACAGGGTGAAAAGCCAAACCTTAGTAAGAATTATTTAACTGAAAAGGAAGGAAGGCTTTGGAATTTGAATTAGCCCCCACAAATCCCTGATCTCAATCCTATTGAACATCTATGGGATATTTTGGATAAAAAATTTTTTATCTTTTACTTCGCAAGACACATTTTGGGAACAAATACAAGCTGCTTGGCAGGAGATACCATTATATACATTGAAGAAGCTTGTGATGTCAGTGCCTGTGAAGTGAATGAAGGCTGTGATCAAAGCAAAAAGCTATTATACTAAATATTAAATTTATTTTGTAACAAGTATTTTTTTTTGTTAAAGCATTTGTTGAGTAAATCAAATCAAATTACTTCAATTAAATTGTTTATTTTCTGTCACTATGCCCTATAAAAGATAAAATAGTTATTGCACTAATACTTCTGCACAGTACTATATATATATATATATATATATATATATAAACACGCCTCCAATTAAAGCATACAGATCTAATATCGGATCGTAAAATGGCCCCCACTATCACTTAAACAGAGATGCGAAAACACCTAATTTTGCTATCGATCAACAAGCACATATATATAGCAATAAATTCGTTTTCAGTTAAAGCAGACAGATTCAACATCAGATCATAAAACGGCACCCACTAACACTTTAACAGAGATGCAAAAACTCCAAATCCCGATATCTGACATGATCGCCCAAGCGTGTATCACATATGGCAGTTCAGTCAGTCAGTTAAGTGCCATATGTGATACACGTTTGGGCGATCATGTCTCGAAAGAGACGTGACTGACTAGGCAGAACATTATCCCACAGTAGGTTGCCATTACTTTTTGTTGGAGACTGGTTGCCAGCCAAGGCTATAGAACCTAATCTGTCATGTTATTTAACCCATAACTGGAGGGAAGTGATGGATTAATGCTTTTCCCAAGGGTTTGGGTGATCATGTCTCCTTTGATTCATAACTGATTAAGCAGAAGATTTTCCTGCAGTAGGGTGCTATTTCTGATGTAGACTGATTGCCTACCAAGTCTAAAAGAACCCAATCTGTCCTGCTATTCAATTCTTTTATCTAGATCAGTCAGTAAAGTGCCATCCGTGATACACGCTTGGGCGATCATGTCTCTTTCGATTCATGAATGACTAGGCAGAAGATTTCCTTGCATTAGGTTGCCGTTTCTTTCTGCAGTAGACCTGTTGCCAACCAAAGCTACAGAACTCAATCTGCCCTGCTATTTAACCCATAGATGGAGGTGGAAGTGATGAAACGAATTCAACTCAGCTCTTCAGAGCCGATATCCATTACACCACATGACTGATTTTAAACAACCAATAAATTAATAAGCGTCAATCTTTGTTTGTATTCAGTCAGTCAGTTAAATGCCATACGTGATACACGTTTTGGGCGATAATATCTCGAAAGAGGCATGACTGACTGGGCAGAAGATTATCTCGCAGTAGGTTGCAATTTCTTTTTGTGGTAGACTGGTTGCCAGCCAAGACTATAGAACCCAATCTTTCCTGTTATTTGACTCATAGCTAGAGAGAGACGTGATGTATTATATTATTACATAGTAATTAATGGGGGATCATTTTATTACTTCATAACAATATAAAAACAATCCCCCACTTTATGATCATTAGAAGCCTTAATCATTATCCCAACTATTATATTCAGTCAGTCAGTTAAGTACCATACATGATACATGCTTTGGACGATCATGTCTCTTTCAAGACATGACTGATTGGGCAGAAGATTATCCTGCAGTAGGTTGCCATTGCTTTCTGCAGTAGTCTGGTTGCCGACCAAGGCTATAGAACCCAATCTGTCCTGTTATTTGACTCATGGCTAGAGGGAGATGCGGTGTATTATATTATTACGTAGTAATTTGTAGGGGATCAGTTTTTTACTTTATGACAATAGAAAACCGATCCCCCACTTTATGACCAGTAGAAAAAAAATTTAAATAACTTCCTTTGCCAACAGCTACCAGTGAATGGGCAGTTTTAAACTTGACATTTGTAAATAAAAACAAAGTACAAGTAATTTGTTATAAGGTCGATTTGACATTTTTATGAGTGGACGCGTTCCGTCAGAAATGACGGCAAAATATTTATATCGAAATGCCGTCTAAAATGACAGTAATATATATATTGATGTACCTACTATTGAGTGTCTTACATTAAGACATAACAAAAACATCAAAATCCCCATCCCGAGTGTGGCGGGAAATATATATATATATATATATATATATAATAACTGGCGTGTGTATACACTGGTTGTAAGCAACATGTTAAAATCTACCTTCTCTGAGTCCATGCGCCTATGCCTTAGGGGGTAGCGACTCCGACTGACATCAAATCGGTCCAGTCTCGATCCCGGCCAGAAGCAAGTGGATGTGTCTAGCCACACTGATGAGCTGTGATACAGCGAAACAGGCTTGTATGTGGATGACTACTGACGCCAATTCGGTCGGGTTTCAATTCTGGGTAAAAAAGCAATCGGCTGTCTAACCGTACCGATGAGCTGTGATACAGCGAAAGAGATCTGTCTGCGGATGACATATATATATATATATATAAAGGTACAAACCACATGCTTCCCACTACAAAGAAGAAAAAATTACTACTAAAATTCCGCTAGCTGAACTCTATAAAAACCAATACCTCTCAACCCTTTTCTTTTACTTGAACTAACCTCTGGGTTTGGAATTTTTCCTCAGTCTTTATAAGGGGTTAAGAATGCATGTCTTAAAATGACGTGTTGAAAATGGCTATTTCCCC
The DNA here is from genome assembly GCA_037127315.1 of Ascarosepion bandense. Classification (NCBI taxonomy): domain Eukaryota; kingdom Metazoa; phylum Mollusca; class Cephalopoda; order Sepiida; family Sepiidae; genus Ascarosepion; species Ascarosepion bandense. Next base: position 817,271 of record JBBBDQ010001753.1, read on the forward strand.
GCTAAGTTTTATCTGTATTTACAGATATACAGGCTAGCCTCCCAGAGAGTAAAATACTACGCCTCCTTGGCCTTACACTCTCGGCGGACCTCAAATGGAATGACTATATTGAATCCATTGCCAAATCTGCTGCTATGAAAGTCGGCTCTCTGTGCAGGGCCCGGAAATTTTTCCCACCTGAAACTATTCTGCACATATACAAATCTACCCTCCGCCCGTGTATTGAATATTGCTGCCATATCTGGTCGGGTGCCCCTGCTGCTCTCCTTGGGCTTCTTGACAAAATACAAAGGAGGATCTGTAACGTGGTTGATACTGACTTGGCAGACCGGCTGCAGCCCCTCTCACACCGGCGTGATGTAGCTTCCCTGTGCCTCTTCTACAAGTACTTTCATGGCTTCTGCTCCAATGAGCTTAGATCACTGGTGCCGCCCAAGCACGAATTTACACGAGATACTAGATTAGCAACTAGGTCCCACCCTTTTACAGTTAAACAAATAAGATGTAACCGTAAATTCTACTCCAACAGCTTCTTTTCTCGCGCTTCTCGCCTGTGGAACTCCCTTCCGCAAGTCTGCTTTCCCGACAGTTACAATCTCCAGGTGTTTAAATGTAGGGTCAATAGACACCTCCTATCACACTAACTCCCAACTATTCTCACAACACTCTCATCTACCCAACCCTCATTCTCGGTATCCTCACCCGCCTATCACCCACCCTCTGTTATTTCCTATATTTAACCAGCCTTTCTCCACTCTACGTAGCCCCCTGCACAGTAGTGGCAGTGACATGCCTTGCTCGGGGTGAAACGCTTATAAAAAAAAAAAAACTCGGCGCCATAATAATTGCATAAAATAATAAAACACTGTTAAAGAGCAAGCACGTGGCAAGAGTTTTCATAACTGGCAGTAAAGTTTAATAACTGGTAGTAAAGAGAATGAACTGAGCCGACACTATCTTGTTATTGTCTTTCCCTCACCGCGAAGTCTTCCTTGTCGGACTCTACCTCCGGGTGGAGAGGAACCCAGACGAAGCTCATACGACGGTTAGAGCCTCGTCTGGAGAAAATAGACTGGTGCCTGGTCCTGCCTTGTACAGGGTCTACGGGAATATTTTGCCCGGGGTTTCCACCATAAAATGGCCTTTTGTCGTATCCAACCTCAGTGGGAACGTCGGCAGATGCATATAAAAGGTTTGAATTGAGACGACGTTGCCTCGCTATTGTCTCTCATGAGCGTGACGATATTACTATATATATATATATATATATATGAAAAAACATTGCTTAGTAATTAGATAGCATAGTTTTATGATTTTCTGTGTAGGTAGAGGTAATTTAATTCTTGTTTTTGTTAGGTGTGTTTTTAATTGAGTTAAGCATTTATGAGATAGATTGTTTTGGATATTAGATGCAATGGAGTTGGCTGGTAGTATGATGTATTTTTTTTTTTAATCGTATCACCCCGAGCAAGGTGGTAACGCCACTGATGTGCAGGGGGCTACGTAATAGTGAAAAGATCGGAAAAGAGAAAGCTGGAAACCATATCCTAAACAGGGAACAAGGGATGAGCCTCTTAACCTGTTCAATAGACACGGGTGGAGTGTGAACCGGGCGATAGATATATCTATCTACTCCAATTGAAAAAACAAACAAACAAGAAAACAAAGTGAGAAGATTAGAAAAGAGAAAGCCGGAAACCAGGTCCTAAACAGGGAACAAGGGATGAGCCTCTTAACCTGTTCAGTAGACATGGGTGGAGTGTGAAGTGTTTAGATTATTATTGTTAACAGTGTTTCTTTTGTTGTGGTTGTATATATTATGTGCCTTTCTTTTTGCATTGTGAATAAAGTGATACGGGTAATGCAAGTTTCTGAATGTGCTTTCTATGTATTTTTCTTCTTTTGTTAAATATTGGGGGCTGCATATTCTTAGTGCTCTTAAAAAGAAACCTATAATAATACCAGATTTGACTTTGGAAGAGTGGCTGGAGTAGAAATTTATCCGGTCGTTTTTGTTAGTAGCTTTTCTGTAGAAGTCAATATATATATATATATATATATATATATATATATTAGTGTTTATAATAAAAACAGTTGTATTTTGGTGCTAACTTATCAGCAATTTCCTCAAACTGAAATATTTTTCTGTTAGGAACCATTACATGTAGAAACTTAAAAACAACACAATTGATATCATTTTCATGACTTCTGCTCCGACAAGGTTGGCTCATCGATGCCCCCTCCACAAGAATTTGCTGGTGCAACCAGACTGGCAACAAGGTCCCACCCCTTTACAGTTAAATCAATTAAATGCAGCATTCATTTCTACTCTATCGGCTTTCTTTCTCGCACTTCCCGCCTGTGGATCTCCCTTCCGTATACTTGCTTCCCTGTCGGCTATAATCTCTAAGTATTTAAATGCAATGTCAGTTCTCATCTCTTCTCCACTTGACACAAGTTCTTCCCTAGTCCTATCCTCATCACCCTTTGTATCTTGTATTTTTTTTCCTTTCTCACTCTAGCTTCGCAACTGTATTCGCATTCTTTTCTTGACCTCTTCTCCGACACCCACTGCAACTGATTCGTCTTTCTCTTTGCTCTCCTCCTGCTTAAACATTCACTCTTCTCTTATGTAGCCCTTTTTGCACCAGTGGTGGTACCGCCTTGCTTTAAGTGAAACGATTAAAAAAATATCCAGACTATATATATATATATATATATATATATTGTTACGTGTTAATTGTAACAAAAGAAAAAAGAAAAATGATGGACCAAAACTCAGAGTTAAAATACAGAAATATTTAATTCACAAAACATTAGATAAAAATATTTACAAAAATACAGTTTGGCATTCAAATCAAGAGACATAGAAAACGTCTAGTTTACTACTACCCGGCAAAGTGTTACGAGGAAGAGAAGAGGAGGGAAGGTGTCAAATATCTTTACCCAGTTAAGTTGGCGGGGAAGTTAAGTGCTATACTTTTTGGAAATCCTTAAATGCGTATATAAAGACTAATTATGGGCTTGGTCAATCAACGAGGCAAAAATATGTATTTACCCAGATAGTTCCATGAGGTTCTCTTTCAGGTTTTAGTTGTTCGGACGTTTCTGCGAGGTTCTTTCGGCTGGTTATAAATCCTTGAATCTTAATCGGAGTTGATATGACAGCAAATCTTTTTAACAACTCTTTCAAGTTTTTTTTACGCCGGGAATGTATATTCCACTTATCACAAAGTGCATATCAAAATATTTATTCATAAAACATATTTATTAAGTGGACTTAAAAAAAAGTATACGATTTCAGTTTTTTTCTTGGGAGTGAGTGATAGCAAAAGAGAATCTGCGATAATACATGAAAAAACATACAAAAAACTGACAGCGATCGTGGGTGGTGGGTAGAGAAAGATAGAGATTGACATAGGTATATCCAGATAGAAATAGAGTAGATAGATACACAAAAAATAAAGGAACGAAAGAGATTGACACTTGAGAAAGGGACATAATTGTGATTTTCCCAATCCCTGAATTTATCCAAGTCAGTACAGAGACTGCGATAAATCCCTTGAACATGTCAAATGCAATACATGTTGTACAAAACAGCCGATGTTTGACCGTGAGGTGAACTCAAGCAATGTACATTTCAACAAGAAATAACAGTTTGATACAACACTACAATAACAAAACAATGAGGAAGTGTTCCTGGCTTTGATCAAATCAAAATGAAATAGATTACTCAATTAGTTTCTCCTAATTTAGAAGTTCGCAGTGTACGACCAAAATGGATTCTTTTTTTAAAGCGGTCGCTTGATCAGTGATTTTCACTCGTTAATGTTAGTTGCTGGTCGCGTTCTGAAGGTGGCCTCTCAATAAGGGTCAATTAACATTAGCAAATCGTCCATGCATAGAAAAACGGTCGTTAACAACAGGTGGCTTCTGACTAAGAGGGTCGCATACGACAGGTTCCAGTGTATATATATATATATATATATATATATATATATATATATATATAATTATTGCAAACAGAAATAGGGTTGTTCCAATGAGAGAAAGTGGTATAGGTGAAAAACGTGCGAGAAGAAGTGAACGTTTTGTTTAAATTGTAGATTTATTATTATTATTATTATTATTATGTCATTTTTCATCATATTTCGATTTCTGCTTTGGTCTCACTACCAACCAAGTCTGCGGGGAGACCTAAGGCAGGTAGTGGCATGTTGTTATGGCTCCATTTCATGTTTTTCTATCTTCCCTATCATCCCTAGCATTACATAGATAAAGTTTTCCTTAGTGTGTTGGCTGTACTTAATAAGACAATTTTTTGTATATCTCTTAAGCTGGGGTTTCCAGGGATTCTTTCAATGTGTTGTTTTGTTCCATTTTTTATCATTCCAAGTGCACCTACTATCACTGGCACAACTCTTGTTTTCAATTTCCACATTTTTTCTATTTCAATTTCCAGGTCTTTATATTTTGACAGTTTTTCAAATTCCTTGATTGCTATGTTACAATCCGCTGGACAAGCCATATCAATTAATAGACAAGTTTTCTCCTTCTGGTTTTTAACAATAATGTCTGGCCTGTTTGCTTCAATTTTTCTGTCTGTGTAGATGGTGTAATCCCATAGAATGGTTACATCTTCTATTTCTGTAACCGGTGCTGGATGATGTTCATACCAGTGTTTGTTTACAGCTTTTCCATAATGTTTGCACATTGCCCAATGTAAATATTGCCCAACTCTATCGTGGCGATTTTTATATTCGTTTGGGGCAAGCACAGAACAGCCTGAGATTAGGTGGTCTATTGTTTCTTGGTGTTTATCACAAAACCTGCATTTTGGATCCATATTATTATGCATAATATTTGCCTGAAAGTTTCTCGTGAAAAGACTTTGGTCTTGTGCTGCAAGTATAAATCCTTCAGTTTCAGACTTTAATCCAGATGCACGTAACCATCGATGAGTATTAACTTTGTCAACATTGGATTTATTGGCACGTTCTGGATATTGGCCATGCAGAGGTTTGTCTTGCCAGCGCTGTTTCATCTGCTCAAAAGCTTTATCTTTGGCTTTCATTTTCATATTTTTTGCCGCAATAGTTGGTTCTTGGCTTCTGTTTTGCTTTTCTACAGAATCTACTAACTGTAAATCTTGTTTGTATTTACTGCCTTCTTTTATTATTGAATATTTTTTCTTTCTTTCTTCATGTTGCCTTACTAATTGTATCATCCAATCCTTTGTTGTTTCTATGTATGTTAGTAAGCCAATAGTTGTTGTCTTGTATGACAATTCCAGCTGAATAAGACCCCTTCCACCTTCTTTACGGGGTATGTATAGACGGTCTACATCAGCCTTTGGATGATGCATCTTATGCTTAGAAAGAAGCTTTCTTGTTTTAGCATCCATTCGTCTGATGTCGTTTAGAGTCCAGTTTAAGATGTTGAAGCTATATTGGACAACTGGGATTGCAAGGCTATTAATGGCCATAACTCTGTTCTGTGAATTTAATTCAGTTTTTAATATCATTCGTAGCCTTCTATAGTACTCTTTACGCACTATTTCTTTCATTTTTTTATGGTGAATGTTTTCGCTCTCATTTACACCTAGGTATTTATAAGCTTCTTCTGGTTTCAATTCTTTTATTGTTACAGCAGGGTCTAAGCTAATTGAGGATGTTTCTTGTATTGATCCACGTAAAACTGTAGCTTTAGCACATTTATTCAAATTAAATTTCATTCCAATCTCTTCGCTGAAGCATTTTACAGTTTGCAGAAGACCTTATTATTATTATTATTATTATTATTATTATTATTATTATTATTTATCTTTTGTATAATACATTGTCAGTTAAGTGCCATACGTGATACACGCTTGGGTAATCATGTCTCGAATAAGACATGACTGACTGGGCAGAACATTATCCCGCAGTAGGTTGCCACTGCTTTCTGCGGTAGACTGGTTGCCGACCAAGGCTATAGAACCGAATCTGCCCTGTTATTTGACTCATAGCTAGAGGGAGACGCGATGTATTATATTATTACGGAGTAATTATTGGGGGGGGGGTCAGTTTATTACTTCATAAGAATATAAAACCGATCCCCCACTTTATGACCAGTAAAAGCCTTAATCATGATCCCAACTATTACATTCAGTTAGTTAAGTGCGATACGTGATACACGCTTGGGCGATCATGTCTCGGAAGGGTCAATTAACATTAGCAAAATTTTCTACAAATATTTTCACGGTTTCTGCTCCGATGAACTTAACTCACTGGTGGCCCCTATATATGACTTTACTCTAGCCACAAGATAAGCAAGGAAGTCCCACCCTATTACTGTGAAACGAATAGAATGTAAACACAAGTTCTACTTCAGTAGCTTCTTTTCCCGCCTGTGGAATTCCCTTCCGCTTCCGTTTACTTGCTTCCCCGACAGCTACAATCTCCAATAATTTAAATGTAAAGTCAATAGTCATCTCCTATCTCACTGACCTTCATCCTCTCTTTCTCATGCTCCTTTCTCCGTCCACTCCACTCTCATCAGTATTCTCATACTTCTCTTACCCACTTCCTGACACCCCCTATAACCTGTCACTCTAATAACTTTCTTTCTATGTAACTCCCTGCGAGACAGTGGCAGTGAAATGCCTTGCTTGGGGCGATATGATTATAAAAAATAAATTAAAAAATTCTATACTATTATGATGTGGTTATAAAGTGGGGGATCGATTCTACACTACAATAACTATATAAATTGAATCCCTCACTTTATAGTCACAGTCATCCTTCTCTCATGCTTCTTTCTTCGTCCACTCCACTCTCATCAGTATTCTCATCTTTCTCCTACCCACTTCCTGACAGCCCCTATAACCTGTCACTCTTTCTCATAACTTTCCTCCTATGTAACCCCCTGCGAGACAGTGGCAGTAAAATGCCTTGCTTGGGGCGTTATGATTTTCAAAAAATATAATCTGCGCATAGAAAAAAAGGTCATTAACAACAGGTGGTCGCTGACGAAGAGGATTGTATACGGCAGGTTCCACTATAGATATATATATATATATATATATATATATACACACACACATATATATATAATTTCAAACATACGCAACATAGTGGGGGGGGCGCTAGAGGGTGTCGTCAGTGATGTCATTGCGTGGATCACTAGGGGGTTTCGGGTCTCTCAACATCATACGCCCCCCTCACCGCGCCGACCCGATCAGAGATGATCAGTTTCTGGTCCACCCTCAATAAGCGCTTTCAGACACCTGGAAAAAAATTATAAAGTTTGGGCCCCGTACGAAGTTTTACAAGCGCTTCCGATTGGCGAAAGTCAAAGTACGAACTGATTTTCTTGTCCATCAGATTAAAAAAAAAAAACCTCGACTAAGAACTAATCACGATTAATAAAAAAAAAAAATACAAATATCTACAAATATATAATTTTTCAGTTGTTTTTAAAAAAGAGAAAAAATATATATAAGGATAAAAACTCATCTAAGATATTATTTATATATATATATATATATATATATATAATTACGCTCTCACACCCTGATTGAGCACTCTGGAAGAAAGGTAGACTTTGAAAAACAGTAGCCACTCTAGCATCTACGCATCGCTCATTCAGTAAAAATGAATTGGAGCACCTAGCCATTGGGCGCGTATAATGATATGCGCTAAAAAGACTGCCTCCTTCCACCGAACGCCCCGTGGCCCAGGGGTAGAGTCGCCAACTGACGCCAAATCGGTCGGGTTTCAAGCCTGGGTTGTGTAGCAATCGGAGTCTAACCGTACTGATGAGCTGTGATACAGCGAAACAGATCTGTCTGCGGATGACAAATATATATATATATATATATATATATATATATGTCTATTTTCATATATATATATATATATGTCTATTTTCATATATATATATATATATATATATATAGACAGCGATAGAGAGAATTACGAGCAAGACCCTCGCAGCTTATAAAATAATAAAAATATGGGGTGAAAAAGGTTTAATAGATGCTACTTTCCAAAGATTGTTTCCCTACTTTAAAAAAAATCCCTATTTATTCATTTATTTTTTGTTTGCTTACAATTTGCGGACCACCCAACTTAAGTTGTGCCTGTTTTCTTAAAAGAAAAATTCCAGAGGAAAGAATAAAGTTTTATTAAAATATGCATTTACATCGACTTGCTGCAAATGCAACTCACTAAAACAAATTATATGCAAATTAAAACACGGTTTCAGGCTTTGATCAGCAGTATATGAATATTCATATAAGTCATGAATATGCAAATCACGTCTAATGAATATGAAACTACACGTTCAATTACAGTGGTGGTAATTGACAAAGCAAATTTCAAGAGGAGTGATAAATGGATAGATATGAAAAGGCTGGGTGGATAGTTTTGTACGACCCGGATTATGATCAGAGATGTATATCTAGGTAGCTGTTAACAGAGAATGTGAAAAGACTGAGATAGATAGATAGATAGATAGATAGATAGATATGAACAGAATGAGATAGATAGATAGATAGATAGATAGATAGATAGATAGATATGAACAGAATGAGATAGATAGATAGATAGATAGATAGATAGATAGATAGATAGATATGAACAGAATGTGATAGATAGCTAGATAGATAGATAGATAGATAGATAGATAGATAGATAGATAGATATGAACAGAATGAATGATAGATAGATAGATAGATAGATAGATATGAACAGAATGAGATAGATAGATAGATAGATAGATAGATAGATAGATAGATATGAACAGAATGAGATAGATAGATAGATAGATAGATAGATAGATAGATAGATAGATAGATAGATAGATAGATAGATATGAACAGAATGAGATAGATAGATAGATAGATAGATATGAACAGAATGAGATAGATAGATAGATATGAACAGAATGAGATAGATAGATAGATAGATAGATAGATAGATAGATAGATAGATATGAACAGAATGAGATAGATAGATAGATAGATAGATAGATAGATATGAACAGAATGAGATAGATAGATAGATAGATAGATAGATAGATATGAACAGAATGAGATAGATAGATAGATAGATAGATAGATAGATATGAGCAGAATGTAGATAGATAGATAGATAGATAGATAGATAGATAGATATGAACATGAATGGAATGATAGATAGATAGATAGATAGATATGAACAGAATGAGATAGATAGATAGATAGATAATGGAACAGAATGATAGATAGATATGAATGAATGAACAGAATGAGATAGATAGATAGATAGATAGATAGATAGATAGATAGATAGATAGATATGAACAGAATGAGATAGATAGATAGATAGATATGAAACAGAATGAGGATAGATAGATAGATAGATAGATATGAACAGAATGAGATAGATAGATAGATAGATAGATAGATAGATATGAACAGAATGAGATAGATAGATAGATATGAACAGAATGAGATAGATAGATAGATAGATATGAACAGAATGAGAGTAGATAGATAGATATGAACAGAATGAGATAGATAGATAGATAGATAGATATGAACAGAATGAGATGGATAGATAGATATGAACAGAATGAGATAGATAGATAGATAGATATGAACAGAATGAGATAGAATAGATAGATAGATATGAACAGAATGAGATAGATGGATAGATAGATAATGAACAGAATGAGATAGATAGGATAGATAGATATGAACAGAATGAGATAGATAGATAGATAGATAGATATGAACAGAATGAGATAGATAGATAGATAGATAAGGATAGATAGATAGATAGATATGAACAGAATGAGATAGATAGATAGATAATGAACAGAATGAGATAGATAGATAGATAGATACATAGAATGGAGATAGATAGATAGATATGAACAGAATGAGATAGAATAGATAGATAGATAGATAAGTAAATAATGAGATGGAACAGATAAGATATGAACAGAATGAGATAGATAGATATATGAACAGAATGAGATAGATAGATATGAACAGAATGAGATAGATAGATAGATAGATATGAACAGAATGAGATAGATAGATAGATAGATAGATATGAACAGAATGAGATAGATAGATAGAATAGATAGATAGGATAGATAGATACAGGAACGAATGAGATAGGATAGATAGATAGATAGATAGATATGAACAGAAACGAGATAGATAGATAGATAGATAGATATGAACAGAATGATAGAACAGAATAGATAGATAGATAGATAGAACAGAATGAGATAGATAGATAGATAGATAGATAGATAGATAGAAACAGAATAGATATAAACAGAATGAGATAGATAGATAGATAGATAGATAGATAGATAGATATGAACAGAATGAGATAGCTTTGATAGGATATGAACAGAATGAGATAGATAGATAGATATGAACAGAATGAGGGGCATATCGATATGAACAGACTATATACATACATACATATATATATATATATATATATATATATATATATATATATTATACTTTAGAACATGTACATAATTTCTCTATATATAATCGCAACGAAGGCACGTTCGTTTCAGCATTGGGTCACCAATGCCTCTTCAGGTGAAATGGAAGGTTCTGTAACCACTCGGATAACCCGCTCCTACATTAAGTTGAGTACTCTTACCATTAAGATAAAAATTGAACATGGAAAAAGTTATTTTCCACATTTCGCTGAAAAATATTCCTATAAGACCTTCGCATTTCGCCTGAAAAGGCATTGGTGACCCAATGCTGAAACGAACGTGCCTTCGTTGCGATTATATATAGAGAAATTATGTACATGTTCTAAAGTATATATATATATATATATATATATATATATATATATATATATATTCACAGCTGTATATAGTATATTTTATATATCGAGCACTGTTTTAAATTAATGTTTTGGACGTTGAAAGAATTCTTCGTTCTCTACCCACTCGGATATATATATATATATATAGATATAGATATATATAAAAACATGTTACGGAAATTAACGAAATTTAACGAAACTTGGTTATAAGCAACCGACAATTTGTAATGAATTATTTTGAACATTATTTTTACCGATACTCGTATTTAAGTAGATATTCTGTTTTTAATTAAACAGTATTTTTATATTTATATCTACCGGCCTGATTATTTCACGATAAGTTTTTATTGGGAAAATGTGTACTTTCCAGCAGGATTCGAACCTGCGACCCCTATTTACATAGGGGAAGCTACCATTTGATCTGTTACTGTCTTAACCACTTGACTAAATAGGGGTCGCAGGTTCGAATCCTGCTGGATAGCACACATTTTCGTAATAAAAATTTATCGTAAAATAATCAGGCCGGTAGATATAAATATAAAATACTGTTTAATTAAAAACAGAATATCTACTTAAATACGAGTATCGGTAAAAATAATGTTCAAAATTATATATATATATATATATACACACACACACACACAAACATGCGTTGTACATATAAAAGAATCCAAAGGGGTATCCTGTACATAAAGTGGAAGGCTAACTCTCTAGGAGAGATCTAAATATATATGTATATGTATATAAATCCATATAGAGCAAATCTATGTTAAAATTAAGACAGACACGTTATTCCATGGTTAAGCGGAAGTATGGGCCTATTTCAGGCGAACCATCATCAGCTTCCGTCTTTATTGTACAGAAGATTTTACACGAATGAAATTCATAAATAAAGACCCCCCCAAAACAAAACAGAAATATAAAGATCTGTTTTTGGTTGCGGGGGGGGTCTTTATTTGGGAATTTCATAACGACCGATATATAACGGAAATTATGACTAAATGCATCCACAGTAAGAAATACCTCTTAGGCTCATACAACCATGGATGAAAACGCCATAATACGTTATAATTTTAAAATTGCGCGTTCATAAATTCCCTGTCGCGTGAACGTTCAAATAAAACACGGTTACAAGAGCGTTTTTAAAAAGAAAAACGGTAAACGGTAAAATTAGTTATCAAAAATCGCCTGAAGACACCACTCATGGTAGAAACCTTGGTAGCAAAATAACTCGTTTAAAAATGGAATATATATATATATATATATATATATATATGAATACAAAATTATCACTATACTCGTTTCGAAAAATCCTCCGAGTATATACGCGGAAGGAAAAAATGGATGTAAAAAAAGAAAGAGCTAAACACGTGAACATCAGTCAAAGTACGTAGCCCAAAGAAAAAACCCGAGACTAGTAAAGCAGACAAAATAGATAACCTAAAGAGCCAACAAACCTCCCTAGGTTTCACCTTAACGGATCTTCAGGGTAGGCCGGCTTCAGGGAAGGCTGGTTTCATCTAACCGGATCTTCCCTGATCCCTGAAGATCCGGTTAGATGAAACCTAGGTAGGTTTGTTGGCTCATTAGGTTATCTATATATATATATCTATATATCCGAGTGAATACAGAACGAAGAAAGAATTATTACAACGTCCAAAACATCCTCTCCAAAAATTCCAACGGTCAGAGATTTATTCCCCTCCCACTAACCCCCACCAACACCTCTAACAAAACTAAACAAATATAAGGAAAGAGGCTTTCCATTACTTTACACGCCGCCTGATGAGACATTGATTATGTACATGTTCTAAAATATAATTTATAATAAATATATATCTATATATCTAAAAAATTTGATTTTTTATCTATCTATATATATATATATATATAAAATTAAAAATGATTTGTTTGAACATTATATAAAATAATGTTCAAACAAATCATTTTTCATTTATATATATATATATATATATAAGAATTAGTCATCTCGTGAATACTTCCGGGACAGCTATTACTCAACATTTGCTAAATAGCAGAGATTGTGTGACTGACTTTAGTACAGACCGGTTTTCTGTTCTGACAGGTTTGCACTCGTTATTTCATTTGCAGGCATTGAATTCACTGTATATTAGGTTCAAGGGGCCGTCTCTCTGTAAACAGAGGGATTGCCTACTTGTACTTGAGAAGAAATAGAAGAGGAAAAATAATTCCCTCAACTATTTTTCCTGTTCTTTCCTTTTCCCTGTCTATATTTTTTTTAGTCTCTTATAAATTTTCATCTTCATTTTAAAATTTTTTAAATGAAATAAATTTCCCAGATGACCTTGAAGAGGTTGGGATTGAAACCGGTTGGTCGTTCTTCCATTTTGTTTTTATTCTTTTTTATTTTAAAAAACTGAAAATGTCAAATTGGTCGCCCAGCAACCACATACATTGATCAGCTTTGTTATGGCACAGAATGCCACATTGATGACCTCCGCCCTCCCAATATCTACATTCAGTTTGTTTTTTTAACGCTGAACGTCAGCATCAACAGTTATTATAATGTTACTAGCAGTATAACCCGGCGTTGCCCGGGTGTAATGAAATCTTTAAAACTAATCCATGGTCCTGGAGCTCAGACTCTTTGAACGTTGGCACGAAAGACTAAAAAGCAATAGTTGTTTCCAGTTAAAGCGAAACCATAGACTGAAAGAAAAATGAATGGATGTAAGTCAAATTTTGATTTCCTGCTATCGATATCAAATAAGTTTTTTTCGTCGTAAACTGAATTTTGAAGGCTAAATAAGTCCTCTGAGTAAATAGTATCATAGCTGAGACTAAGAACTACAATTATACGTACTAAGAGCCAAACCTGAAGCAAAAACTAACATAAAAGGGCTGAAAAAATACAGACATACAGGCAGATAAACAGACACACACACACAAACATCTTACTGTTTATATATATATATATATATATATATATATATATATATATATATATATATATATATTATCGATTTTCTGCATTATTGTAAGAACTGCAATCTTGAGACTTCTGAATATCGTTTCTTATGTCATTGTCTATGAGTGTATCAAATTTGATTAAAATCGGACCACTCCTTCTATAACCCGATTTTTTCGATTATTGATTTTCGATATTTATCGGGGTACCTCGACACAAAACCTAGCTAAGAACGCTCGCAGACGCCTATAATATAACTGTGTAAATTTCCAAGAAAATCGGTTCAGGCGTTTCGGAATCTATAGGTAACGGACGGACACACACACACACACACACACACACACACACACACACACACACGCACGCACACACACACACACACGCGCGCACACACACACACACACACACACACTCTTCCATTTATAAATAAGTTTAGGTATCCGTGAGCTTTACTACAGAATATCGCCTTGGTGATAATATAAAACCGAGATTTTGATATTTGCTGAGGGAAATTTTCATTGAGTAATCAAATGTGATGACAAATGGTGCAAGTGTGTCACCCTGGAGGACAAAATGTTTTTAAAAACATTTGTTTCCTTACATCTAAATATCAACATTTTTTAACAGTATCCGTTATCTTTTACGGTATGGATACACTAATTCTACAATCCTTAATTTTGTAATAAAATCCCTTTTCAAACTGAAGTAGAACGACTACATCGAATATATAGTTGCTTCTACTGCTAAGAAAGTTGGGTCACTATGCTGGGCCAGAAAGATTTTATCGTCAGAATCCATCTTGCACATTTATAAATCTACCATTCGTCTGTGCATTGAATACTGCTGCCATATCTAGTCGTGTGCTTCTGCTATTCATCTCATCCAAAAAAGAATCTGCATTGTTATTGGTCCTGACTTGGCATCTCGACTTCAGTCACTTTCTCGCCGACGTGACGTGGCTTTCTTCTGTCGTTTCTAAAAATATTTTCATGGCAACTACTCTGACGAGTTTTTTTTCCCCTAGTGCCCGACCACATAAATTTTAGCGTGCTACTAGATTGGCGTATAGGTCCCACTCTTTTACCGTTGAAATAGTTAAATGTAACCACCATTTCTATATCAATTTCTTTTCTAGCACTTCCCACCTCTAGAATTCTCTTCTGTTTATTGCTTCCCTGATAGCTACAATCTCCAAAAATTTAAATTTAACTTCAATTTCTATCTTCTATCTTCTTGAATCCTGTTCATCATTAATTCTTTCTTCAATACACACTGTACCCGGCTTTTTTCTTTCACTACCATTCTGCAGATGAGATTTTGATCTCGAAATATTAATGAATAATAAATAGGTAATACCCAACAAGTTCTTTACCTTCCTTGATTTAAAAAATTGTATAATAAACTAATCTTTTCAGTACAATATATAATGTGATTAGTAGTTTAGCCCGGTTTCACTCGGGTAGTTTAAGGAATAATAAGAATAAAAGACATATGATGAATTTACATAGCAAATACTTACACAACGTCCACCCTCGTCACTTTTATAGATGTAGATATCAATGTAGAATGCCTCTATTGGGTTAGGGTGGGAAGGAGAGGGGCAACATACATAACTATAGATACTATAAAGATGATCGATTCTGTATTATAATCAGTACATAAACTGATCCCTGACTTTGTGGTGTGATAATATATATTTTTCTATCCCTAATTTTGGCTTTCTGAACAATTTCAAGGTGTCGTTATCTTTCTAAAATTTTGATCTACGTCTGAGCGCAACTCCCGTCGAGCTAGACCGTAAAATGCAGACGCTAAGTCGAGTCTATCAAACAAACAAATACTTACCCAACGTCCACTCTCGTCACTTTTATAGATATAGATACTCTTCTTGTGCATTTCTACAGTAAAATCTCATACTTTCGTGAAATCCACTTTTCAAAGTTATCTATAATAAATCTACGTTGTATTTATACAGTAATTTCTTCTTTCCCGTACGATTTCTGAGGTTAAACAACGTCGAGCCTGGTCATTACCTAGATTGTAAACCGCTTGGGAATACCATGTGTTGTAAGCTTGGATAGTGTGCTGGAACTCGTGCAACTAGATTGGCAACTAGGTCCCACACTTTTACCGTCAAAATAGGCAAATGTAACCGCCATTTCTACTCTAGCAAATTCTTTCCCCGCACTTCCCGCCTGTGGAAATCCCCTCCTCGTGCTTGCTTCCCTGATAGCTACAATCTCTAAAAGTTTCAATGCAACGTCAATCGCCATTTTTTTGTTTTCGTGACTCATCACCCATACGGTTTTCTTTTCTCTCGTCCGATTCCTCTCATTTTAACCCTCTGAGCACCAATGGCGGCATTACCTTGCTTGGGGTTAAACGATTATTTAAAAAAAAGCTTCAATTCCCATCTGGTTTATTACATTCACTTACGTACAAATACCTTAGGATAGGTATGAAAAGCCTTTGCGATTTCACTCGCCCGATCGACTCAGTCGATTAAAAACTTAATTGGGCGATTAAAGTTTATTGCTTTACTCGCCCGCAGTCGATTGACTTCCGACCAACCATCAGTTGATCGGAAGCCAATCGACAATCCTTCCTTACACAAAACGGTCAATCATTGCTGTATTTCAGAGGTTCCCAAATTTTTTTCAATGTGTGTAAAACGTGCCTATTTTGAAATTTACAGGAGTTTCTGATAGTCGTGTATGGTCAACTATACTTTCAAAATGAGCGTGTTATGAAGAAATTAAAATAATTTTTAAAATATCAGAGCGTGATGATATTTGTTTGAAAAATACACTATTTTTCTTAATGGAAATAGTAAATTTAATCCTGTAGCTTTCCATTAAAGCTAAAATGAAAGTTTCAAGAAATTTTTTTATTTATCAAAATTCATTTTAAAACTTAGGTATTTCGAAGAAAGCAAGGGCGGGGGTGGTCGCGACGCCTTGGTAGGGGTGCGTGTAAATTAATTTTGTAATTTCATACTAATTTTATTTGTAGATATTTAAAATCTTGTCCAGTCTTTGAATCTTTTTTTCATTTAAAAGAAATTAATTAAATTCAATCAATACGTCCACGCGCAGAAAAAACAAACAATACAGCTGTAGTAGTAGTAGTGGTAGTAATAAGAAATATGAAAAGATGCACACACGCATTTATGGCGGATTTTTTTTTCTTTATCATTTATTGATAGTTCGATTTTCGAATTTTTTTTTTATTGATTTTTGGCTCTTCCATATTAAAAATATACTATTGTAAGTGAAAGATAGTAAGTTTTTTTAAAATATTTTTTGTAAAAAGATGAATCGTTTAATTTTTCCAAATTGGGTTGGGAAACCACCAATCAAATGGATAACTAAAACAGTTTGAATAGAAAAGGCCCAAAACTTAATAAAACAAACTTTTTCCTTAAAAATATTTATATTATTATTAAGAGGAAAGATCAAAGTAATTTTTTAATTATTTTTAAAATTTATTTTTAATCCCTTCTAACATTTTCGAAATATTTGTCAGAAAGTTTGGTTCTGATTTGAGTTAGCGGCTGAAAAATGTTTACGACTGTTTTACAATGGAAACCTAATGATTGCATTGCCCACATTTTTTCGGTTACAAACACAAGAAATATATGGTCTTTTTGTGAATTCAGGTTGGACCAATGGGCTTTAATTTGGTAATAAATAATTACAGAATTTTAAAATATTTTTTAGATGTTTCTTTCCCTGTTCTTCACAGAAAATAAAATAAAATTAAGCTGCTGATAGTAAGCCCTAAGTAGGGGTCGCATGGGTTTCAAACTTTTTGGTAAGAGGTCGCGATTGCCAAAAGGTTGGGAACCACTGCTGTAATCAGATCCCAGTGCTGAGAGAGGACTCCATCGACTTCTTTCTATGGCTGATACAAATGTGGTTCGCCGTCACCTATATCCGGATGTTTTTATATACGAGACACCATCTCATAGAAGATGGCCAACCAAGGCTCAAAACTTTTTCCAAGCCAACCTACATCGTCGAACGTGGTCGAGATCCTATAGTCATTGTGAAGTCCATGACCGCTTTGTACGTACCAGGTTTACCCACCGTTTTTAAATTTAGAGATGACCTTCTCCTATACTGGTTGCCAACAACCTAATCTACCTTGCTATTTAACCCATAGCCGGTGGGCGAAGAGACGAGATAGATTTTTATCTTTCTGAAGACCATCTATGGGATAGGGAATGGAACAAATTCGACCTTGATTCGAACACTTCTCGATCGATTTCTTGTTTCGAGACTCTGACCATTGTACCATCTACGCCTCCAGATAAGAGGGTCGTCAAAATCACAAAAAGACACGAATCTACGCGGAAAATTAAAATGAACGACATGCGGAAACACTCGCATAAGGGCACGTTTAATTAGGCCCTTCCGACTTCAGAAATCCCTTTGGCATGAGATAAACAGATCCTCGCTTGTTTTTCATTAACCGGCCATTCCTCTGATAAAAAAAAAAAAATTGCTCTTGCCCTTAAATACTAAAAAAGAATAAAAATAGATTGTGTGCCATTTGTGTCCGGTTATTTTTTAGACGTTAAACCAAAAAAATGTTTTAATTATTTCATTTATTGAAAAGTCAGTTTTAAGCTTCGATAAAAACGGAGAAAAGTAATTACTGATGAATAAAGAAAAAAAAAATTATTGTTTAGGAACACAGCCCATGCATTCTACCCGCAAACCCACGACCGGGAATGGGTGATTGGAGGCTACAAGCTGTGCATTGTAACTTTTTATTTTTATTTTTGACTAATGTTCATCTAATAGAAGGCCCAAGAGTCACTTAAGGTAGAAGGTTACTGTATGGTGATATGTGAGCGTAAATAAATGACAAGAAGTGAAGTTCTTTGGGGCTATGCAAGAAAAATAACGACTAATTCTAGACAAACGTCCACTCTCGTCACTTTTACAGATATAGATTTATAAAAGCAATTAAAGGTCAAAGTTTAATTAGTGAATAACATTTCAGTCGGTGACGTTAGAAGTATAGTGTTGAAATAGACTCAAGAATAGGTACCTTGCTTTCCTAAGAATAGGTACCTTGCTTTCCTAAGAATAGGTACCTTGCTTTCCTAAGAATAGGTACCTTGCTTTCCTAAGTTTTAAAATGAATTTTGATAAATAAAAAAATTTCTTGAAACTTTCATTTTAGCTTTAATGGAAAGCTAAAGGATTAAATTTACTATTTCCATTAAGAAAAATAGTGTATTTTTCAAACAAATATCATCACGCTCTGATTCTTTGAAAAAATATTTTAATTTTTTCATGTGTGTAAAACGTGCCCATTTTGAAAGTATGGTTGACCATACACGACTAGCAGAAACTCTTGTAAATTTCAAAATAGGCACGTTTTACACACATTGAAAAAAATTTAAAGTTATTTTAAGAATCTTTTTTTTTTTTTTATCATCTCACCCCAAGCAAGGCATTCCACTGCCACTATTGCGCATGGGGCTACATAGGGGAAGGTAAAGAGGAGGCGTGGTTAGACATAGGGAATGTCAGGAGGAAGGTGACAGATGAGTAAGGATACCGAGGATGAGGGTTGGGAAGAGTGCTTGATAGAATGGGAGCAAGTTAGTGTGTTAGGAGGTATCTATTGACCTTACATTTAAACTCCTGGAGATTGTAGCCGTCGGGGAAGCAATCGTTTGGAAGAGAATTTCACAGTCGGGAAGTGCGAGGAAAGAAACTGTTGGAGTAGAAGTTACGGCTGCATTTTATCGGTTTCACTGCAAAAGGGTGGGATCTAGTTGCTAATCTAGTATCTCGTTCAAATTCGTATTTAGGGGGCACTAGTGATCTAAGTTCATCGGAGCAGAAGCCGTGAAAGTATTTATAGAAGAGACACAGGGAAGCCACGTCGCGCCGGTGGGAGAGAGACTGCAGGCGGTCTGCCAAGTCGGTATCTATCACATTACCGACCCTCCTCTGAACCTTATCGAGAAGCCCGAGGAGAACAGCAGGGGCACCCGACCAGATATGGCAGCAGTATTCAATGCACGGGCGGATGGTAGATTTATAAATGTGCAGGATAGATTTAGACGGAAAAAACTTCCGGGCCTTACACAGAGAACCGACTTTCATAGCAGCGGATTTAGCAATGGATTCGATATAGTCATTCCATTTGAGGTCCGCTGAAAGTGTGAGACCAAGGAGGCGTAGTGTTTTACTCTCTGGGAGGCAAGCCTGGTCCATGCTAATGGGAGGTAGGTAATCTCAGAGCATTATAATTTGTATTAATTTTTTCAACTTTCTCTTAGTCAATATAATCTACACATAACATAAGACAAAGTTTTGAAGAATTTCTAAAAGATGTTCGAAACTTTATATTATTATAATTTAAAAAACAAAAAGTGAAAACAATTCTTGTAAAATCTCGTTATTCATCGCAATTTTTTTTCTTCAAACTATAATATCCTTAATATATATTATTTGTAGTTTAGTCCGGTTTCACTCGGGTAGTTTAAGGAATAATAAGAATAAAAGACATATGATGAATTTACATAGCAAATACTTATACAACGTCCAACCTCGTCATTTATATATATATAGATAACAATGTAGAATGTCTCTATTGGATTAGGGTGGGAAGGGGAGGGCCAACATATATAGATAATATAAAGTGCGGTGATCGATTCTATATTATAATCAATACATAAACTGATCCCTGACTTTGTGGAGTGATAATATATATTTTTCTACTCCTAATTTTGGCTTTCTGAAAAATTTCAAGGTGTCGTTAGCGTTCTAACATTTTGATTTACATCTGAGAGCGGGCTTACGGCCATATCACGTTGAATACACCAGTTCTCGCTCGATCACCGAAGTGAAGCAACGTTGAGCCTGGTCAGTACTTATATGGGTGACCACTTGGGAATACCAGGTGCTGTAAGCGTATAGTGACGGTGGTGCAGTAGATATCGGTTCGGAAAGCGAAAACGGTGAGCCAAGTTCGAATTTCAGTTGAATACCCTGCATTCACTTAAGCACTGGTACCCTTGGGAAAGGTATTAATCCGTCCCTTCCCTCCAGTTATGGGTTAAATAACAGGGTGAGACTTGGGGATCCTGCACTTAAAAACAAATCCCAATGAATCTTGATACTCGAAAAGAAAAAAAGTATTCCTAGATACAAAACTTATATAAAAACAACAATAAATTGTTGAAAAGAAAAAGGTATTACCAGCAATAAATAAATAAAAATTTAGTTGGCAATAAATGACCCGCCGAGGTTGATTGGCCATAAAAACAAAACAACCAACCAACATCTGAGCGCAACTCCCGTCGATCTAGACCACAAAATGCAGACGCTAAGTCGAGTCTATCAAACGAATACTTAGCCAACGTCCACTCTCGTCACTTTTATAGATATAGATTTATAAAAGCAATTAAAGGTTTATCGAATTAAAAATCTCATAGTTTTATTGCATTGTTTTTTTTTACTATTCGGAGCAGATTTTCGGGAAAGGGATCAGTCAGTTAAGTGCCATACGTGATACACGCTTGGGCGATCATGTCTCGAAAGAGACATGACTGACTGGGCAGAAGATTATCCCGCAGTAAGTTGCCATTGCTTTCTGCGGTAGACTGGTTGCCGACCAAAGCTTTAGAACCAAATCTGTCCTATTATTTAACCCATAACTGGAAGAAATAGACGGATTAATACCTTTCCCAAGGGTATTTGCGCGTAAGTGAATGCAATGAATTCAGCTGGAATTCGAACTCGGCTCCCCGATTTCTCGTTCCGAGCCGGTATCCAATGCACAACAAAGCACATCCAAGGAAAGGGGTAACTGTTTAAAAAAAGAAAATAGATTATTTACTTTCTCAAAGGTGTCCCGCGTTTAATTAACAAAACAATATTTGCAAAAAGAATTTAATTTTTAGAAATTTCATGAAATTAATTTTGGGAGAGAGGTACGAGTTGTAAAAAAATACATATTTTTACCAATGTTTTATAAAAGTCAAGGTTTCAAAAATAATTCATTTGTGAAAAAGTCCTGAAAGTTTAGTATTTGTCTATATTTTAGAAATGAGGTAGTATTTACAGTATTTACATTATTCAGACTATTGATCTCATATTTGTTGCCATTTGTACGACGTTTCGGCCGTTGTACGCTCCGGCCTTCTTCAGGATCTAGGAAGTTCGAACCGAACCCTTTATTACAATCACTGGGGTATATGAACTCCATTCTTTGCATAGCAGTGCCTCTTCTGGTAGTCATGAGTTATCTCCCTCTAACCCTGTAAGTTACTTGTTCACCACTGCTCTAGCCTGGTATTGAACTCACAACTCTTTGGGCCAAGTCACAGGAACTAACCAACAATCCGACAATTATTTGGTTTTTGCAAGAATTTCAAAATTAATGAATTTTCACTAGATACAAGGGTACTAAAATTCCGATAGTCAACTCCGTTCCGACACTGATGCAAATAAAATAAAATAAAATAAAATACATGGTATTTAACAACGTTTTGATTGTGTTAGAAAAGATTAAAATATATTTAATAATCATTAAAAAATACGTTGGTGTTTCCTCTTAATAATTACATAAAGATTTTGACGGAAAACTTTCGCTTTTATTACGTTTAGGGCCTTTTTCATTACGTTATGCTGTTTATTTTATTTTATTTTATTTTATTTTATTTTATTTTAACCCACTAGATCTCCATATGCACCTCCACTTAATTGCTTGGATGAGGTAATATCTAGTTTTTAAATTTCTATATATATTGTCTAATTTTTGTAATCGTAAATTGCTTGATGAGGCACTATTGTTAGTACTGAAATACGACAGCTCTTTTTTAGCGACGAAAAAATGTTTTTATTATAAATAAATACCAATAATAGAATTTATTAGCATAAAAAAGTAAATCCGACGAACTTTGGATTATCATGCGATTATATTTGTAGTAGATAGACTTAACTATCGCCCGGTTCACACTCCACCCACATCTATTGAACAGGTGAAGAGGCTCATTCCTTGTTTGCTGTTTAGGATGTGGTTTCCGGCTTTCTTTTTTTCCAATCATTCTACTCTTAAGTAGCCCCATGCGCATCAGTGGCGTCACCGCCTTGCTTGGGGTGATATGATTAAAAAAAAAATATATATATATATGTAGACGAGAAATTGTTGGAGGATTTGAAATATTAAGTAAGTAATTCATCGAGTTTTTTATTAGACCTCAACAGAATGCAGAAAGCACTGGACGGCCGTTTCGTCCTATATTTGGGTATATATATATCCACTACCAGGAATTGAAACCCAGACAGTTACGTTATTAAGCGAACGGCATACCAACTGTATCACGGCCGTCCGGTGCTTACTGCATTCTTTTGAGGTCAAATAAAAACTCGATTAATTACTTAGTATTTCAAATCCTCCTACAATTTCTCGTTTGTATATCGTTGCTTGAACCGGCTTATAATGCTCCAGTGTGAGTGGCTTGGTGATAGTAGGCGTGGCTCTGAGAGGCACAGTCCTATGGGTAAAAGGAGCTCAGAAGAGTTCCACCACGGAATATATGAATGAGCGGCGTTATATCGAATTTAATTCGTTACCTTTTCGTCGCCGGGTCCTGCGGTACAGTTGGTATGACGTTCGCTTAATAACCTAACTGTCTGGGTTTCAATTCCTGGTAGTGGAATATACGATGAAACTGCCGCCCATTGCTTTCTGTATTCTGCTGAGGTCAAATAAAAACTCGATGAATTATTTACTAATATATACACATCATTTAGATTGGTTATAAATTATCAATCATTTCTATGAGCTAAAATTAGCTCATTTCATCTATGTTCCACTCGGTACAAATATTTTCCCAGAAGAAGCATTTCTTTAAGATGACAAGGAAAACAAGTAAAAAGTTATAAATAAATAATACAAACATAAAAGAACAGAGACCTTGGTACTATCTGAATTGGGAATCTCTAGACCATTGGAGAAGAGGTCATCATTCTTAGATGGTGACCATAAAGTCATTACACGCCCACTCAGAAATACATGGATACGTACATACGTGTAACCCAACACATTCACATATACTTATTTATCTCCACATACACACATGTCAATACATGTACATAAAAATGCGCTTGTGTTTATACTTACACTAGCAGTATAGCCCGGCGTTGCTCGGGTGTAATGAAAGCTTTAAAACTAATCCATGGTCCTGGAGCTCAGACTCTTTGGACGTTGGCATGAAAGACTAAAAAGCAATAGTTGTTTCCAGTTAAAGCGAAACCGTAGACTGAAAGAAAAATGAATGGATGTAAGTCAAATTTTGATTTCCTGGTATCGATACCAAATAAGTTTTTTTCGTCGTAAACTGAATTTTGAAGGCTAAATAAGTCCTCTGAGTAAATGGTATCATGGCTGAGACTAAGAACTGCAATTATACCTACTTAAAGCCAAACCCGAATCAAAAAGTAAAATAAAAGGGCTGAAAAAAACAGACATACAAGCAGATAAAGACACACACACACACACACACACACACACACACACACACACACACACACACAAACATCTTGCCTTTTATATATATTATCAATTTTCTGCACTATTGTAAGAACTGCAACCTTGAAACACCCGAATATCGTTTCTTATGTTTTTGTCTATGAGTGTATCAAATTTGATTAAAATCGGATCACTTCTTCTATAACCCGATTTTTTCGATTATCGATTTTCGATATTTATCGGGGGTACCTCGACACAAAACCTAGCTAAGAACACTCACAGACGCTTATAGTACAACTGTGTAAATTTTCAAGAAAATCGGTTCAGCCGTTTCGGTGTCTATAGGTAACGGACACACACACAGAGACAAAGTTCCATTTATTATATAAATTTAGATATACCCACGGACACACATCCAGCCATGCTTAAATCTTGCATACTCACATATATATTTTAATGAAGCCGGGATTTCCACGCGTATAAATATTAGTGACATATATTCAAGTATACTAACAATTATCATACATACTCACAAAATACGCATATATTTGCATCCTTACACACATCCACACATACATACGTATATCTTCCTACAGACATGTCCATATTTATATGGACATAAAAATATATATATATATATATATATATATATATATAAATTCTGCTTGTTACTTCCTTAGTTAGCTACTTAGTTCGTTCGTCCGTTACACCACTTACTCTCTATACGAGATTTTCCTTCCCCTCTATCTTTTTAAACGCTACTCTCCTCAGCCTTTCTCTCACCTTTGCCAAACGGAAGAGTAGTAAAGATTGAGAGAGTAGGAGTTGAAAGTCTAAAGCATTACCGTAGCAGCAGCAGCTTAAGGTGTGTGTATATGTGCGTGTACTGTGTACAATATAGTAAAATAGGTAGGTTTATTGCCGTATCCCGCGACCTAATAACGAAATTTCTGGCCTTGGCCATTACTCCGTTGGTCTTTTCTGTTTACAGGAGCCTTTAAAGTAACTTTAATTATTTTTTAAAGCTTTTTGTGCGTTGTGGTGCATTGGATATCGGCTCGGATCGAGAAATCAAGGAGCCGAGTTCGAATTCCAGCCGAATTCATTGCATTCACTTACGCGCAAATACCCTTGGGAAAGGTATTAATCCGTCTATTCCTTCCAGTTATGGGTTAAATAACAGGACAGATTGAATTCTATAGCCTTGGTCGGCAACCAGTCTACCGCAGAAAGCAATGGCAACGTAATGCGGGATAATCTTCTGCCCAGTCAGTCATGTCTCCTTCGAGACATGATTGCCCAAGCGTGTATCACGTATGGCACTTAACTGACTGACTGAATCCCTTCTAACATTTTCGAAATTTTGTCAGAAAGTTTTGTTTTGATTTGAGTTAGCGGCTAAAGAAACGTTACGACTGTTTTACAATGGAAGCGTAATGATTGCATCACCCAATTTTTTTCGGCGACAAACGCATTAATTTGGAAATTTTCGCAAAAATCAAATAATTGTCAGGTTTTAATGAAGCTTTATTTTTGAAATTATTAGTTTTTAAAAATCTTGATAAAATATATTTTTTAATTTTGTTACCCCCCTCCACGTAAATCCATGAAATCTTAATAAATTTTATATTGATGGCTAACTTTTGTTTTATTTGTTAAACGCAGGACTCATTGGGGAATATAAATCATCTATATATATATATATTTTAAGTTTGCAATCATTATTCGAAAATCTCCGAAGAGTAAAATTAAAAAAAAGGCCATAAAACCCTGATATAATTTAATTTGATAAGCTTTTAATTGCTGGAATAAATAATAACTATTAAGGACATTATATTCTGAAGAAAAAAAATTTTTTTCGATTAATAATCAAACGATTTTTATTAAACTTTTCAATTTTAGATAAGCAATATAAGCATCAATTCTTAACTAAAAAGTCTACTCGCAATCAATTCTTTGAAGATTTTAAAAATATTTTTAAAAATCTATATATATTATTTAATTATTTAGTAATAATAATAATAATAATAATAATAATAATAATAATAATAATAATATGAAAATGAAAGCCAAGGATAAAGCTCTTGAACAGATGAAACAACGCTGGCAAGACAAACCTCTGCATGGCCAATATCCAGAACGTGCCAATAAATCCAATGTTGATAAAGTTAATACTCATCGATGGTTACGTGCATCTGAATTAAAGTCCGAGACTGAAGGCTTTATTCTTGCAGTGCAAGACCAAAGTCTTTTCACTAGAAACTTTCAGGCAAATATTATACATAAGAAAGTGGATCCAAAATGCAGGTTCTGTGATAAATACTAAGAAACAATAGACCATCTCAGAATGTTCTGTACTTGCCCCAAATGAATATAAAAATCGTCACGATAGAGTGGGCAATATTTGCATTGGACACTGTGCAAATACTATGGAAAATATGTAAACAAACACTGGTATGAACACCACCCAGCTCCAGTTACAGATATAGAAGATGTCATCATTCTATGGGATTACACCATCTATACAGACAGAAAAATTGAAGCAAATAGGTCGGACATTACTGTTAAAAACCAAAAAGAAAAAAACTTGCTTATTAATTGATTAGGCTTGTCCAGCGGATTGTAGCATAGCAACCAAGGAATTCGAAAAACTGTCAAAATATAAAGATCTGGAAATTTAAATACAAAAAATGTGGGAATTGAAAACAAGGGTTGTGCCAGTGATAGTAGGTGCACTTGGAATGATAAAAAATGGAACAAAACAACACATTGAAATAATCCCTGGAAACCCCAGCGTAAGAGATATACAAAAAATTGTCTTGTTAAGTACAGACCACACAGTAAGGAGAACTTTGTCTATGTAACGCTAGGGACGATGGGGAAGATAGAAAAACATTAAATGGAGCCATAACAACACACCACGACCTGCCTTAGGTCTTCCCGCAGACTTGGTAGGTAGTGCGGGGTAATCTTCTGCCCAGTCAGTCATGTCGCTTTTGAGACATGATCGCCCAAAGCGTGTATCACGTACGGCACTTAACTGACTGACTGACTATAATAGTTGGGATCATGATTAAGGCTTCTATTCGTCATAAAGTGGGGGATCGGTTTTCAATTGTTGTGAAGTAATAAACTGATCCCCCACTAATTATGTAATAATATAATACATCGCATCTCCCTTTAGCTATGAGTCAAATAACAGGACAGATAGCTTTGGCTGGCAACTAGTCCACCGCAGAAAGTAATGGCAACCTACTGTGGGATAAACTTCTGCCCAGTCAGTCATGTCGCTTTTGAGACATGATCGCCCAAAGCGTGTATCGCATATGGCACTTAAATGACTGACTGACGATTTGGGTATCAAAATGATCTAGCTTGCATTTTTTAGGTTTTTCTGTTTCGTTAAGCAAACCATAGGGACGCAAGTTGCGAGTATCTCTGTTTAGGTAGAACGTATTCAGAAGGGTCACGTGACGGTTGATGAGTGACGTCAGCTTGTGAGATGACGAACTTTAGTTGCTATGCAGACCACGAGGGCAGTAAACTTTGATCTTCAAATTTTAAATCCAATATTAGCCGTTATCTTTTTTGTTCTTAAGTAAGTCCTGGTAATTGTCTGAAAATTGTTTATTTGCTTAGAAAATCAAGAATGCTTGCTTGGTAAAAAAGTGCAAATGCTTTTAAAACGACAAGAGCTGAAAATGTTGGTCGGTCGAAAGTCCAAGATCAGTGGTATCATGTGTGTTTGACCAAGACTAATTTGAAAAAAAGATCTATAAGCTATCTTATAAAAATACCTGAATTATATTATAAAATATTACGGAAATTAACGAAACTTGGTTATAAAAAACGAACAATTTGAAATGGTTTGTTTGAAAATTATTTTTGATTGATACTCGTATTTAAGTAGATATTCTGTTTATAAGCAAACAGTATTATATGTTTATTTCTACCGGCCTGATTATTTACGATAAAATTTTGTTACGAAAATGTCTGCCATTCGGCAGGATTCGAATCTGCGACCCCTATCCACATAGGGAAGCCACCAATTGAGTTTGCGCGTCTTAGACCTTACGATCACGAATTACCAACAGTCTAAACGAAGTTAAATGATTGAACTCACAACACTTTGGGTTAAGTCACAGGAACAAACCAACGTCTATATCCACGATATTTCAATAATGGTTTTCTCTAGTATTTTAGTAATCATTATGCAATATGAACTCTGGGAAAAAAAAGGGTTACTGAAAATTAAGTTTATAAGTCGAAAAATTCAGTTGTTCTTGTCCTTAAGGACACATGGATATAGACGTTGGTTAGTTCCTGTGACTTGAACCAAAGTGTTGTGAGTTCAGTACCAGGCTACAGCAGTTGTGAACAAGTAACTTATAGGGTTAGAGGGAGATAACTTATGACTACCAAAAAAAGGTCCTACGCAAAAGGGATGGAGATGATATACTCCAGTGATTGTTGTAAAGGGTTCGGTTCGAAATTCCCGAAGGAGGCCGGTGTGTACAACGGCCGAAACGTCGTGGCAAGAATGATTCGGGCAATAGTCCGATTAACGTAAATACCGAATCCATCTGGCACATTTATAAATCTACCATTCGTCCGTGCATTGAATACTGTTGCCATATCTGGTCGGGTGCCCCTGCTATTCCTCACGAGGATCACCACAAAGTCCAAAGAAAACACTGCAATGTAATCGGTCGTCGACTTCAGTCAATTTCTCAACGAAGTGATGTGGCTTCCCTCTGTCTTTTCTACTAATATTTTATGGCAACTGCTTTGACAAGCTTTTTTTTCCGATGTGAATTTAAGCATTCTACTAGATTGGCATCTAGGTCCCACCCTTTTACCTTTGAAATAGTTAAATGTAACTTCTACTTCTACTCAAATGGTTTATTTTCTCGCACTGCCTGCCTGTGGAACTCCCTTCCGTCTACTTGCTTCCCTGATAGCTAAATTCTCCAAAAATTTAAATGCAACGTCAATTGTCATTTTCTGTCTTCTTGAATCCTATTAATTTTTATTCTTTCTTCAATACCCCCTGTACCCAGTCTTCTTCTCTCACTGTAACCCCCTGGGCACTAGTGGTGGTCCCCCTTTGCTTGGGATGCAATGATTAAAAAAAAGAAAACAGTAAGCTCTATAATTGGATACCTCGCTGAGGAGCCCCAATTTCGTCTTATAAGCAATTACTACCGATGTGTACACTTTTAGCCTTGTACCTTACTAAACAAATAAGTTTTAATAGTAGAACTAGCGGAATCCGGGGATTTGTCCTGTTATTTAACCCATAACTGGAGGGAAGAGATGGATTAATACCTTTCCCAAGGAAATTTGTTCGTAAGTGAATGCAAAAAAATTCAACTGGGATTCGAACTCTCCTCTCCGATTTCTCGTTCTGAGCCGATATCCACTGCACCACAACGCACATCCAATATTATCAATATATCGCCTAAAATGACGGCAACATATATATTTGTAGCAAAGAAAACGGCGAATTACCTCGTTAAACTTAGCGACAGCATGTCGCGTGTATTTACAACGGAAAATGTGGCAAAGAAAATATAAATAAGATTAGTAACACAAAAAGAGCTGATATTAATATTAGAAGCTATGCTAATGCGTCTTTCCTCCTTGTCTGGCGTGACCAGTCAGAAAAATCGTTTGGTTAGTGAAAGTGCATTTCTGTTGTTGCAAGGGAATGACTGAATTTCTGTCCTCGTTTCAATGTTGCTGGACTGTTCACAGCAGCTTTGTCTTTGGTACACGAATTTCTAATATCAGTGATGTACTTTCTATTGGTGATTTTCTAAGCTTTTTTATTTTTATTTAAAAAAAAAACCTCAAGCCAGAGCCGAAAGTATGGGAATGTCCAAGTGTGACTCGAACTCACTAGTCAAT
Organism: Ascarosepion bandense; assembly: GCA_037127315.1. NCBI lineage: Eukaryota > Metazoa > Mollusca > Cephalopoda > Sepiida > Sepiidae > Ascarosepion > Ascarosepion bandense. The sequence goes on from JBBBDQ010001753.1 coordinate 847,469, forward strand.
TACAATAATTTTAGCAAGACAAGCTTGTTAACCATTACACCACCACGGGTTTCCAAGTTATTTTCAAAGCGCAGCTTAGATGTTGTACAAAAGTACCGGGTACCCACTGGGGATGGAACTCACTACTCAGTTATAAACGTTAACCAAGACAAGCTTGTTATCCCTAGCACTATGTCAAGTTGCCTATCTGATGTACTATTGGGTATCTTACATTATGACATAAAAAAAAAATAATAATCCAAGCCCCCACCGACACCTGACCGTGAAAGAAAAAGAAAAACATATATATATATTTGTCATCAACATACAAGCCTGTTTCGCTGTATCACAGCTCATCGGTGTGACTAGACACATCCACTTGCTTCTGGTCGGGATCGAAATTCGACCGTTTTGGTGTTAGTCGGAGTCGCTTCTCCCTAAGCCATCGACGCATGGAATCGGAGAAGGGAAATTTTAACGTCTTGTATATAAGCAGTGTATATACACGCCAGTCACCGAAAGAACTCAATTCATTTCTGAAGAGTCATGCATATAGCAGAAGTGGAAGCTGTTTTTAAAATTGTCTTCTCCAGAGAGCTCAATCGTAATGAGAGCATAATATATTAGTCATCCACATACAAGCCTGTTTCGCAATATATATTCTTATATATATATAACAATAATACAGAGGAAGACAGTAAACAATCGCTTCCAAAGGCATGAAACAATTAAAAAAAAGTCCTCTATTGCCATGTGTACGACATTTCGGCCATTGTACTTTTCGGTAGTCATGAGTTATCTCCCCTAACCATGTAAGTTATTTTTTCATCCGACGCACATCTTTTTTTTTTTTTTTTTTTTTTTTTTTTAATTATATCACCCCGAGCAAGGCGGTAACGCCACTGATGTGCAGGGGGCTACGTAATAGTGATTGAAAAAGATTGAAAAAAGAGAAAGCTGGAAACCACATCCTAAACAGGGAACAAGGGATGAGCCTCTTAACCTGTTCAATAGATATGGGTGGAGTGTGAACAAGGCGATAGATAGATCTATCTACTCCAATTAGATCTGTCTACTCCAATTATTCATCATAAACATTTTAACAGTAACACTGTGGTGCATTGGATATTGGCTCGGAACGAGAAATCGGGGAGCTGAGTTCGAATTCCACCCGAATTCATTGCATTCACTTACGCGCAAATACCCTTGGGAAAGGTATTAATCCGTCTCTTCCTTCCAGTTATGGGTTAAATAACAGGACAGATTGGGTTCTATAGCCTTGGTCGGCAACCAGTCTACCGCAGAAAGCAATGGCAACCTACTGCGGGATAATCTTCTGCCCAGTCAGTCATGTCTCTTTCGAGAAATGATCGCCCAAGCGTGTATCACGTATGGCACTTAACTGACTGACCTTGAAACGCTCTCATCTTGTATTGATCCATTTTAGCGGTCTGATAGGTGAACACAGATTTTATATGAATTTCGATTGCATTACTGCATTATTCTTAAATAACATCGTTATTACGCGACCACTTAATGAAATAAACAGTAAGCTCTATAAATGGCGTCACGTGGTTTTCCTCTGTCTTTTATAGAAATATTTTCACGGCAACTACTTTGAAGAGTTTTTTTTCCTGGTACTCCGACCAAATGAATCTAAACCCGCTGTTAGGACCCATCCTTTTGTTGTTGAAATAGTTAAATGTAACCAACTTTTCTACGAGTTTGTTATCTCTCACTTCCTGCCTGTGGAACTCCCTTCCGTCTACTTGCTTCCCTGATAGCTAAATTCTCCAAAAAATTAATTGCAATGTCAATTTGCAACAAATGCTTTGACGAGATTTTCCCCTAATGCCCCAACCTCATGAATCTAAATGTGCTACTAGATTGGCGTTTAGGTCCCACCCTTTTACTACTGAAATAGTTGAATGCAAATGTCTCTTCTTCTCCAATGGTTTCGTTTTTTGCACTTCTCACCTTCCGTTTAATCTTCTATCTTCTATATTCTAGAATCCCATTTATCTTTTACTAGCAAGATAGCCCGGCGTTGCTCGGGTGTAATGAAAGCTTTAAAACTAATCCATGGTCCTGGAGCTCAGACACAGCTTAAAGAATATTTGAAATAATAAAATAATTGCGACAATGTACCAATCGCACATAGTATATATATATATATATATATATATATATATATATATATATATATATATAATTTTAAAATTAGGTTTTACAACCATAAAACCTCTTTTAAAAACGAGAAGTATAAGCATAGCACAGCGTTATCTACCTATGTATGGGAAATAAAAACCAAAACTAAAAAGGACCCCATTCTGAAATGGGAAATAATAAAAACGTGCCCTAACTATAACAAAAACAATAAATTTTGTAGGGTATGTGACGAGGAGAAGCTAGCAATAGCTAAATTTGAACCTGCCAACAAACTTATTAACGCTAAAACAGAAATACTAAATAAGTGTAGAATCCACAAAGCAAAATTTCTTGCTTAGTGTATCGGACCTTAATGTGACTCCAGAAATTTTTTTTTTCTCTTCGAACACCCCCTTCCCCAGATGGGTTAGTCTTTGATAGGTGTCTATTTATTTGATTAGTCCTTGGTCTGCCTTTGCCCTGACGAGCCGTTGTGCGAAACCGCGGTAGGTCTTGGCGATCTTGCGATTTTTTCTCGTATATATATATATATATATATATACACACTAGCAGTATAGCCCGGCATTGCTCAGGTGTAATGAAAGCTTTAAAACTAATCCATGGTCCTGGAGCTCAGACACAGCCTAAAGAATATTTGAAATAATAAAATAATTGCGACAATGTACCAATCGCACATAGTATATATATATATATATATATATGCACTAGCAGTATAGCCCGGCATTGCTCAGGTGTAATGAAAGCTTTAAAACTAATCCATGGTCCTGGAACTCAGACTCTTTGGACATTGGCACGAAAGACTAAAAAGCAATAGTTGGTTCGAGTTAAAGCGAAACCGTATACTGAAAGAAAAATGAATGGATGTAAGTCAAATTTTGATTTCGTGGTATCGATATTAAATAAGATTTTTTCATAGTAAACTGAATTTTGAAGGCTAAATAAGTCCTCTGAGTAAATGGTATCATGGCTGAGACTAAGAACTGCAATTATACCTACTTAAAGCCAAACCCGAATCAAAAAGTAAAATAAAAGGGCTGAAAAAAACAGACATACAAGCAGATAAAGACACACACACACACACACACACACACACACACACACACACACACACACAAACATCTTGCCTTTTATATATATTATCAATTTTCTGCACTATTGTAAGAACTGCAACCTTGAAACACCCGAATATCGTTTCTTATGTCTTTGTCTATGAGTGTATCAAATTTGATTAAAATCGGACCACTTCTTCTATAACCCGATTTTTTCGATTATCGATTTTCTATATTTATCTGGGGTACCTATATATATATATATATATTATCGATTTTCTGCACTATTGTAAAAACTGCAACCTTGAAACTTCTGAATATCGTTTCTTATATCTTTGTCTATGAGTGTATAAAATTTGATTAAAATCAGACCATTCCTTCTATAACCCGATTTTTTCGATTATCGATATTTATCGGGGGGTACCTCGACACAAAACCTAGCTAAGAACACTCGCAGACACTTATAGTACAACTGTGTAAATTTTCAAGAAAATCGGTTCAGCCGTCTCGGAGTCTATAGGTAACGGACACAAACACACACAGACAAAGTTCCATTTATAAATTAGTTTAAATTTAGATCCTTTCTTTAATACCCTCTTCACCCAGTGTTTTCTCTTCCCTGATAATCTCCAAAAATTTAAATACAATGTCAATTGTATTTAAAGTCGGTTCTCTGTGTAGGGCCCGGAAGTTTTTTCCGTCTAAATCTATCCTGCACATATATAAATCTACCATCCGCCCGTGCATTGAATACTGCTGCCATATCTGGTCGGGTGCCCCTGCTGTTCTCCTCGGGCTTCTCGATAAGGTTCAGAGGAGGGTCTGTAATGTGATAGATACCGACTTGGCAGACAGCCTGCAGTCTCTCTCCCACTGGCGCGACGTGGCTTCCCTGCTTCTCTTCTATAAATACTTTCACGGCTTCTGCTCCGATGAACTTAGATCACTGGTGCCCCCTAAATACGAATTTGAACGAGATACTAGATTAGCAACTAGATCCCACCCTTTTACAGTGAAACCGATAAAATGCAGCCGTAACTTCTACTCCAACAGTTTCTTTCCTCGCACTTCCCGACTGTGGAATTCTCTTCCACACGATTGCTTCCCCGACGGCTACAATCTCCAGGAGTTTATATGTAAGGTCAATAGACACCTCCTAACACACTAACCTGCTCCCATTCTATCAAACACTCTTTCCATCTTCCCAACCCTCATCCTCGGTATCCTTACTCATCTGTCACCTTCCTCCTGACATTCCCTATGTCTAACCACTCCTTCTCTTTACCTTCCCCTATGTAGCCCCATGCGCAATAGTGGCAGTGGAATGCCTTGCTTGGGGTGAGATGATTTTTAAAAAAATTGCCAACTACTATCTTCTTGAATCCTCTCCATCTTTTATCCTTTCTTCAATACCCACTGTACCCAGTCTTTTCTCTCACAATACCCCCCCCCCTGCATATTACAGACGGTCTCCTTTTGTTTGGATTTCAAATAATGAATCGTAATTTTTATTTTTAAACCTTAATCGGTGATACTTGATACATTATCAATTCTTTATCGATTTTGGAAAAAGGGGATGGGCTATTTATAATATCGACACAATGTTAAATCGAACCGTGAGTTTTAAAATTATTTGCCTTGGGTTGAGTCAGCTGTTTTTTTTTACAAAAGTGTTTGAAATTCTGCTGACATCATTGATATTTATTTTTTTAAAAAGAATTTCTGAGATTTTTTACCCTTTTTTATTTACGTTTTTTGTACGGTTGTTCTTTATTTTTATTGCCATATTCACGACGTTTCGGTCGTTGTACGCTCTGCCCCCTTCAGGTGCGATACGTTGGAATTTCGAACCGATCTCTTTTTAGTCCACATCAGAAGATTGTTCTAATTACCATGACTTTTGTTTTTTTTTGGGGTGGGGGGATAATTCAGTTTTAGTTTTTGGGGGATACCTCAGTTTTATTTTTTGGTGGGGAGATACCTCAGTTTTAGTTTTTTTGAAGGATAACTCAGTTTTTGTTTTTATGGGATACCTCAGTTTTAGTTATTTTCTTTTAGTAACTCTCCGAGTTCTGTTCCCTCTGCTGTCGCCAGGTATTGAACTCACGACTGAATATGACAGTCAAAATGAGGACAACAGCCCGGATGATGCAAACAGTTACGATACATCATCTCAGACATAAAGACACACTTCTTTGTATCCTTTTTATCATTACAAAAACGTTTCTATGGAATTACCCATCAGTCAGTTAAGTGCCATACGTGATACACGCTTGGGCGATCATGTCTCGAAAGAGACATGACTGACTGGGCAGAAGATTATCCCACAGTATGTTGCCATTGCTTTCTGCAGTAAACTGGTTGCCGACCAAGGCAACCAGTCTGTCCTGTTACTTAACCCATAACTGGAAGGAATAGGCGGATTAATACCTTTCACAAGGGTATTTGCGCGTAAGTGAATGAATTCAGCTGGAATTCGAACTCGGCTCCCCGATTTCTCGTTCCGAGTCGATATCCAATGCACCACAACGCACATACAACATCATTTATCCATCACACCCAATGGTGCATAGGGCAGCAACTTTTTGGTGCTGTAACAAACTGTTTTTTACGGGGCAAAGTTGTTAGCGCTGCACCCAACCCCCCAACCCCCCAAACCCCCAACCCCCCAACCCCCCAAACCCCCAAACCTATGGACCATTCTTGGTCCTTACGTTTACAGCACCCGGTATTCCCAAATAGTCACCCATTTAAGTACTGACCAGGCTCGATGTTGCTTAACTTCGGTGATCGGACTGGAACCGGTGTATTTTTTTTTTTAATCATATCATCCCAAGCAAGGCGAAAACGCCACTGATGTGCATGGGGCTACGTAAGAGTGAAAAGATTGGAAAAGAGAAAAACCGGAAACCACAACCTAAACAGGAAACAAGGGATGAGACTCTTCACCTGTTCAGTAGACGTGGGTGGAGTGTGAACCTGGCGATAGTTTAGTCTATCTACTCCAATTGAAAAAAAAATTGAGAAGATTGGAAAAGAGAAAAACCGGAAACCACATCCTAAACAGGAAACAAGGGATAAGCCTCTTCATCTGTTCAATAGACGTGGGTGGAGTGTGAACCGGGCGATACCTCATAATTGCTGTTGTTCTCAGGTCAAAATTGACCCGGGGTGGTAGCAGCTGTTAGGGGTACTGGCTATGGAAAAATAGTTAACCCCCCAAATCTCAAAACTGCTCTTCTAGATTCTGAGTATAGCAAACTGTTTCCAGCACTAAGACCTCTGATTAGGAGGTTGTGAGGAGCATGGAACTACCTCATAATTGCTGTTGTTCTCAGATCAAAATTGATCCAGGGTGGTAGCACCTGTTAGGGTCCCAGCTATGGGCAAATAGTTAATCATCCAAACTGGGCTCAAAACACTATGAAAGTATAACAATAGACTTCTATCGTAAAAATTTGAGCAATACTTTTTGGGAGAAGAAAATATTACAGGCAATTTCAACACGATATAGCCGTAGACGCAGTTGCCCATACATAACTTCATAAATATTTATCTGAAATTAAAAATAAATCAATCATTTTACTAATTTACTAGCAGTAAGTACCCTGTGTTGCACGGAAGGGAAGAGTAAGAATTCCCATTTTATACAACACACATCTGTAGACATTAAATACGGCTCATGTATTTTTGAAACGGTTATTCTTCATGTAAAGGTTACCCTGTTTAACAAAAAAAAAAAATAAATAAATAAATAAATAAATAAAAATAAAAAAAAATAAAAAATTTGAAAATAAGAAATTAAAACAAAAAGATTAAACTGAGGAGCTACGCGCAATTTCCTTTATTTTTGTGTAGAATAATAAATTTTCAAGGGTTTATAAGTTTGTAAGGGTGTATAAGTTTTGGAACAAATCGGATGAAAAATGTGGAAGTCTATGATAATAGAAATCAGTGAGGATACACGCACGGATACACATGCACTGACACATACACAGACACACACACACACACACACACACATCTTCAGTTTTATAGATAAAAATTTTAGTTCTTTTGTCACCCCACCTAAAAAACAAAAACCTTTTTTTCGTATGCAAAGCAGTCAATTTCCAATAATTCTGTAAAAGTCAGAGATCGATTTGACACCAGTGTCGATATTATAAAAAAAACATGACCTCCCTTCTCTAAATCGATATCAAAACAATATTTTCGATTTTGATAAGTGTCGTGGGAAGGTCTGAAGAATTCTAAAATATAAATTAGTAATTCCTTAAAAAAAAAAAAAAAAAAAAGCCTGTATTTTATGTACGGACCAGTTTTTTTAAGTTGTGCTACTTTCAGATAATAATATCGACCCTTCAACCTTGTGCTACTTTCGATAACGAAAGAACGGAGAGCAGGCGATATTTTTTCTTTTCTTTTCTATTTTTTCTTTGCATTTCTTTTTGCTTCTCTTCTTTTTTTATTTACTTTTCTCTTCTTTTTTCTTGTCTTATACCTTTCTTTCTTTTTCATTATTACTTTTTCTTTCTTCTATTTTCTTTATATATATATATAAAGTCCGACTCACTTATAGCCATAAAAGTTGTGTGAGTTGCTAAATTTAGCTGACATTGTTTTGTCACTTTTTGTGGGGCGTGAAGAAAGAAAGACGACTTGTTGATTGTGAAGCACTGAATATGGACTGTTTTTTTGGGACACCAATTTTGATTTTACTCGCTGTCCTTTCAATATGCTTCTTATTCTTTCGATTGAAAAGAAACAAACTACTTGTTCGGGTCGAAAGAGCTTTCGTCGACCCCAGGTTTGAAAAAGTAGCCCAGGTTTTTCGGTAAGTGAGTAGTTCTAAATTTTTCGTAAAATAAAGATTCCGTGACTTTCGTTGATTTCGTCCGTCATTTTGTCACACCCTCCAATAAATAAAACAATATATTCGCCGATCAAAACCAAGCACAGTTAATGCTTAAAAAAAAACAAAAACTGCTAAGTGGGTTTTTGTCACCCCCCCCACAAAAAAACCCATTTTTCCAAACAAATTAGCTTCAAGCCTTCAACTCTCGAAATTGAACGATCGAGCGAGTTTGTAAATCTCGACATAAAAGTTTGCGATTACCACAATTTTAATTCATACTAAATATTTCTATAATTTTAATCGAAATTTTAAATTTGCATTTTTATAATATTATAACCCAGATATAAGAGAGTTGCCGGCGATGTTATCTTATATCCGGGTTTATCTTATATCTGGGTTTGGTCTATTTTATATACATTACCACATGCTCTAATTATTAATTCGGGGCCCCAGATAAAACCTCTCTTATACCCGGGGTTATAGTGTAGTACAATGTAACCCGGATATAAGAGAGTTGTCGGCGATGTTATCTTATATCTGGGTTTGGTCTATTTTATATACATTACCACATGCTCTAATTATTAATTCGGGGGCCCAGATAAAACCTCTCTTATACCCGGGTTATAGTGTAGTACAATATAACCCTGATATAAGAGAGTTGCCTGTGATGTTATCTTATATCCGGGTTTGGTCTATTTTATACATTACCACATGCTCTAATTATTAATTCGCGACCCCAGATAAAACCTCTCTTATATCCGGGTTATACTGTAATGCAATATAACCCTGATATAAGAGAGCTGTCTATGCCGGATAAAATCTCTTTTATACCCGGGTTATATTGTAATACAGTGTAACCCTGATATAAGAGAGTTGTCGAGGCCCGGATAAAATATCTCTTATACCCGGGTTATACTGCTATACAGTGCAACCCTGATACAAGAGAGTTGTCGAGACCGGATAAAATCTCTTTTATACCCGGGGTTATACTGTAATACAGTGTAACCCTGATATAAGATAGGTGTCGAGACCGGATAGCGTTTCTCTTATATCCGGGTTTCGCTTAGGTTTCGTCTATTTTATATACATTACCACAGACTCTAATTTGGGACCAGAGAAAATATATCTTATATCCGGGTTTCTCGTATATCCGGGTTATACTGTATAAATAATTCACTACTTTTTGGTACAAGATCATAAATATAGAGTACCATAATTTTTTTACGAGTACCCTACAAGGTCTCAGTAGTCAGCCAGTCAGTTAAATTGCCATACGTCGACTATGACTGACTACAGACACATGTTCATAATTTCTCTGTTAGCTGAAATATAAGCAGGGAAAGCTTTTTTTTTTTTAACGAAAAAGAAAAGTCGGTCTGTCTTTTTTATCATCTTCGCTCTCTAAACTTTATCTGAAAGTTAAGAAAAAATATGCAAAGCAAAAATATTTTAATAAAAAAAAAATGATTGTCTATTTTTTGCATAATTTTAGTTTATTTATTATTTTTTTTTAATTTAAATTAATTTATTTTATTCCTATATTTCTGTGATTTTTCAAACCGGACAGGTGCGATGATAAACAAAAAAATTCAATAATATTAACCAAAATTTTGAACGTATTAAAAAGGATTGATTTTCTTTTAAATAATGTAAAAAAGACTGATCTTTCCTCTTAATAACATAAGCATTGTAACGATAAAACTTCGTTTTTTTATTAAGTTTTTAGACTCTTTTTAACAACATATACTGTTTCTAAAACTAATGGCAAACTTGGACCTTCGTACCTGCAAAAAAAGCAAAAAAAAAACATTATTATTTTATCGACTGTCACTCCTCAGCAATGTTTGTTGGTTTAAAAAACGGTAAATGTTCGTTTTAATTCCCTTGGCTTTTCCCCTTCAAATTTATCCAGTCATGTAATTAACTGCAGAATGACGTACTGCGTATGCAACGAATTTTGGCAGATTTTTGGTCGATTTTTCTTCATTTATTGATACTTCCGGCGGTGTACTTCCGGGAATGAAAGCAATGCGCTATTGTATTTCTACGCTTATTACTTTCATTAGCGAAAGAACATCACCGGAAGTTTCAGTAAAGGAAGAAAATCGACCAAAATTCAGAAGAAAATTGCTGCCTACGTAGAACGCCATTCTGCAGTTAATTACATGACTTCGTGAGAATTACGGGAGAGAAAAAGTACGAGATATAGTTCGTTTTTTTATGGACTTTCAAAGCAAAAAAGGTAAATTTCTTCTATAACTAATTGTTGATTTGAGTTCAACATCTACATTTGCACAGAAATAATGCTATTTTGGAAAAATTTGAAGTGGGGGGAAAAGTGAAGGGAATTAAAATGAACATTTACTTAAAAAACGATAATTAGACTTGTAAAAAAATCGTAAGTGTATTTTTGTTATTTGACCTTGAAAACTGACGACAAAATAAAAAATAAAACACATTCTTTATTTATTAGATTGTTTAGTTACACTGTGAATCACGTGTATTTCCACACAGCTACATTCACTCATTGTACATATACACACGCGACAATCACGTGATAGTCTTGCTTTCCCGTTTTTTACGGGATGTATATATAGTAGACACATGGTACACCCAATCAGTTGGCAGCAGTTCAGGAGCGACACCAAGCAAGGCAGTTCACAGCTGCCCGCAATAGCGGCATGCTATTGCAGGGTTCGCGTTCTTCAATATCAAGCAATTCTCTCACACACCCGCACTAAGTGCAAGACGCAATTTTATTTCTTTAAATATAAATCCCCCAGCGACAAAGAACATTACGACTTATTTCAAAAGATTTAACGCAATCTATGCAGAAAATGGAAGACATTTTAATCAGACACTTTCAACGTCTGTACAAAGTATGCATTTCTTGTTAATTGTTTAGTTAAGTCACTTTACTTTACTTACAATTAATGCTTTGATCATTTCATTCAATTTTCCATTTCCTAATTTAATGAATGATTTCCACCGTATGAAAAATAATTGTTGGTATGCAGGAATTTAGTGAGGAAGTTCTTGGGAAATGGCCTTGTGCCATGTGAAATCCAAACATAAATTAACCTTGCATAAGAGACCCCAACAATAAGTGGGCCCGTTTCGTAACAGGCAAAATATTTATATCGATCAGTCAGTTAAGTGCCATACGTGATACAAACTTGGGCGATCATGTCTCGAAAGAGACATGAATGACTGAGCAGAAGATTATCCCGCAGTAGGTTGCCATTACTTTCTGCGGTAGACTGGTTGCCAGCCAAGGCTGTAGAGCCCAATCTGTCCTGTTATTTAATCCGTAACATGAGGGAATAGATGGATTAATACCTTTCCCAAGGGTATTTGCGCATGAGTAAATGCAAGGAAGTCAACTAGGAATTCGAACTCGCCTCCCCGATTTCTCGTTCTGAGCCGATATCCACTGCACCACAACGCACATCCATTAATATCAATATATCGCCTAAAATGATGGCAACATATTTGTAGCAAAGAAAACGGCGAATTACCTCGTTAAACTTAGCGACAGCATGTCGCGTGTATTTACAACGGAAAATATGGCAAAGAAAATGTGAATAAGATTATTAACACAAAAAGAGCTGATATTAATATTAGAAGCTATGCTAATGCGTCTTTCCTCCTTGTCTGGCGTGACCAGTCAGAAAAATCGTTTGGTTAGTGAAAGTGCATTTCTGTTGTTGCAAGGGAATGACTGAATTTCTGTCCTCGTTTCAATGTTGCTGGACTGTTCACAGCAGCTTTGTCTTTGGTACACGAATTTCTAATATCAGTGATGTACTTTCTATTAGTGAATTTCTAAGCTTTTTTATTTTTATTTAAAAAAAAAAAACCTCAAGCCAGAGCCGAAAGTATGGGAATGTCCAAGTGTGACTCGAACTCACTAGTCAGTTACAATAATTTTAGCAAGACAAGCTTGTTAACCATTACACCACCACGGGTTTCCAAGTTATTTTCAAAGCGCAGCTTAGATATGGTACAAAAGTACCGGGTACCCACTGGGGATGGAACTCACTACTCAGTTATAATCGTTAACCAAGACAAGCTTGCTATCCCTAGCACTATGTCAAGTTGCCTATCTGATGTACCTACTACTAAGTATATTACATTATGACATAAGAAAAAAAAATAATCCAAGCCCCCACCGACACCTGAGCTTGACAGAAAAAGAATATATATATATATATATATATATATATATATATATATATATATATATATTCGATTGTTTACTGTCTTCCTCTGTATTATATATATATATATATATATATATATAATACAGAGGAAGACAGTAAACAATCGCTTCCAAAGGTATGAAATAATTTAAAAAAAAACTCCTCTATTGCCATGTGTACGACATTTCGGCCGTTGTACGCTCCGGCCTTCTTTAGGTACTAGGAATTTTGAAACGAACCCGTTACTACAATCACTGTGGTATATGATTGTCATTCCTTGCATAGAGCCTCCTTTGGTAGTCATGAGTTATCTCCCCTGACCATGTAAGTTACTTGTTCACCACTAATGTAGCCTGGTATTGAACTCACAACTTGTTGGGTCAAGTCACAAGAACTAGCCAACGTTTATATCCACTGGGTCATGTGTCTTAAGAACAACGGAATTTTTGGGACTTATAAACCTAATGTTCAGTAACCCTTTTTTACCAGAGTTCATATTGCAATTTTTGATGCTAATGGTTTTCTCTAGTATTTTTTTTTTTTGTTAATGCTTGATGTTAGTGGTTAACGTTGGTTAGTTCCTGTGACTTAACCCAAGGAGTTGTGAGTTCAATACCAGGCTACAGGCTACAGCAGTGGTGAATAAGTAACTTAAAGGGTAGAGGGAGATAACTCATGACTTCCAGATGAGGTTCTACGTAAAGAATGAAGATAATATACCGCAGTGATTGTAATAAAGGGTTCGGTTCGAAATTCCTAGCACCTGAAGAAGGCCGGAGCGTACAACGACCGAAACTGTGTACAAATGAAAAATAGGACAATAGACCGAATAATGTAAATAGTGTAAATACTACCTCATCTCAGAAATAGACATATACTAAAAAAAAGTCCTAAATACAAAATTCAATCAGAAAATGTTGAGCGAAAATATATACTCAATAATTAAGAAATCAACACCTTGTATCTGACGATACCTCACTGTTGAAACCCGGAGAGCTTGGTGTTGTTTCCTTAATTATTGTATGTGTGCATATATATCCGAGTGAATACAGAACGAAGAAAGAATTCTTACAACGTCCAAAACATTAATTTAAAACAGTGCTCGATATAGTTGTGAATATTATAAATTATATTTTAGAAAACATTAATTTAACCCTCTAGGGCCATTCGTATCATATTTGATACAGTATTTCCCCTATAAGGAAACATTTGGTATTTCCCTATAAGGAAACATTTGGTATTCATTGACTGAGCAGTCAGTACTGCTTTCATTTGAAATTTATAAAATATTTCTCTTAAAAAAATTTTCAGGAAAATATTTCTTTCAAGGCTTGTTTTCATACTGTATCAAATATGATACGAATGGCCCTAGATGGTTAAGGCTTCTACTGGGCATAAAGTGGGGGATCAGTTCTATATTGTTATGAAGTAATAAACAGATCCCCCACTAATTACTACTTAACCCTCTAGGGCCATTCGTATCATACTGTATCAAATATGATACGAATGGCCCTAGAGGGTTAAGGCTTCTACTGGGCATAAAGTGGGGGATCAGTTCTATATTGTTATGAAGTAATAAACAGATCCCCCACTAATTACTACCTAACCCTCTAGGGCCATTCGTATCATACTGTATCAAATATGATACGAATGGCCCTAGAGAGTTAAAACAGTGCTCGATATATAATATATAGAGCTGTAAATATTTATTATAAATTATAATTTGTTATTACAATGGTTTATAAAAGCATTATATCACTACACAAAATTTGTAATGTTCCAGAACATTATTGTTCTTCAGGTGATATTTTAAAAACAAATTCATGGTTATTCGGAAAAGGAGGCGTGGTTGGACATTGGGTGTTTTTGTATTACTCAATCAAAAATGAGAAGTTGAACATTTAGGTCGCGTGATTAAAATTGACGACACTTTTATTTTTAGACATTGGTTTTTGTCAGTAGGTCAAAATGTAGGTTTCTTAGATTTGACACACACACACACACACACACACACACACACACACACACACACACACACACATATATATATATATATATATATATATATATATAATGCAGGTTTCATTGAATAATATAGACAAGTTCTGTTTATTAATTTAGTGGGGGATCAGTTTATTACTTCATGACAATAGAAAACCGATCACCCACTTTATGCCCAGTGGAAGCCTTAACCCTCTAGGGCCATTCGCATCATATTTGATACAGTATTTCCCTATAAGGAAACATTTGGTATTTCCCTATAAGGAAACATTTGGTATTCATTGACTGAGCAGTCAGTACTGCTTTCATTTGAAATTTATAAAATATTTCTCTTAAAAAATTTTTCAGGAAAATATTTCTTTCAAGGCTTGTTTTCATACTGTATCAAATATGATACGAATGGCCCTAGAGGGTTAAACAATTTTTGCGGGGTGGGGGGAGTATGAGAAACTGACTCCCCCAAAGAAAATATGTTTAAATATTGTAATTTATCAAACGTTTTTTTTTTTTTTGATAATAGGAAGGTCTAAGTAGCAATCGATAGGACTGCGCTGAAAAAAATAAAAATAAAAAAACAACGAAATTAAACATGGTAGTCTGCTTCAGGTCTGTCGAAAGTGTAAATTTATTCAATAGAATCGATATTGGCTTGAACCACGGCTTCCAGAAGACTTCGAAATCTCCTGCAACTCTTCTGGATTATCTCCTTATTTAAATTGGTGAATGCTGTCATAATCCTTGCCTTCAGTTCATCTTTGGTGTTACAAGAAATTTTGTTGGGCTCGTTAAACTGCACTCCACACATAATAATCAAGAGGGGGTTGCAGTCTGGGGGGTTAGGTGGCCAGATGTAAGGGGTTGATGTGATTGCAGAAATTGTCTGACAGCCATGACCGGATTCTCCTGCTTGTGACATGGTGCAGAGTCCTGTTTGCCAGACATAGGATCTTCCATCAGTCAACCTCTTTATCCAGGCAGCTCTACTTCCTCAAGGAAGTAGATGTAAGATGATTTAAGTGTCTGTGTAGAGTGTGAGACCCTCAAATTCGAGGGTTCTTATCTTATCAAAACGAAAAGTGCGACCTTCTAAATCCGCTATACCTTCGTATTCACCATTAGATTCAGCCAACTCTTTCATGTTCGTATTGAAGCTTCAGGTGGGAATGCCTAGCAGCACAGCATACCATTTCCAATTTTTTTACATACGGTACCCAACTGACTCTACTACATTGTGCAATCAACAAAAAACATCGTATCCTGTAGATGACATTCCTTATTGAGGCAAAATTTTAAAATCTGTTACTTAAAAGTAAAATTTTCTATTCACGCAAGAAGTATTTGTGGTAATGTGTTAGAACCAGATTGGTGATGTTCATTATCAGGAATTTTATTGGCATGATTTAACTTTTGATGTTTCAAACTAATATATTAATTTAATTTTTTTCCCCATCTAGGGAAAGCTTTGAAAGTGGAGCTGAAACGGGGGCCGCTTTTGCAGTTTATTACAAAGGTGATTTGGTTGTTGATATCTGGGGAGGTTATGTGAACCAGGAGGGCAGAATTCCATGGCGAGAGAATACCATGTCAACAGCCTTCTCTACCTCAAAAGGAATTAATGCCTTACTTGTTGCCAAATTTGTTGAACTGTAAGTATTTCTGTTTGAATTTTTGGGTTGAGAAGTTATCCTTTGTTCTTGACAAGCTCCAAAGGAGAGTCTCTAATGTGATAGGTACTGATCTGGCGGCTCGACTGCAGCCACTTCCCCATCGTTGAAATGTGGCCTCCCTTTGTCTCTTCTATAAACACTTTCATGGCTTCTGCTCGGATGAGCTTAAGTCACTGATGCCTCCTCAACAGGTGTTTACCCGTGCAACCAGACTGGCAACTGGGTCCCACCCATTCACAGTCAGGTTAGCCAAATGCAGACGACAATTCTACTCCTGCAGCTTCCTCTCTCGCACTTCCCGCCTGTGGAACTCACTCCCGTATTCTTGCTTTCCTGACGGCGACAAACTCCAGAAATTTAAAAGCAAAGTTAATACTCATCTACTAACCACTGGACTCAAGCTCTCTCCCCTCCCCTGTATAACCTTCCCTTTCTCTCCTCCTATGTATCTGTCATCGCACCTTCTTTCTCAGCTTTCTATTGTTCCTTTCTAACTAGCTTGTACTCCTCACTCTTTTCTAATTAATCTTTCTACATTTATGTAACCCCCTGCACATCAGTGGCGTTTCTGCCTTGCTCGGGGTGAAATGATTAAAAAAAAAAAAAAAAAAAGTCGGGTTAATGTCCTCATCTTGGTCACTATTACAATGTTTCGATCATTACGCTCACCTTCTTCAATTTTCTATCAATCCGCGAAAACTCCAAGGAATTGCGAATTGAACCCTATATTTAATCTAGTGTTGTGTTTCTAGGCTAGCATCTAGGTCCCACCCGTTTAAATGTGACTCTACTTCTACTCAAATAGTTTCTTTTCTCGCACTTCCAGCTTGTGGAACACTCTTCCGTTTATTGCTTCCCTGATAGATACAATCTTTAAAAATTGAAATGCAATGTAAATCCACCTTTTATCTTTTCTTTAATAACCATTGTTCATCGTCTTTTCTCTCACTGCAACCCCCTGAATGCTAATGGCGGAAAGCCTGGCTTGGGGTAAAATGATTTTTTTTTTAATCATATCACCCCAAGCAATGCGAAAACGCCACTGATGCGCAGGGGGCTACGTAAGAGTGAAAAGACTGGAAAAGAGAAAAACCGGAAACCACAACCTAAACAGGAAACAAGGGATGAGCCTCTTCACTTGTTCAATAGACGTGGGTAGAGTCTGAACCGGGCGATGGTTTAGTCTATCTACTCCAATTGAAAAAAATATAAAGAGTGAAAAGATTGGAAAAGAGAAAAACCGGAAACCACATCCTAAACAGGAAACAAGGGATGAGCCTCTTCACTTGTTCAATAGACGTGGGTAGAGTCTGAACCGGGCGATTGTTTAGTCTATCTACTCCAATTGAAAAAAATAAATAAATAAAAATAAAAAAAGAGTGAAAAGATTGGAAAAGAGAAAAACCGGAAACCACAACCTAAACAGGAAACAAGGGATGAGCCTCTTCACCTGTTCAATAGACGTGGGTAGAGTGTGAACCGGGCGATGGTTTAGTCTATCTACTCCAATTGAAGAAAAAAAAAGAGTGAAAAGATTGGAAAAGAGAAAAACCGGAAACCACAACCTAAACAGAAAACAAGGGATGAGCCTCTTCACCTGTTCAATAGACGTGGGTAGAGTCTGAACCGGGCGATAGCCCAGTCCATCCACTCCAATAGAAAGAAAATGATGGTGACTTGCTTCGTTTTAACTTAGTTAAAGTCCAGGCAGTGAAATTTTGGCTACAAAAACAATATTAATCCTTCAATTAAGCATGAACACTTTTAAATTTAAGCAAAAGTTAAAAGAAAAAATGGCTTACATTAAAAAAAAAAAAAACGAGTTTCACACCGTAGAGAAGGCGATTACTCCACTAATTTTCTTATTAAATAAGATATGCGGGTTGTCATGCAAGATATATATGTATGTATGTCCAAACGTAAGTCTTTTATATTCGTAAATCCGCGCTTTTAGATTTCGTGATGTTTCACCTATATATACATTATTGCACTTTAGACATGTTTTCTGTAAATCCCGGCATTTAAATTGGTGTTTGGTGTCTTTTGGTGTCTTTTTTTAATCTGACAATATCACCAATAGTCTTGGAGATGATGTTAACGATTCTAGTTTTGGGGATAATTAATTTGTTTAAGAGTTAATATGAAAAATTGTTGAAAGGTAGGATTATGAAATTTGTTTGCTTTTTCTGGGTATTTTTTTTCATTTTATAAGCCTGTTTTTTGTGTTGAGGATGAAATAGTGTGGGTAGTGAAGAAGTTTAAATGTTTGTTCAATGTATTTCTCTTCTTTAGATAAATAATTATGGCTGTATATTCTGAGGGCCCAAAGGTAGAAACCTATAATTAAACCAGATTTAATTATTGTCTACGGTGCAGTAACTTATATAAAGGAGAAATGTCGCGAAATCTAAAAGCGTGAATCTGTAAACATAAAATAGACTTGTGTTTAGACATATGTGCCAAACATATTCTTGTGTACATGTTTAAATTCTTAGACCCAGATTGATACAGATTTCTCTTTACATTTGCCTCTTTCCTTCGTTGTTTTTTCTCTCCTTCGTTGTTTTTCTTTTATTTTCTCTCTTTCGTTTACTTGTCTTTCCTTTTCTCTCTTTCGTTTTTTTTTGTCTTTCCTTTTCTCTCTTTCGTTTTTTTGTCTTTCCTTTTGTCTCGTTCGTTTTTTTGTCTTTCCTTTTGTCTCGTTCGTTTTTTTTTGTCTTTCCTTTTGTCTCGCTTGTTTTTTTTTGTCTTTCCTTTTGTCTCGCTTGTTTTTTTGTCTTTCCTTTTGTCTCGCTTGTTTTTTTTGTCTTTCCTTTTGTCTCGCTTGTTTTTTTTGTCTTTCCTTTTGTTTCGCTTGTTTTTTTTTGTCATTCCTTTTGTCTCGCTTGTTTTTTTTGTCTTTCCTTTTGTCTCGCTTGTTTTTTTTGTCTTTCCTTTTGTCTCGCTTGTTTTTTTTTGTCATTCCTTTTGTCTCGTTCGTTTTTTGTCTTTCCTTTTGTCTCGCTTGTTTTTTTTTGTCTTTCCTTTTGTCTCGTTCGTTTTTTGTCTTTCCTTTTGTCTCGTTCGTTTTTTGTCTTTCCTTTTGTCTCGCTTGTTTTTTTTTGTCTTTCCTTTTGTCTCGCTTGTTTTTTTTTGTCTTTCCTTTTGTCTCGTTCGTTTTTTGTCTTTCCTTTTGTCTCGTTCGTTTTTTGTCTTTCCTTTTGTCTCGCTTGTTTTTTTTTGTCTTTCCTTTTGTCTCGCTTGTTTTTTTTGTCTTTCCTTTTGTCTCGCTTGTTTTTTTTTGTCTTTCCTTTTGTCTCGTTCGTTTTTTGTCTTTCCTTTTGTCTCGTTCGTTTTTTGTCTTTCCTTTTGTCTCGCTTGTTTTTTTTTGTCTTTCCTTTTGTCTCGTTCGTTTTTTGTCTTTCCTTTTGTCTCGTTCGTTTTTTGTCTTTCCTTTTGTCTCGTTCGTTTTTTGTCTTTCCTTTTGTCTCGTTCGTTTTTTGTCTTTCCTTTTGTCTCGTTCGTTTTTGTCTTTCCTTTTGTCTCGTTCGTTTTTTGTTTGTCTTTCCTTTTGTCTCGTTCGTTTTTTGTCTTTCCTTTTGTCTCGCATGTTTTTTTTGTCTTTCCTTTTGTCTCGCTTGTTTTTTTTTGTCTTTCCTTTTGTCTTTCGTTCGTTTTTTGTCTTTCCTTTTGTCTCGCTTGTTTTTTTTTGTCTTTCCTTTTGTCTCGTTCGTTTTTTTTGTCTTTCCTTTTGTCACGTTCGTTTTTTTGTCTTTCCTTTTGTCTCATTCGTTTTTTGTCTTTCCTTTTGTCTCGCTTGTTTTTTTTTTTGTCGTTCCTTTTGTCTCGCTTGTTTTTTTTTTGTCGTTCCTTTTGTCTCGTTCGTTTTTTGTCTTTCCTTTTGTCTCGTTCGTTTTTTGTCTTTCCTTTTGTCTCGCTTGTTTTTTTTTGTCTTTCCTTTTGTCTCTCTTGTTTTTTTTTGTCTTTCCTTTTGTTTCGTTAATTTTTTGTCTTTCCTTTTTGTCTTGCTTGTTTTTTTTTTGTTTTTCTTTTTGTTTCGTTCATTTTTTGTCTTTCCTTTTGTCTCGTTCGTTTTTTTTGTCTTTCCTTTTGTCTCGTTCGTTTTTTTGTCTTTCCTTTTTTCTCGCTTGTTTTTTTTGTCTTTTCTTTTGTCTCGCTTGTTTTTTTTTTGTCTTTCCTTTTGTCTCGCTTGTTTTTTTTTTGTCATTCCTTTTGTCTCGTTCGTTTTTTGTCTTTCCTTTTGTCTCGCTTGTTTTTTTTTTGTCTTTCCTTTTGTCTCGTTCGTTTTTTGTCTTTCATTTTGTCTCGTTCGTTTTTGTCTTTCCTTTTGTCTCGTTCGTTTTTTGTTTGTCTTTCCTTTTGTCTCGTTCGTTTTTTGTCTTTCCTTTTGTCTCGTTCGTTCTTTTGTCTTTCCTTTTGTCTCGTTCGTTCTTTTGTTTTTTGTCTTTCCTTTTGTCTCGTTCGTTTTTTTTTGTCTTTCCTTTCGTTTCATTCGTTTTTTGTCTTTCATTTTGTCTCGTTTTTTTTTTGTCTTTCCTTTTGTCTCGTTCGTTTTTTTGTCTTTCCGTTTGTCTCGCTTGTTTTTTTTTTTTGTCTTTCCTTTTGTCTCGTTCGTTTTTTGTCTTTCCTTTTGTCTCGCTTGTTTTTTTTTGTCTTTCCTTTTGTCTCGTTCGTTTTTTTTGTCTTTCCTTTTGTCACGTTCGTTTTTTTGTCTTTGCTTTTGTCTCATTCGTTTTTTGTCTTTCCTTTTGTCTCGCTTGTTTTTTTTTGTCTTTCCTTTTGTCTCGCTTGTTTTTTTTTTGTCTTTCCTTTTGTCTCGTTCGTATTTTTGTCTTTCCTTTTGTCTCGTTCGTTTTTTGTCTTTCCTTTTGTTTCGCTTGTTTTTTTTTTGTCTTTCCTTTTGTCTCTCTTGTTTTTTTTTTGTCTTTCCTTTTATCTCGCTTGTTTTTTTTTTGTCTTTCCTTTTGTTTCGTTAATTTTTTGTCTTTCCTTTTGTCTCTCTTGTTTTTTTTTTGTCTTTCCTTTTGTCTCGTTCGTTTTTTGTCTTTCCTTTTTGTCTCGCTTGTTTTTTTTTTTGTCTTTCCTTTTGTTTCGTTCATTTTTTGTCTTTCCTTTTGTCTCGTTCGTTTTTTTTGTCTTTCCTTTTGTCTCGTTCGTTTTTTTGTCTTTCCTTTTGTCTCGTTCGTTTGTTTTTGTCTTTCCTTTTGTCTCGTTCGTTTTTTTGTCTTTACTTTTGTCTCGTTTGTTTGTTTTTTTGTCTTTCCTTTTGTCTCGTTCGTTTTTTTGTCTTTCCTTTTGTCTCGTTCGTTTTTTTGTCTTTCCTTTTTTCTCGCTTGTTTTTTTTGTCTTTTCTTTTGTCTCGCTTGTTTTTTTTTTTGTCTTTCCTTTTGTCTCGTTCGTTTTTTGTCTTTCCTTTTGTCTCGCTTGTTTTTTTTTTTTTGTCTTTCCTTTTGTCTCGTTCGTTTTTTTGTCTTTTCTTTTGTCTCGCTTGTTTTTGTTTTTTTTTGTCTTTCCTTTTGTCTCGTTAGTGTTTTTGTCTTTCCTTTTGTCTCGTTCGTTTTTTTTTGTCTTTCCTTTTGTCTCGCTTGTTTTTTTTTTGTCTTTCCTTTTGTCTCGTTCGTTTTTGTCTTTCCTTTTGTCTCGCTTGTTTTTTTTTTGTCTTTCCGTTTGTTTCGTTCATTTTTTGTCTTTCCTTTTGTCTCGTTCGTTTTTTTGTCTTTCCTTTTGTCTCGTTCGTTTTTTTGTCTTTCCTTTTGTCTCGTTCGTTCTTTTGTCTTTCCTTTTGTCTCGTTTGTTTTTTTGTCTTTCCTTTTGTCTCGTTCGTTTTTTTGTCTTTCCTTTTGTCTCGTCCGTTTTTTTTTGTTTTTCCTTTCGTCTCATTCGTTTTTTGTCTTTCATTTTGTCTCGCTTGTTTTTTTGTCTTTCCTTTTGTCTCGCTTGTTTTTTTTCTCTTTCCTTTTGTCTCGTTCGTTTTTTGTCTTTACTTTTGTCTCGTTTTTTTTTTGTCTTTCCTTTGTCTCGTTCGTTTTTTTGTCTTACCTTTTGTCTCGTTCGTTTTTTTGTCTTTACTTTTGTCTTGCTTGTTTTTTTTGTCTTTCCTTTTGTCTCGTTCGTTTTTTTTTGTCTTTCCTTTTGTCTCGCTTGTTTTTTTGTCTTTACTTTTGTCTCGTTTGTTTTTCTTTCCTGCGTTTTTCTCTCTTTCAACAATTATGAATTAAATTTCTTTTATTTTTGCTTCTTACATTTTTAATTCCTAATTCTAAATTTTGTCTTTTAATTTTTCTTTTCATTTTAATTTTATTTAATATTATTTTTATGAAAATTTTAATTTTCCCTACATTTTTATGTACATGTAATATTTAAATTTTTAAAACTCATGATTTACGCCCCCTCTCTCCATTTTATTTTTTTTATATTTTATTTTAAATTTTTATCCACATTTAACCATAAAATATTTAGATTTTTAATTTCGTTATTAAAAATGCAGTAACTTAAGTTTATAAGATTTTAATTTTCATGAACATCGAGCGAACCTAAATTTATATTTATTAAACTGTCAGTTTGAAAGAAAAATATGACCAATAATATATTTTTGAAGGAAAAATATGACCAATAATATATTTTTGAAGGAAAAATATGACCAATAATATATTTTTGAAGGAAAAATATGACCAATAATATATTTTTGAAAGAAAAATATGACCAATAATATATTTTTGAAGGAAAAATAAAAATGACCAAAAAATGACCAATAATATATTTTTGAAGGAAAAATATGACCAATAATATATTTTTGAAGGAAAAAATGATTACCATAACACATTTTGTTTGAAGGAAAAAAATTTCTCAGTAAAACATTTTTGAATACAAAAATTGAAGACATTTTCATTAAAAATTTTCATAAAAATCTGACTAAATCAGCCTTTTACACTATAACCGAACATTAAAAAAAATATCTTAAAACCCTACCTTTTTAGTATTAAATAACCCACAGAGGTTGATATGCTGTTAAAAAAAAACTCACTCAAACTCCTGTAACCCCCTTGCACACAGGTGTTCCAGCCTTGCTTGGGGTGAAATGATTACAAACGATATCTTAGCTAGAGCTACTCAATCTTCCCCCTCCAGCCAAAAGCACATACGTGTCTTTGTGCGTAATGAATTATTTTTCCACAAAGAAAACGTTGCAAGTCAAGTGAAATGTTGCTTAACTTTGTTGATTAGACAAGAAACTGTTTCAACGGGACATGACTGTAAGTCTCTTTGGAAAGGAAACATGGGAGATTTAGATTACTTTAATAAAAACAACAAAGATGAGGATACTCAGCCAAATATTTCTGGTCCTGTAATAACTAGTCTTCTGTACATGCATTTTTTTATTAGACATTATTTATTTTAATGATATTTCTCCTTAATTTTAGGGGTTACCTTGACTATAAGAAGCCCGTATACCATTACTGGCCTGAATTTGCACAGAATGGGAAAGAAGCTATCACTGTGGAAATGCTTGTTAGCCATCAGGTAGAGTATGAGCCTGGTTGAAAATAAGTTAAGGTTATTCAGATATTTATATCTATATGTTTATAAAAAGTTAGCTTGCAGCCTTTGGGATTTCACTCGTCCGCGGTCGATTAAAAATCTTGCAATGAAATGTGTCCCTTGTAGGTACCTCCAAAAAATTACTGCTCATTTTCGATACCTTAATTTAAATTTAATTTTTTAAAATAAAAATGTTTTCTTGAAGCTTTAATTTTAGCTTTAATTGAAAGCCAAGAGATTAAATTTACTAATTACAGTAATCAAAATATCCTGGTTTAGTTCAAACTGAAATTATATTGATCGGAATCAAAAATTTAACTGCTGAAAATTTTTTTTTAAAATTTACCGCCATTATTGACTAATCGACACATTATGCAAACAGTATTTAAATTTCTGTTTTAAAAATCTTGCAACAAAAAAAAATATATATATATACCTCCTTGACACGTTATTTATGTCGATTTTTATAATTGAAACTTACCTTTCAAATCTGATTTCAAACAAGTATTAAGTGCTTACTGTCGGGAGATTTACGAAATAAATCACTCTTTAATGACGGTAGCCCTCTTGTCAGCAGTTGTCTAAGACGACAAATGATGTGTTGACAAGTAACAGGTGTGAATGACGTTTGGATGGCGACCGAAAGTGACAAAAAATTCATGTAGCTTAAAACGTAACATTTGGAAATTTAAATTTTTTTATGTTGTTTTTTAACTAAATAGTAAAATTAAAAATTTAACATAATATTTTCAGCAAGTATAATATTTTATAGAATTTTAGTTGAGATTTATAGCCAGATTATACTTTCTGAATAAATATGCTTTCTGAATAAATAAAAATATGCTTTCTGAATAAATAAAAATTTAAATTTCTTTTAAAAGAAAGAATTAAATTAAAATAACCGAACTAAGTTATATTATGTTATTTATTAATATTTTTCTGAAATATTAAATATTTTTATGTTTATGTATTACATATTTATCTTAAATTATTTAATAATATGCTTTATGAAAAATTAAAAAAATTAAATTTCTTTTAGAATAATTTTAATTTAATAAAAAAAGAATAAAATTAGAATCAAAGTGTGGTTTGTGTCGTTTTCGATGTAAGGGGAATTCATCCAAATACTTGTTAACTTCTAAAAACAATACGACCACTACGGAAACTTGTTATGACCCCTATGGAACACCGTACTTAATAAAAATTTCCAAAATTTATGTTTTTTAATTATTTTAAAAATAAAATGGGTAAATGATTTTTATTAAACTTTTCAATTTTCGATAGACAATATAATAATCAATTCTTAAGTAAAAAAGAAATTCAACAATGTTTTTAGAAATGGTTTTTAAAATATTTTTAACACTTTTATGAATTATTATAATAAAAAAAATAAAAAATAAAAACAATTATTTCAAAATTTTATTAGTAAACGAAAAAAATTTTTTTCTTCAGACTATAATGTCCTTAATAATTATTATTTATTCCAGCAATTAAAAATTTATCAAAATAAATTATATCAGAGTTTTATTGCATTTTTATCTTACTCTTCGGAGTAGATTTTCGGTCAGATT
>JBBBDQ010001753.1:877500-930000 GCA_037127315.1 Ascarosepion bandense
TTTTAATGGTTTTCTTTAGTGTTGTATTTCTTTTTTCAGCAGTGGTGAGCAAGTAACTTAGAGAGTTAGAGGGAGATAAATCATGACGATCAAAAGAGGCTTCACACAAGTCCAAGCCGCATACACCCAAGGAGAAAGTTTCATTAGAATTTGTTTAAGGGCAGGGTCCCAAGTCATGCCCTGTTATTTAACCCATAACTGGAGGGAAGGGACAGATTAATACCTTTCCCAAGAATACTAGCGCGTAAGTGAATGCAGGGCATTCAACTGGAATTCGAACTTGGCTCACCGATTTCTCTTTCCAAGCTGACATCCATATGGTTCCCCTATACATCAATACAGTTAGTCCAACAATGCTTAAGCAATGGAATCAGTGTATCAAATTTTAATTAAAATCAGATTACTCTTCCTATAACCTGATTTTTTTCAATTATCAATTTTCGATATTTATCGGGGGTACCTCGACACAAAACCTAGCTAAGAACACTCGCAGACGCTTATAGTACAACTGTGTAAATTTTCAAGAAAATCGGTTCAGCCGTTTCAGAGTCTATAGGTAAGGGACACACACACACACACACACACACACACACACACACACACACACACACACACACACACACACACACAAAGTTCCATTTATAAATAAGTTTAGATATACGTTGTGGGGCAGTGGATATTGGCTCAAAATGAGAAATTTGAAAACCAAGTTCGAATTCCAGTTGAATTTGGTGCATTCCCTGACATTTCCCTTGGGAAAGATATTAATCTCTCTCTTCTCCCTCCATCTATAGGTTTAATAGTTGGATAAAGTGGGTTCTACAGCCTTAGTTGGCAACCAGTCTAGAGGAGAAAGAATTGACAACCTGCTATGGGGAAAATCTCTTGCCTAATCATGGATAAAAAAAAAGACATGATTGCCCAAGAGTATATACTGCATAACACTTAACTAACTGATGTTGATAAAAGAATTGAATAGCAGGACAGATTGAGTTATATCGCCTGAAGATAGTGTGACTCTTCTATTTGGTTACCTCTGGTGATAACATTAATTCTCGTATATATAGATAGACTAAACTTAGTTGGAGTAGATAGACTAAACTATCTCCCGGTTCACACTCAACCCATGTCTATTGAACAGGTGAAGAGGCTCATCCCTTGTTTCCTGTTTAGGATGCGGTTTCCGGTTTTCTCTTTTCCAATCTTCTCACTTTCTTTTTTTTTCAGTTGGAGTAGATAGACTAAACTATCTCCCGGTTCACACTCCACCCATGTCTATTGAACAGGTGAAGAGGCTCATCCCTTGTTTCCTGTTTAGGATGCGGTTTCCGATTTTCTCTTTTCCAATCTTTTCACTCTTACGTAGCTCCCTGCGCATCAGTGGCGTTACCGCCTTGCTCGGCGGTGATATGATTAAAAAAAATATATTGAAAGTTCTATTTGGTAATGCAACTTCAGTTATTTTTCAAATTCATGTTTCAACAAGAAAATATCTTTGAAAGTTGACTGAAAATACATTTAAAACAAAGGCTACAGTTTTAAATCGTATTCACTTGGCCTAACAGGGTTACTTGTTTACTAGAAAAATTCAAAGTTTTCTCTCACACAGAACAGAGAACAGACAGGTGGCAGCTTCCCTTCAGGACGTTGGCGATCATGCTCTTCCATGTCTCCCTCTTTCTAGTGGCTAAAAGCCACTAGAAATTGCAATATGAGCTCAAGTAAAAAAATGGTTACTGAACATTAGGTCTATAAGTCCCAAACATTCAGTTGTTCTTGTTCTTAAAGATAAATGGCCCAGTGGCTATAGATGTTGATTAGTTCCTGTGATTTAACCCAGAGTGTTGTGAGTTCAATACCAAGCTACAGCAGTGGTAAACAAAATAATTTAGAGAGTCCGGTTAGAGAGAGATAACCCATGACTACTCAAAAGAGCTTCACGCAAGGAATGAGAATGATATACCTCAGTCCTTGTAATAAAGGGCTTGAAATTCCTATCACCTGAAGAAAAGAGCGTACAACAGCCGAAATGTCACACAAATGGCAACAAAGATGAGGACAATAGTGTAAATACTACCACATTTCAGAGGAGTATTATGACACTAATATGTTTTTTCGCTTTACTAATGTTCACTCAGTATAAGGTCTAAAAGGTATTCAATATATAGGGATACTGTGTTGACTTGTATTAGCGTATGAAAGGATAAGCCTTCATTTATAGAACTGAAGAAAACAATAGAAGGGATGCTTCCTCCTGTTACCCCACCCAAACCCTGCTTTGCCGTTCAGTTGCTCAAACCCATTAAGTATGTTACACCTTGCTTTGCCCTGTCTCCCTTTCCCTCTATCAGACCTGTGGTATCAGATTTTCCAAGCCCTCTTTCCTCACTGCATGTCCCAGGAATTTTCTCTATCTTTTCCTGATAAGCATTAAATTCCTTTTTATTTCCATCCTCTTCAAAACCTTATTGTTGCTCACATGTTTGGTCCATGGTATTCTCAGCATCCTTCTGTAGAACCCTATTTCAAGTCTTTCTTTCATGTTTGGTGAGGATGTCCAACGTTTACTGCCATATTGAAAGACAGACATCACATAACAATCCAGTATTCTCTTCAATTCTAGCAAAATTTTTGACCGACCTGAAGGAGACTACCACCACCTTTTTAAATTTCATTTTTACTTTTTTCAGCGCAGTCTTATCAGTTATTACATAAAGTTTCCGATTATCAAAAACAATTTGGAAAAATTTCAATATTTAAACAATTTTAGTGGGGGCTCAGTTTCTCATACAACATTATAGTAAATCAATCCTCCATTTTGGAAACACTCACGTTGGGGTCGTTTTATCATGTTTTTTTTTTTTTTTTTTTGGAACGAGTTGTTTTTTCTTGACATCTTATTCAGAAACTCCAAGAATGGCTTTATTCAAAAAGTTCGTAAAGGATTCAGTAGTTGAATATGTGCTAGCAAAAAAGTTAATTGCACAGGATCAAATTAAGGTTGTATGAAAAACTGAGCACCCCCATAAAATTGTTTAAATGTTAATTTTTACAATTTTTTTTTTTGTCAATTGGAAAGTTTAAGGTTTAATCAATAGGATTGCACTGAAAAACGTCCAAAAAAATTGATAATCAACAAATTTACAGGTGGTGGTAATTTCGTATTGGCGAGTGGTTCCAAAATGGAGAGTCGTTTTACTATAACATTGTATGAAAAACTGAGCCCCCCCTAAAATTGCTTAAATAGTGAAATTTTTCCAAATTCTTTTTTGTCAATCGGAAAGTTTAGGGTGTATTCAATAAGATAAAAAAAAAAAAATGGAAAACAACAAATTTAAAGGTGGGGGGTAGTCTCCTTCAGGTCTGCCAAATTTTGCTGTCTCTCAATACTCTAGTCAATTTCTGGAATGCATCCTTGGACATACCAATACGTCCTCGAATCTCACTGTTGCACTTTTCATCTTTTGTTAGAACACTTTCCAGCTATTTCAGTCAGTTTA
This sequence comes from Ascarosepion bandense, assembly GCA_037127315.1. Classification (NCBI taxonomy): domain Eukaryota; kingdom Metazoa; phylum Mollusca; class Cephalopoda; order Sepiida; family Sepiidae; genus Ascarosepion; species Ascarosepion bandense. The sequence goes on from JBBBDQ010001753.1 coordinate 881,001, forward strand.
GTGCCATACTTGATACACGCTTGGGTGATCATATCTTGAAAGAGACATGACTGGCTGGGCAGAACATTATCCCGCAGTAGGTTGCCATTGCTTTCTGCAGTAGACTGGTTACCAACCAAGGCTATAGAACCCAATCTGTCCTGTTATTTGACTCATAGCTAGAGGAAGACGCGATGTACTATATTATTACATAGTAATAAGTGGGGGATCAGTTTATTACTTCATAACAATATAAAACCGATCCCCCACTTTTTGACCAGTAGAGGTTTTAATCATGATTCCAACTATTGTATTCAGTCAGTCAGTTAAGTGCTATACGTGAAACACGCTTGGGTGATCATGTTTTGAAAGAGACATAACTGACTGGGCAGAAGATTATCCCGCAGTAGGTTGCCATTGCTTTCTGCGGTAGACTGGTTACCGACCAAGGCTATAGAACCCAATCTGTCCTGTTATTTAACCCATAACTGGAAGGGATAGATGGATTAATACCTTTCCCCAAGGGTATTTGCGCGTAAGTGAATGCAATGAATTCAGCTGGAATTCGAACTCGGCTCCCCGGTTTCTCATTCCGAGCTGATATCCAATGCTATTTGCGTATCTTATGCTGTTCAGATTGGAGCCACTAATAATGAATCCTGGCATGACGTCAGAATAGTCTCGCTGTACAAGTAGAATAGATCTGGTGAAAAGACCCATCCTTGTCTTAAACTCCTTTCTATCTTTGTATATCTGCTGAACTTGTTTCCTGTCCCTATGCAGGCAGTTTACTGCCAGTAAACGTTCTTGATTAATGCCTTTCCCAAATATGTCGAGGTTGCTGAACATTTTTGTCAAGTACAATTTTTTCAAATATCAGGTGAAGAGAATGGCCGGTATAGTATAAGAACGAGTCTGAATTCAAAACCAGTGGAACTACTAAAACCCTACTTGCAACAGAAACGCCAGTTGAACATATCACACAAGATTTATTATGACCCCGAGAGAGCCATCTGAGAATATGAGAAAATCATTTAACTCTTGTTTATTTCACAGGAACCCAATTTGGTTATCATGTTTTCACATGGGGATATTATGTCGATGCCCTCATAATGAAAGCCGATCCAAAGAAGCGAACATTGGACCAGATTTTCAGTGAGGAGATAGCCGAACCATTTGGTGAGTATTTTTTTGTTTGTAGCTATAGGGAGATGGTTAATGTTTATTGATCCGGCCTTGTGTCATACATAATCAAACTCTGTACAGCTTACAGGTTATTCGGAATTATCAGAAGGTTGTTTTCGTTATCACCAGGTTTTCATCAGGTTGGAGATTATTGGTTAGAATGTATGGAATAGTGGAAGAATAAAAATATTCATCTTTCATGTCAAGGATGTCATGTTTCTGATGTTATTTTTTCCTTATGTTTTAACTGTAATGTAATTTATTTTTATTCTCCTATTCTGCTGTTCTCCTCGGGCTTCTCGATAAGGTTCAGAGGAGGGTCTGTAATGTGATAGATACCGACTTGGCAGACCGCCTGCAGTCTCTCTCCCACCGGCGCGACGTGGCTTCCCTGTGTCTCTTCTATAAATACTTTCACGGCTTCTGCTCTGATGAACTTAGATCACTGGTGCCCCCTAAATACGAATTTGAACGAGATACTAGATTAGCAACTAGATCCCACCCTTTTACAGTGAAACCGATAAAATGCAACCGTAACTTCTACTCCAACAGTTTCTTTCCTCGCACTTCCCGACTGTGGAATTCTCTTCCACACGATTGCTTCCCCGACGGCTACAATCTCCAGGAGTTTAAATGTAAGGTCAATAGACACCTCCTAACACACTAACCTGCTCCCATTCTATCAAGCACTCTTCCCATCTGCCCAACCCTCATCCTCGCTATCCTTACTCATCTGTCACCTTTCTCCTGACATTCCCTATGTCTAACCACTCCTTCTCTTTACCTTCCCCTACGTAGCCCCATGCGCTATAGTGGCAGTGGAATGTCTTGCTTGGGGTGAGATGATTTTAAAAAAAATTTTTCTGAAAAGGAATTTTCTTTAAAAGCAATTACTTGGCGTGCACAACTGGAAATTGTGTGATTGTTTTGCTAACAAACAAACTTTGAAAGCTCTGTTTCCACTGTTAAATAATGTAAGGTTGATGATAGAGAACTATAGTGCCTCTCTTATAGCCAGTTAGTATTTTTATATTTTTGATCAAAATTTTATTTAAGGGTTCTTGTTATTTAAGGGTTAATAAACATTTTTGATTGCACTTTGGTTGAATAGGTGACATGAAAGATGGCTTTTCAAAGAGGCGGTAGTGTATCCAATATAGATAAATGATTTATGACAAGAAACATAGTCTTTTACTGGACATTGTAATTCATACACTATATTAGTCATAATTTTGATTTGATGGGGTTATTTTCATTAGAAACAAGTTTTACAGTCTTCCATTTTCTATGATATTATAAATTTTAAAATGTTTTTGAGGAATCATGGCAGAAATATGGTGTTTAATAAATTTTGTATAACAAATTCATCTTGCTTATAATTATTGTGCATTTGGTTACAGTAAAATATTTTGATGTGTTTTTTTTGTGTGTGGTATTTTTAATACTGGTGTCATGTATATATATATATATATATATATATATATATATATATATATATATTATATTCTTTTGTAAGAAATTTCTTTCTTTATCAGTGATGGAGTTTGGAAAATTATTGTTGACTAATGTTTGTTTTCACTCAATATTCTTTGGGAGGAGGAATTTTGATGTGCTCTGTTTAAAAAGTTCGTTATTACTGCTATTCTATATCTTTCCAAACATTAGCTATTATAGTTTAGAAGAAGAGTTCTTACTGATGGGTTTTTGATACAGGTAAGTGATAAATTCTTTGGTTTTATATATATATATACTAGCAGTATAGCCCGGCATTGCTCAGGTGTAATGAAAGCTTTAAAACTAGTTCAAGGTCCTGGAGCTCAAACTCTTTGCAGGTTGGCACGAAAGACTAAAAAGCAATAGTTGTTTCCAGTTAAAGTGAAACCGTAGACTGAAAGAAAAATGAATGGATGTAAGTTAAATTTTGATTTCCTGGTATTGATATCAAATAAGTTTTTTTTTTTTTTGTTGTAAACTGAATTTTGAAGGCTAAATAAGTCCTATGAGTAAATGGTATCATGGCTGAGACTAAGAACTACAATTATACCTACTTAGAGCCAAACTTGAAGCAAAAACTAAATAAAAGGGATGAAAAAAATAGACATACAGGCAGATAAACAGACACACACAAACATCTTGGCTTTTATATATATATATATTATCAATTTTCTGCACTATTGTAAGAACTGAAACCTTGAAATCTGAATATCGTTTCTTATGTCTTTGTCTATGAGTGTATCAAATGTGATTAAAATCAGACCACTCCTTGTATAAGCTGATTTTTTTGATTATCGATATTTATCGGGAGCACCTCGACACAAAACCTAGGTAAGAACACTCGCAGACGCTTATAGTACAACTGTATAAATTTTCACGAAAATCGGTTCAGCCGTTTCAATGTCTATATTACGGATACACACACACAGTTTCATTTATAAATAAGTTTATATATATATATATATATATATATATATATATATATATATAAACAGCGAAACAGATCTGTCTGCGGATGACTATAGTATATATATATATATTCTTTAAGACCAGGTAGTTCAACCACAGATCTACATTTAAAACAGAAAAATTAAAAAACAATACAAAATTGGCTAACCATGTCTGAAAATTAAAATCAAAATATGAAAAAGATCCACACATAACGTGGAGCATTGTAAAAACAGCTAAGCCTTACAATGGTGGACAAATATGTAGACTGTGTCAGGAGGAGAAATTAGAAATTATGACATACCCAAATAAAGACGAACTGTTAAATGAAAGAACAGAAATTATGACAAAATGCATCCAAACTAAGAAATACCTATTAGGTTCATATAAACATGGATGAAAACCTCATAATTCGTTTGAATTTAAACAATGTGTGTTCATAAATTCTCTGCCACGTGAACGTTCAAATAAAACATCGTTACAAGAGCGTTCTTAAAAAGAAAAACGGTAAAAGGTAAAATCAATTATTAAAAATCGCCTGAAGAAACCACTCATGGTGGAAACCAAGGTAGCAAAATAACTTGTTTATAAATGACAAATATATATATATATATATATATATATATATATATATATATATACACGAAAAAAATCGCAAGATCGCCAAGACCTACCGCGGTTTCGCACAACGAAACCGCGGTAGGTCTTGGCGATCTTTTGCGATTTTTTTCGTGTGTTTTTGCTCTACGTGACTGCCTCTTGGTTAATCCTTTTTGGTTAGTTTAGTATCGAGCACTTTTCTTTCTTTGTGGTTCGTTCCGTTTGAGGGTTTTTTTTCTTTGCTGTGAAGAACTGTATGTATTGTCGGTGCTCCGCAGCTTTCTTTTTTTCCCCCTCATTGTCCAAAGCTTTATAGCCGAGGACAATAACGGAGTTAGATTCTGCTGGTTATTCGTGGTCCTTAAAAATTACTTTTTTTTTTTTTTTAATCATCTCACCCCAAGCAAGGCATTCCACTGCCACTATTGCGCATGGGGCTACATAGGGGAAGGTAAAGAGAAGGAGTGGATAGACATAGGGAATGTCAGGAGAAAGGTGACAGATGAGTAAGGATAGCGAGGATGAGGGTCGGGCAGATGGGAAGAGTGCTTGATAGAATGGGAGCAGGTTAGTGTGTTAGGAGGTGTGTATTGACCTTATATTTAAACTCCTGGAGATTGTAGCCGTCGGGGAAGCAATCGTTTGGAAGAGAATTCCACAGTCGGGAAGTGCGAGGAAAGAAACTGTTGGAGTAGAAGTTACGGCTGCATTTTATCGGTTTCACTGTAAAAGGGTGGGATCTAGTTGCTAATCTAGTATCTCGTTCAAATTCGTATTTAGGGGGCACCAGTGATCTAAGTTCATCGGAGCAGAAGCCGTGAAAGTATTTATAGAAGAGACACAGGGAAGCCACGTCTCGCCGGTGGGAGAGAGACTGCAGGCGGTCTGCCAAGTCGGTATCTATCACATTACAGACCCTCCTCTGAACCTTATCGAGAAGCCTGAAGAGAACAACAGGGGCACCCGACCAGATATGGCAGCAGTATTCAATGCACGAAACTTGTGTAACATTTTAAGATTTGAATACGTACAGAGTCGATTTTATTATTATAATATATATATATATATTAAGAAAGTGGCAGAACTCGTAGATTTTAATCCCACTGTTCAAGTATTTACTTTTATAAAGAGTGCTCGATACAGAGTAGAGCTTTATATCGTAACAGTTGTCATAATGGTTTATAAAAGCATAGTTTTATAAACCATTGTAACAACTAAAAATGAGGAATTTATTGTTAGTCTCAAAAGCCCTTTCATCCAAAATCTCATTAGGAGAAAAATTGTTAAAAAAATGTATTAAACAAAAAGAGCAGTAATAACAAAAATGAAGGAGAACACGATTATATATATATATATATATATATATTCACAGCTGTATATAGTATATTATATATCGAGCACTGTTTTAAATTAATGTTTTGGACGTTGAAAGAATTCTTCGTTCTCTACCCACTCGGATATATATATATATAAACATGTTACGGAAATTAACGAAATTTAACGAAACTTGGTTATAAGCAACCGACAATTTGTAATGAATTATTTTGAACATTATTTTTACCGATACTCGTATTTAAGTAGATATTCTGTTTTTAATTAAACAGTATTTTTATATTTATATCTACCGGCCTGATTATTTCACGATAAATTTTTATGACGAAAATGTGTGCTATCCAGCAGGATTCGAACCTGCGACCCCTATTTACATAGGGGAAGCTACCATTTGATCTGGTACTGTCTTAACCACTCGACCATGAATAGCCTCTTGATCAGACGAGGTTTTTATCATAATTCATTATAAATTATAATTTATAACTATCATAATTCATTACAAATTGTCGGTTGCTTATAACCAAGTTTCGTTAAATTTCGTTAATTTCCGTAATATATATATATATACTTATATCGAGGTGAGTTTAAATAATTAGCGAAGGACAATCAAAATAAAATATCCCCCCAACAAATTTAGAGACGTTACAAAATCCTTCTGTCGGCAGGGAGAAGATTTCCGTTATGATATAGAGACTGATTCCAAAATCTTTTAAATGCTAATTGGAACCAGTTGTGTGTATAATTTTAAACCACTACTTCTTATAGGACTTGGCACATTCTATATTCTCTACTAGACGTTGAGCAATAGCCTATTCCATATTTTGTCAAGTCTTATTTTCAAAGGCACATGGTGATTAATACTTGTTTCTAAATGTAACCAGCAGCACATTGTCAATTAAGTTCATATCATAAATGACTCAATCTGATGAAAGGCAAACAATCCTTATGTACGAAAAATACAACGCAGAGCAACAGACGGAAAACAATTAGAAACTGACTTATTGATCTGATTGACTAAACTTTGGCCCTTATCCCCAATCCAAGGAAGCTTCAAATACTTTTTTTAATCATATCACCCCAAGCAAGGCGGTAACGCCACTGATGTACAGGGGGCTACATAAGAGTGAAAAGATTGGAAAAGAAACTGCCGGAAACCACATCCTAAACAGGGAACAAGGGATGAGCCTCTTCACCTGTTCAATTCGGTCGGGTTTCAATCCTGGGTTAAAAAAGCAATCGGAGTCTAACCGTACTGATGAACTGTGAAACAGATCTGTCTGCGGATGACAATATATATATATATATATATATATATCAAGGGGAGTTTAAATAATTAGCGAAAGACGATTAAAATAAAATATCCCCCCAACAAATTTAGAGACATTACAAAAACCTTCTGTCAGCAGAGAGAAGGTTTCCGTAATGATATAGAAACTGATTCCAAAATCTTTTAAATGCTAATTGGAACTAGTTGTGTGTATAATTTTAAACGACTCGTTCTTATAGGACTTGGCACATTCTTTATTCTCTACTAGATGTTGAGCAATAGCCTATTCCATATTTTGTCAAGTCTTATTTTCAAAGGCACATGGTGATTAATACTTGTTTCTAAATTTAACCAGCTGCACACTGTCAATTAAGTTCATATACTAAATGACTCAATCTGATGAAGGGCAAACCATCCTTATGAAAAGACGGAAACGCAGACCTAGTATAAAAAAAATACAACGCAGAGCAACAGACGGAAAACAATTAGAAACTGACTTATTGATCTGATTGACTAAACTTTGGCCCTCATCCCCAATCCAAGGAAGCTTCAAATATACTGGGCACTTAGAAGGCCTCAGGACTTTAGGAGAATAAAATTCCCTCGCCTTATTAATAATTAAGGGTTTCTGGATAGCCATTACACAAGAAAATCTCCCTGATATTCTCCAATTCAAAGTCCAGTCTCAGAGAACAAATTTTGAGCATCCTGTGTATCAAGGTTTTAATAAAACTAATTTTCCTTGATGTGGGTGTAAATCCACACCAATTCATATACATGCACATGTTCTTTAATTGCCAGATATTTAGAGAGGGCAATGCTATTCTTGATTTTATTATTGCTTAAAATCATTGGATGATTGTAGTAATGGTATTTCCATTAATTTTCAGTTGAGCCAAAATAGAATTTAACATTGCCATCAAAATGGTTGCTAGCTCTGTAAATTAGTTTTTTAAGTGGACAGATCTTACATTGATTCATTTTTAATTTTTATTTTTTTGGCAGTTACCATTATTATTTAGTAGTTACTATTATTTTACCTCATTTCATTACAGGAATTGATTTTTTCCAAGGTACCCCAACATATGAACAATATCGAATTGTACCTCGTTTTTATTACCAATCTTTGTGGTACCAACTGGGTCTCCTGGCTGAGATGGATTTTTGGCGTCGAATTACACACACTCTTATTGATCCTAAACGCTTTCAAACAATGGCAAAAATGTCTTGTGCTGATGTTGTGGTAAAGAAAACCTTTTATTTTATTCTTACCTCCCCCTTGTGACTAAAAACGATTTTAGAAGTTGAATGATGTACTCTGTCATTGATTTAAATGACTATTAAACAAAGGCAGAGTTGTGGTGTATTCCTTGGTAAAGAAAATGTTTCTTTTTTTTTATTACCAATCTGTTATAACAGCTCAATTTTTGACTTGATAAGGATTTTACAAGTTGAATGATGTATGCTATTTCAAATTATAAAGGCTATAAAACAAAGGCAAACAGGCCTGTTCTGACTCTTTTGGGCGAACGTGAAGGAGACTATCACCACCTTTTCTTTTCTTTTTTTTTTTTTTAATTTATTGTTTTTCATTTTCTATGACTTTTTTTCAGTGCAATATCATCGATTACACCCTAAACTTTCCGAGTGACAAAAAGAAATTTGTAAAAATTTCAACATTTAAACAATTTTAGATGGGGGGGGGGGCTCAGTTTTTCATACAACCTTATAGTAAGTCGATCCTCTGCAATTAACTTTTTAGCTTGCGCACATTCAACAACTGAATCCTTTGCAAAATTTTTGAATAAAGCCATTCTTGGAGTTTCTGAGGAAGATGCCATCGTAAGAACTAAAGAAAACTTGAAAAAGACAAAAACAAGAGCAACAACTTGTCCCAAAAAAAACAAAACAAAGCAATCCCAACACGAGTGGTTCTAAAATGGAGGATCGATTTACTTTAACGTTGTATGAGAAACTGAGTCCCCCTCTAAAATTGTTTAAATATTGAAATTTTTCCAAATTATTTTGATAATCGGAAACTTTATTTAATAATCGATAAGACTGTGCTGAAAAAAGTGAAAAAAAAAAAAATTTAAAAAGGTGGTGGTAGTCTCTTTCAGGTCTGCCCTTTTTTTTGTAATAAAAAATAGCAAACATGTGCTGCAATAAGTTGTAATGGCAAAAAGACAGTTTTTGCCTTGACACTGCTATTATTTTAACTACTGTCACTCTTCAGCAATGTTATTTTTAAAAAACAGACATTGTTTATGAAGGTAGTTAAAATAATATCAGTGTTATGGGAAGAAAAATAAAAAACAAAAAGCTGTCCAAGTTTACTTAACCCGTTTCAACCCAGTGTCCGTATGTTATATATCGCCGTATGACGACAAAACAACAAACACGCATATATAAAAATACAAGGTGATATTTTTATTACTGACAATGAACCCGTGTGGAATAGAGAACGGAAGGGTGAGAGCTGTACAGGAGGGTTGACGGGAGTGTAGTCTGCCTGTGGTGTTTCTCGCTGCTTCACTGGCCGTTCTCTGCTACTAGCGAATCCGTGTGTCGAGGTCTTTATATAGTCCTCTAGAACCGGGACTTTCCTTCCGGTTTTGCCTCGCCCACGCAACGCCCGCGTAATTCTAAGAGACACCTGATCTGTTTGCCTCTGTAGCCATTTCCGCCGCTGTCGGAAATAAGGTCAAAATGATATCCGCTCCGGCCTTGACAGGATGTATTTCACAAACACCTGTCTTGTCGTTTCGCCGCCCCCTTCACCGACGGAAAACACCATCGCTTGCATCACTTCCTCGGGTGGGGCCAGATTGTTATATTACACTCATTTTAGCACAGCATAAAAAACTGGGAAAAGAATTATGGGTATAAATCATTATATAAAACCATTATTATATATAGGTAATAAGGACATATTGATTTATATAATTTATGACAAAAACTGCTCAAAAATTTAATTTAAAACACAGGAAACAGCAAATTTGACAAAATTACACTTCCATAAACCTACTTCGATGCTTACTAATATTTTCTTGTATTTTGATCTCCGTATGCTGCTATTGAAAGACTTGTGTAAATAAGAGTTTATTTATATCATGTTTGTCGTATTTCTTTAAAAAATTTATAGGCTATATAGCAATATAAAATTTGCTGCCCTCAAATGAGGACACTGGATTAATGCACATTGAAAACATGCTCTATGTCTGCTAATATGATGTAATGTCATGCCATTGTCTTGAACATGCTTGCACTGTCTGGGAGAAGCAAGCTGTTTTTTCTTGAAATAAAGAATTCTTGAATGTTTCAGTGAGTTTGTAATCCTATTTTATGCTACTGTACTTGAAATCAGGTCAAAAATTAAAAACTTGTGTTAAAATAATTGTGTTTAGATAATTAGTGATAACTGGGGAGGAAAAGAGGTGGATTCATAACTTTCCGAAGGGTATTTGCATATAAGTGAATATAAAGAACCCAACTGGAATTAGAACTTGGCTCTCTGATTAACAATTCCAAACCACTCGAAGATTGTCAAAGAAAAGCAAGAGAGAAATGGGAGTCAAGGAGATAGAAGATGGCAATTGACATTGCACTTAAACTTTTGAATAATGTAGGTATTAGGGAAAGAAGCTTGTGGAAGGGAGTTCCACAAATGAGAAGTGTGAGAAAAGAAACTGAGAGAGTAGAAGTAGCTGTTACATTTGCCTGTTTTGATGGTAAAATGGTGAGACCTAGTGGCAAATCTAATAGTATAAATTCCTAGAATATATTAACCCATTTTAACCCAGTGCCCTCATTTGAGGACAGCATAAAAAACTGTAAAAAAATTATGGGTATAAATCATTATATAAAACCATTATTATATATAGGTAGTGAGGACATATTGATTTATCAATTTATGACAAAAACTGCTAAAAAATTTAATTTAAAACACAGGAAACATTCACAACAAATTTGACAAAATTACACTTCCATAAACCTACTTCGATGCTTACTAATATTTGATCTCCGTATGCTACTATTGAAAGACTTTGTAAATAAGAGTTTATTTATATCATGTTTGTCGTATTTCTTTAAAAAATTTATAGGCTATATAGCAATATAAAATTTGCTGCCCTCAAATGAGGACACTGGATTAATGCACATTGAAAACATGCTCTATGTCACTTGGAGAAAACCCATCCCTGAACATAACGTGTTTGATACTGCTAATATGATCTTATGTCAAGGCATTGTCTTGAACATGCTCTGAATTCTCTGGGAGAAGCAAGCTGTTTTTTCTTGAAATAAAGGATTCTTGAATGTTTTCGTGAGTTTGTAATCCTATCGTTGAAATGGATGTGCGTTGTGGTGTGCAGTGGATATCGGCTCGGAACGAGAAATCGGGAAGCCAAGTTCGAATTCCAGTTGAATTCATTGCATTCACTTACGTGCAAATAACCTTGGGAAAGGTATTATTCTGTCTCTTCCTTCCAGTTATAGGTTAAATAACAGGACAGATTGGGTTCTATAGCCTTGGCTGGCAACCAGTCTACCGCAGAAAGCAATGGCAATCTACTGCAGGATAATCTTCTGCCCAGTCAGTCATGTCTCTTTCGAGACATGATCGCCCAAGTGTGTTTCACGTATGGCATTTAACTGACTGATTATAATAGTTGGAATCATGATTAAAACTTCTACTGGTCAGAAAGTGGAGGATCAGTTTTCTATTGATATGAAGTAATAAACTGATCCCCCACTAATTACTGCATAATAATATAATGCATCACGCCTCCCTCTAGCTATAAGTCAAATAACAGGATAGATTGGGTTCTATAGCCTTGGCTGGCAACCAGTCTACCGCAGAAAGCAATGGCAATCTACTGCAGGATAATCTTCTGCCCAGTCAGTCATGTCTCTTTTGAGACATGATCGCCCAAGTGTGTTTCACGTATGGCACTTAACTGACTGACTTGAAATCAGGTCGAAAATAAAAAAATTAAAAACTTGGGTTAAAAAAACGTTTTTATTATTCTTGCCAATTTCTGTGATGTCAGCTCCACTTTTTGTATAGTAAGGATTTTAGAAGTTGAATGTACTCTATTGATTCTAAGACCCTATCAATAAAGGATATAATATAACAGATCTAAGTAGAAGCCTATGAAGCTTTATTTTACTAATTCAGCTTTACTGCTGAAAAACTGTTATTTTATTGTGATGGATGGTTACAAACAAGAGGGGAGATGGGATCTGTTTATTTTATTATTGCAAAAGGCAAAACAAGCTAGTGATGGCTTCATGGTAAAGATGTTCTATTTTTCATTACAGATTCTTGTGATGTTACATGTTATGGATTTTAGAAGCTGAATGATGTACATTTGAAATTAAAGAAGTTTGGAATTTTAAAAATTCCAGTTGTTACAAAATGATTTTTCTTCATATTTTCTCAGTCTAGCGGTAGCCCTTAATTTTGCATAGCATATTCTGCTTCTTCCCTTACTGCTTGGGCACTTATATAATCTCTCCGCATTAGCTATACTAATTAGGTAGTCATTCCAATGGCAGTAAAACTTTGTATGTAAGCTGCAGCCACCCTAGTTGGGTTGAGTCAGCTTCCTCCCCCAATGGAGAAAGTCTCATTGGGATTTGTTTTAAGGGCAGGGTCCCAAGTCCTACCCTGTTATTTAACCCATAACTGGAGGAAAAGGATGGATTAATAACTTTCCCAAGGGTACCAGCGCATAAGTGAATGCAGGGCATTCAACTGGTAATTCAAACTCGGCTTACCGATTTCTCTTTCCGAGCCGATATCCACTGCACCACAACGCACATCCGTCACTGAACGCTTACAGCACCTGATATTCCCAAGCGGTCACCCATCTAAGTACTGACCAGGCTTAGCGTTGCTTAACTTCGGTGATTGAATGGGAACCGGTGGATTCAACGTGATATGACCGTAAGCACGCGCATCCGTCAATAAACGCTTACAGCACCTGATATTCCCAAGCGGTCACCCATCTAAGTACTGACCAGGCTTAGCGTTGCTTAACTTCGGTGATTGAATGGGAACCGGTGTATTCAACGTAATATGACCGTAAGCACGCACACCCGTCAATAAACGCTTACAGCACCTGATATTCCCAAGCAGTCACCCATCTAAGTACTGACCAGGCTTAGCATTGCTTAACTTCGGTGATTGAATGGGAACCGGTGTATTCAACGTAATATGACCGTAAAGCATTGAACTGTTATGTATTATTATTCCTTCTATATGGCAGTGAATGCTGGAAAATGTCCTCACAGATGAAGAGGCTTGAAACAAAAAAATGGGGTTCTACAGAAGGATGCTGAGAATAGCAAGGATCGAATATCTGAGCAATAAGAGTTTTAAAGAATATAGACTTGAGCCTATATTGTTTTGCAGGGGAACGAATCCCTCCACCAGCCAATACTTGTGTATCATATTCTGCTCCTCCCCTTACTGCTTAGGGGCTTAGAGTCTCTATTCATTCTTCTTCTTCTATGTGCCCTGTCTCTTGAGGACGTAGGCCGTCATGGCTTTCCACATCTCCCTATCCCTGGTGGCTCTGAGCACGCCTTCTCCTGTTACACCATGCAACCCTCGTTCCATCATCCACCTGATTAGGTCCTTCAAATATGTTATCCGTTGCTTTCCTCTGTCTCTTTTTCCCTCTATCTAGCCTGCTAGTATCAGGTTCTCCAAGCCCTCCTTCCTCATTGCATGTCCCAGGTACTTCAGCTGTCTCTTCCTGATGTTCAGTATTAATTTCCTTTTTGTTTTCATCATTTCTAGGACCTCATCATTGCTCACATGCTCGATCCATGATATTCACAGCATCCTTCTGTAGAACCCCATTTCAGTTGCTTCAAGTTTTTCCTTCATCTTTGATTCATTAGCTATGCAAATTAGGCACTCATTTACATATCCTTTCCACATTGAAGCCTATTTTTATACAGATGTTGGAAAACTGAGTGTAAAAATTCAGAATATTATTAATGCAAGATGCTAAAAAAATGAACTCATAAACTTTTAATTGTTATTTCAGCACATTGATCAAATAGAGAAGATAACAGATTATAAAGTTCGTCAAACTCCCTGTACAGGTTTTAATGGCAACGGCACCGCTCGGGCAATTGCTAAACTTTATGGAATTATTGCCAATGGTGGTGTTTATGAGGATAAGACCTTGTTTAAGGAAGTAACTATCAAGAACCTAAACCAGATAGTTGTGGAAGGAAATGATGTGGTTCTAGGAGGCAAATTAAAATTTGGACGTGGATTAATTATTGAAGATTCCCCAACAGTAAGTAATGTTGAATAAATATGCAGTCAAAAACTGATTTACTAAGCTGTGCTTATATATATATATAGTTATATATCTAAGCTGCACAAAGTAAATCAGTTTTTGATATATATATATTTTTTATTTTTTTATTTATTTTTTTTATAATCATATTGCAAGGCATTTTACTTTGATTGGGTCTTTTACGATTGATTATTGATACTTGATCTTGTGACTTGTCATTTAATTTGCAGACAACTTTTGTCTTTCATTCTTCCATTTCTTGTATGGCTAAAAAAACTCACTGATTTTGGGCGTCAAGTTATCATACTTTTCAAAGAACATCCTGTTATGTCGCCAAGTATAAATGAATAACTCAACAACAGAATCAGAATATAAGTTGTATTCCGCGGAAAGACGGTTAGTATGTACAGAAGTGATTAGTAATATTTACAATAGAAAGATACAAGGGTCCAATCCGTCGTAAGACGTGTGTATACGTGATTACTTCCGGTACGCCACCGGAAGTGTGACTAACTCTTCACTGACTCGCACTGACTCTTCAGTAACTCATAGAGTAACTCGTAGAGACTCTCAAGTGACTCTCTACGACTGTATTTACTAGCCTTCCCACGCAAGGCTGGATGTGACACATGGTCATTTTATTGTGGGTATTCCCGGCCATATAGCCGGGCCAAAAAATATCTGTCTATTTTTCCCCAGTCGTGGTTCTACCCTTTGGCGGAACCACGACTGGGTTATTGCTCTCCGCTCGGAAGCAGAGAGCGCCCTCTACGCGAAGGCAGAGGGCTGACAGTGTCGTAGAGTCGTCAGTCTAGCGACTTCGTGCGACTCTCCTGTAGAGAATCCACCATTGCTATATATAGCAATGGGAACAGTCCATTATGTAGTCAAATAGGAGCGGCGCCCTAACACATCCGACGGAGGGATTGACAAAATGTGCAGAAATTCTTCCGGAACTTTTCTTTCACATTAGGTTTCAACAGTTCTCTAATGTCATTCTGAATTTACCCGCTTTTTTTTTAAGTGGGCACCCTGTAGTTTCTTTGTTTTGATTATTATTTAATCATAATGTTAACTTGAGCATTGAGTGTCATATTGACGGACAGACATCACATAACAGTCCAGTAATCTCTGTCTTGTTTTCCAATGAGAGTTTCCTGTTTTTCAATACTCTGCTTTTTTTTTTTTTTAATCATATGTGGCTGTCGGGGAAGGAAGTAAATGGAAGGGGTTCTTTTTTTATAATCATATCGCCCCAAGCAAGGCATTTTACTGCCACTGTTTTGCAGGGGGTTACATAGGAGGAAAGTTATGAGAAAGAGTGACAGGTTATAGGGGATGTCAGGAAGTGGGTAGGAGAGAGATGAGAATACTGATGAGAGTAGAGTGGATGGAAAAAGAAGCACGAGAGGAGGATGACTGTGGCCATAAAGTGAGGGATACATTTATATATTGATTGTAATGTAGAATCGATCCCCCATTTTATATCCACATTATAATAGTAAAGAATTTTTATTTTTTATTTTTTATAATCATATCGCCCCAAGCAAGGCATTTTACTGCCACTGTTTTGCAGGGGGTTACATAGGAAGAAAGTTATCAGAAAGAGTAACAGGTTATAGGGAGTAAGAGAAAGATGAGAATACTGATGAGAGTGGAGTGGACGGAGAAAGGAGCATGAGAGAGAGAGGATGCAGGTTAGTGAGATAGGAGATGACTATTGACTTTACATTTAAATTCTTGGAGATTGTAGCTGTCGAGGAAGCAAGTAAATGGAAGGGAATTCCACAGGCGGGAAGTGCGAGAAAAGAAGCTGTTGGAGTAGAATTTGCATTTATAATTTATTGGTTTCACAGTAAAAGGGTGGGACCTAGTTGCTAATCTTGTGGCTCGAGTAAATTTATATATAGGGGCCACCAGTGAGCTAAGTTCATTGGAGCGGAAGCCGTGAATGGGATGAAGATATGGCACAAGTCCAAGAGTATAGGGTACCCAATGAGGATAAAACTCACTACACAGTTGTAATAGATTCTAGTGAGACAAACTTGCTGACTATTACATGTTGAGTTAAGTAAGACAATTGTCAAAATTCAACTTACCATAAATCAAATAACAATGTTTATTTCTGGTAACCTGATTTTTGGCAACCGAATTATTTTTAACTTATTATTAATAAAAATGTTTATAAGTCAGGGATTTGGCTAGTTTTAGAAAGTTTACAAACCAATGCATTAATTTATTGCCTGCATGCATTGTCTTCCATTACAGTTCATTGCATTCACAGTCTGAGCCCTATGAGTTTGGTTGTCAACCAATCTAGGAGCAGGAAAATTCTGAATTTAAAACACCATGTAAATCCTGCCTCATTAAACAAAGTCTAGAAGGAACAAATCCACTTTGAATTTTTCTCAACGTAAAGAACTGAATGCTTTACTTCAAGCTGTGATAGAAAATAATACTCATTTTGTCTATATTTCCGAACAATCTAAATAATGTAAATAATTACAGTACCTCATCTCAGAAATATAGACAGATATTGAAGGTGAATATGGCAACAAAGATGAGGACAACAGTCCGAACAACGTAAATAGTGTAACTAATTACAATACCTCATCTCAGAAATATAGACAGATATTGAAGGTGAATATGGCAACAAAGATGAGGGCAACAGTCCAAACAATGTAAATAGTGTAAATAATTACAATACCTCATCTCAGAAATATAGACAGATATTGAAGGTGAATATGGCAACAAAGATGAGGACAACAGTCCAAACAATGTAAATAGTGTAAATAATTACAATACCTCATCTCAGAAATATAGACAGATATTGAAGGTGAATATGGCAACAAAGATGAGGACAACAGTCCAAACAATGTAAATAGTGTAAATAATTACAATACCTCATCTCAGAAATATAGACAGATATTGAAGGTGAATATGGCAACAAAGATGAGGACAACAGTCCAAACAATGTAAATAGTGTAAATAATTACAATACCTCATCTCAGAAATATAGACAGATATTGAAGGTGAAGATGGCAACAAAGATGAGGACAACAGTCCGAACAATGTAAATAGTGTAAATAATTACAATACCTCATCTCAGAAATATAGACAGATATTGAAGGTGAATATGGCAACAAAGATGAGGACAACAGTTCAAACAATGTAAATAGTGTAAATAATTACAATACCTCATCTCAGAAATATGGACAGATATTGAAGGTGAATATGGCAACAAAGATGAGGACAACAGTCCAAACAATGTAAATAAACAATGTAAATATAAACAATTGTTTATATTTTTCTTTTAAAAATGTATATTTTTCTTTAAAAGTATATTTTTATGTATATATCTCTGTAAAAGTGTCTTTTTAACTTTCATAGCGTTTTGACCCCAGTTTGGGGGTTAACTATTTGCCCATAGCTGGGACCCTAACAGGTGCTACCGCTCTGGGTCAGGGTGGACCTGGGAATAACAGAAATTAAGAGATGGATCCATGATCCTCACAACCTCCCAATCAGAGGCTTTGATGCCGGATGTAGTTTACCGTCATACCCAGGACCACCTACATATGCATTTGGTACCAAGTGCATGTACGTTGGCCCCTGCATCATATGCATTTGGTAACTTTTACCCATGCATTTGGTAACCGCTGAACTTAACATAGATGTAATTTGGGTTAGTGCTGCTTGTTTCCAGCCAGATGTCTTTTGTTTGTGATGATTAAGCTTTTATAGTCAACCGCTGCATTGTACTTATTGCGCATAAATATCGTTTGTTTGTCATCATGCGATGCACACAATGCCAGACAGTGAGGCATATCAAATAACCTCACAATTTCTGCACGTCCGATTCATTCTGGCATCGCCTATCATTCTCTGTGAACTTTGATAATTCATATCACTTTACGTTGAGATAACTTACTAATGGTCACACTGACTCTCGAGAGTTTTGAGCAAAACTAATGTCAGTTTTTCCATGTCTATGATATTGAGTTACAATGGCTTCAGAAATCTTGCAACAAATGAAAAAAAGGTTTTAACACTCAATAAGGGAAGTTAATATTCTGGAGATAAACAAAGAAGGTCTCGTAACCTATGAAGGTTGTAGGGGCATTACACGTACTGAAACCGAGCAAAAGAATTAATTAGTGGGAAGAGCAATCAAGCAGACATAACAGGACAGAGTGGGTTCTGTAGCCTTGGCTGGCAGCCAGTCTACCACAGAAAGCAATGGCAACCTACTGTGGGAATTAATCTGCCCATAAATCTGCTAATATTATGCTTAAATTCAAAGTGGATATCGGCTTTGAATGAGAAATCATTTCATTCAATTACACACAATACTCTTGGAATTGGGTTCTATAGCCTTGGTTGGCTACCAGTCTACTGCAGAAAATATTGTCAAACTACATGGATCAAAAGAGACAAGATACACGATTGGGTGATCATGTCTCTTTTGATCCATTTTTTTTTTCAGAGACATGATCGCCCAAGCATGTATCATGTATGGTACTAAACTGACTAAAAAAAAAAAAATAGCTCATCCGAACAATTACCAGGAAAGCTTTTATAAAAAGACAGAGAGATAACCTCATGCTCGTGATTAAGTTACTGAAGCCAAGTTGCTAGATCAGGACCAATAATATTACTGATTCTTTTTTGGATTTTATTATAGAGCACAATGTAAATAGCAAGGGCACTGGACCATATCTGGCTGCAATATTTTAAGCATGGATGAATGTAGATAGATTCCGGAAAGCAAAATTCTGACACAGCAATAGTTTAAATGTAGTCTTTCCATTTCATGTCAGCTGAGAACGGTCCTGAGTATGATGGTAAACTGCATCCGGCAGCAAGGCCTCTGACTGGGAGGTTATGAGGATCATGGAACCACCTCTTAATCGCTGTTCTTCCCAGGTTCACCTTGACCTGGAGTGGTAGCACCAGTTAGGGTCCCAGCTATGGGTAAATAGTTAACCATCAAACTGGGGTTAAAACACTATGAAAATACAAAAATAGACTTTTATAGAAATATGTAGATAAAAATAGACTTTTATAGAAATATGTAGATAAAAATAGACTTTTATAGAAATATGTAGATAAAAATAGACTTTTATAGAAATATGTAGGTAAAAATAGACTTTTATAGAAATATGTAGATAAAAATAGACTTTTATAGAAAAATATACATTTTTCAGGAGAAAAATTATTACCATAACACATTTTAGCAGGAAAAAAAAATTATTGCCATAATATATTTTTGAATGAAAAAAATTAGTACTAGAAATACATTTTTAATACAAAACTAGAAGACATCATCAGTTTTCTAAAATAAAAAAAAATTTTCATCAAAATCTAACTAAATCAACCTTCTCACGATAACCAAACATTAAAAAGGAAAATCCTTAAAACCTCACCTTTTTGTATTAAATAACCTACAGATGTTGATAAGCTGTTAAATAAAACTCAAACTCAATCAGCTGAGAACGTTAGTCCAGGAAGGTGCAATGAGTTACTTTTCTGGGGGTTAGCATCAGCCATGATGATAAAAAAGTAGAGGCAGGGTCTCTCGTATGATTAATGGAATGAAGTTTAGTTTTGGAGAGATTAAAAGTGACAAAATATATTTTGCCTCATTTAACGATGATCTTGAAGTTGCTTTGGACATCAGCTGCCATTTTGATCTTGTTACACTGATCAGCTTTACTACTGAGGCAGGAGTTGAAGAGGTTGTGTCATCAGTGTAGATGTCAAGTTGAGATTTGATGTCATCAGGAAGATTGTTAATGAAAATTAAAAGCAGTATGGGACCAAGGACAGAGCCCTGGGGGACACCCACATTGGTATGAAAGTTTTTAGATGCTTGGTTGTTCAAGATAAAAGAGATTCAAAATTACTAAGACACCATAACTTTTCAGCTTTTAGAGAAGACCTGTATGCTATACCTTGTCAAAGGATTTTGAGATGCCGAATGTTATAGCTTGGGCTTCACCATTTTTATCTAGAGCATGATAAACACTTTCCACAATTATTGTCAGTACATCAGCAGTTGGAAAAACAAAAGCTGTATTGCTTGTTTGAGAAATGGACTTCTGATGAGAGATGATGAACCAATTCAGCATCGAAGAGTTTCAAGGATATATAGGCCGACAGCTGAAGTGTCAGATGGCTTATGAGAGCTACTTAAAAATGGAAAAACAGATCATGACTTCCAGCAGGTGGGGAAAACAGGAAGCAGTGAGTCCATGGGATAGATTATTCTAATTCCATGTACTATACCCAGTGGATAAAAGCCTTGGTTAAAGTAATTCAAAAAATGACTTAGAGACTCATTTCTCTGATCTGGCTTACAGAAAGTTTAGGAAGTAAAAAACACTATTAATATTTGACAAAGTAAATGCACAAAGAGAAAATCCTTTGCTTCTGTCCTGATATAATGATAGCAGAGTGGTTTTACGAGCAGGCATCTTTTGTAAGCTTCAAAACTTTCATAAAATGTTCAAAATTGTTGCTTTATTTTTATTTTTTTAAATGTCATCACACAATCTTTTTTGGCTATACAGGAGAGAAAAAGAAATATATTTTTATAACCGAGGCACAATGAAACTTTGGCTGGTTAATTTTGTTTAGCTGCATATAAACCTCTATTGGTTGTCTAATGCTGAAATTTAAATATTTATATTAATTTTATGCCATCAATTTGTAATGTTTTTTTTTTCAATCATATCACCCCAGTGGTAATGCCACTGATGTGCAGGGGGCTACGTAAGAGTGAAAAGATTAGAAAAGAGAAAACCGGAAACCACATCCTAAACAGGGAACAAGGGATGAGCCTCTTCACCTGTTCAATTGGTAATTCTATAATATAGGTTATTGTTAGTAATATATTTTTTTATATATATTAAAAGATATTGCTGGTATTTTTATACTTTTATAGGGTTTTACTTGTTTGGGGGTTTACTGTAGCCGATACCCTGTTTGGGGGTTTACTGTAGCCGATACCCTAACAGGTTTTGTTTGTTTTACGGGGTTCACTATAACTGAGACACTAAAAAGTGCGATAATTTTGGTTCGGGGTGGGCCTGGGAACCACAGTAATAAAAACACGTCATGACACCCAGCAGGTGGGAAAACAGGAAACAGTGAGTCCACGGGGATAGAAAGCAGAGACGGGTCTCTCGTATGATTAATACTCTATATCCAGGGACGTTGTCAACATTACCTTCAATCCCTTACTTTGTGACCTTCATGGATTGTTGTTGCTAGGTTTTGTGTCGAGGTATCCCTGATACCCATGTCTATTGAACAGGTGAAGAGGCTCATCCTTTGTTCCTGTTTAAGATGCGGTTTCTGGCTTTCACTTTTACAATCTTTTTGTTCCTCTTCGTTTTCTCTTTTTTTTTTTTTTCAATTGGAGTAGATAGACCAATCTATCGCCTGGTTCACACTCCACCCACATCTATTGAAAAAGTGAAGAGGCTCATCCCTTGTTCCCTATTTACGATGTGGTTTCCGGCTTTCTCTTTTCTCTTTTCCAATCTGTTCACTTTTCTGTAGCCCCCTGCACATCAGTGGTGTTACCGCCTTATTCATGGTCATATGATTAAAAAAAAAAAATATCGATAATCGAAAAAATCGTTTTATAGAAGGAGTGGTCCGATTTTAATCAAATTTGATACACTCATAGACAAAGACATAAGAAACGATATTCAGAAGTTTCAAGGTTGTAGTTCTATCCTTGGATGACTTATTTGACTCCGATATTGGAAATCGATACCCCGATATCCTACTGGGTCAGATCAAAATCAGTTTTTCAGCCCTTTTATTTTAGTTTTAGCTTTGGGTTTGGCTCTAAATAGGTATAATTGTAGTTCTTAGTTTCAGCCATGATACCATTTACTCAGAGGACAAGCTTTCAAAATTCAGTTTACAGTGAAAAAAACTTATTTGATATCGATAACAGGAAATCAAAATTTGACTTACATCCATTCAGTTTTTTTTTTCAATCTACGGTTTTGCTTTGACTGGAAACAACTATTGCTTTTTAGTCTTTTATGCCAACATCCAAAGAGTCTGAGCTCCAGGACCATGGATTAGTTTTAAAGTTTTCATTACACCCGAGCAACGCCGGGCTATACTGCTAGTCAATACATAAACTGATCCAAAATTTTACCAACAATTTGTGTGTAAATGAATGCAATGAATTCAACTGAAATTCAAACTTGGCCAAATGATTTCTCGTTCCGAGCCAATATCTACTGTACACAATGCACATCTATTTGGTCTGCCATCTCATTTCGGGCATAACCACCATAGACAATCGCATCTACCTCCCATTAGCATGGGACAGGCTAGCCTCCCAGAGAGTAAAATACTACGCCTCCTTGGCCTTACACTCTCGGCGGACCTCAAATGGAATGACTATATTGAATCCATTGCCAAATCTGCTGCTATGAAAGTCGGCTCCCTGTGCAGGGCCCGGAAATTTTTCCCACCTGAAACTATTCTGCACATATACAAATCTACCATCCGCCCGTGTATTGAATATTGCTGCCATATCTGGTCGGGTGCCCCTGCTGCTCTCCTTGGGCTTCTTGACAAAATACAAAGGAGGATCTGTAACGTGGTTGATACTGACTTGGCAGACCGGCTGCAGCCGCTCTCACACCAGCGTGATGTAGCTTCCCTGTGCCTCTTCTACAAGTACTTTCATGGCTTCTGCTCCGATGAGCTTAGATCACTGGTGCCGCCTAAGCACAAATTTACACGAGATACTAGATTAGCAACTAGGTCCCACCCTTTTACAGTTAAACAAATAAGATGTAACCGTAAATTCTACTCCAACAGCTTCTTTTCTCGCGCTTCCCGCCTGTGGAACTCCCTTCCACAAGTCTGCTTTCCCGACAGTTACAATCTCCAGGTGTTTAAATGTAGGGTCAATAGACACCTCCTATCACACTAACTCCCAGCTATTCTCAGAACACTCTCATCTACCCAACCCACATTCTCAGTATCCTTACCCGCCTATCACCCACCCTCTGTTATTTCCTATATTTAATCAGCCTTTCTCCACTCTACGTAGCCCCCTGCACAGTAGTGGCAGTGACATGCCTTGCTCGGGGTGAAACGCTTATAAAAAAAAAAAAAAAAAAAATTCATGTTCGTGTTGACTTCTTTCTTTACTTTTTTTTTAAATTAAAGAAACGAATAATTTAATAAAGTTATTTTTTATTTTCATTTTCAGGGCAGCCAGACTTTTGGTCATCCTGGTTTCGGGGGTCAGATGGGTGTAGGAGATCTTCAACACAAGGTTGGCATGGGTTACCTAACAAACAATCTTGCAGTTTTTCCTTTTATCGATCCAAGGTACCTTGCAGTGAGAGACGCTTTCTACGAGTGCTTGTCTCAGTTGGAAAACAGCAAAACTTTTGGAAAATAGTATAAAATTATAGAGAAAATATATATTTTATTTTTGAAAGTTTTTTTTTTATGAAAGAATTATATTGCAATGAAAGACAACTAAAAAGAGGTGCTAATCAGATATTTTTGCCCCACCAAAAAAAAAAAAAAAGAAAAAATTTCCGAGTCAATTTAAATTAGTTTTTGAAATACAGCAAAACATTTGGCTTACTGGAAATATTAAATTGAAACTATTAGCTTGAAATGAAAACTGAAATAAAAGCTTCTAGAAAGCTTTTTTTATTTTTAGAAATACATTTTAAACCTTCAGTAGTATTTTCTATTTTTTTAAATTTATTTTTAAAACTTTTTTCTTTAATTTTTTTATTTTTATTTTGTACCTGCTTTTGTACGATCAGTTTAAAATAAAAAATTTATCTTCTCAAAATGAGTTTGTAGCTTATGATTCACACCAGAAAACGCTAAAGATTGGAAATTAATACTCATCAGAACCCTTTGATGCAGAAAATGTTGATCTGTCATGACCTCAACGCATTCTGAGTCATTTGGTATCATTCATTTGATCTGTCGTGACCTCAATGTGTACTAGGTCGTACTTGGTATCATTATCTAAATGATATTAACGTAAGGTTAGTTTCTGACCATGAGGCCCTGGTTTAAATCTCACCATGGTCAATCAGGAAGGTGACTTCTTCATATTAAAAACCTGGGAGAGATAACCACAGCATGTAGCACCTTTAGAAAGTGCCTGTAAACCATACCATGGGTTGATAAAAGCCTTGTGAGTTAAATTAAGTAGATCTATTTGGGAAATATCATTGTTCTAGCAGGAAGTCACAGGTCATCATGACCGAGGGTTTCAGTGTACTGGCATTGTTTAGAATTGATCCCACCAGATAATGTGCTCTCTTCCAGAAACCATAACTAATGTCTGTTCAGCAAGGTTGAGGTATAAACCACAGTTGAGCCTGAGTGGCATCGGCAACAGGGATTGGTTTTCTGCTATTATAACGAAGAAACAATACCACGATAGCAAGAATATAATAAACAAATAAAAAATCACTTATTCTTGTTAATAATGTCACATTCAAACTATTGTCCTCATCTTTGTTATTTTTTTTATTTTATTTATTTACTAGCAGTATAGCCCGGCGTTGCTCGGGTGTAATGAAAGCTTTAAAACTAATCCATGGTCCTGGAGCTCACACTCTTTGGATGTTGGCACGTAAGACTGAAAAGCAATAGTTGTTTCCAGTTAAAGTGAAACCGTAGACTGGAAGAAAAATGAATGGATGTAAGTCAAATTTTGATTTCCTGGTATCGATATCAAATAAGTTTTTTTCGTCATAAATTGAATTTTGAAGGCTAAATAAGTCCTCTGAGTAAATGGTATCATGGCTGAGACTAAGAACTACAATTATACCTACTTAGAGCCAAACCCGAAGCAAAAACTAAAATAAAAGGGCTGAAAAAATACAGACATACAGGCAGATAAACAGACACACACACAAACATCTTGCCTTTTATATATATATATCTATTATCGATTTTCTGCACTATTGTAAGAACTGCAACCTTGAAACTTCTGAATATCATTTCTTATGTCTTTGAGTGTATCAAATTTGATTAAAATTGGACCACTCCTTCTATAACCCGATTTTTCTTGATTATCGATATTTATTGGGGGGGGGGTACCTTGACACAAAACCTAGCTAAGAACACTTGCAGATGCTTATAGTATAACTGTGCAAATTTTCAAGAAAATCAGTTCAGCCATTTTGGAGTCTATAGGTAATGGACACACACACACACACACAGTTCCATTTATAAATAAGTTTAGATAGATATTTTTTTTTTGACCTCAAGTGTATATTGATCAGGTTAACCTACAGTGAATTGCAAACTAAACTCTTTCGAGACATGACTGACTGGGCAGAAGATTATCCCGCAGTAGGTTGCCATTGCTTTCTGTGGTAGACTGGTTGCCGACCAAGGCTATAGAACCCAATCTGTCCTGCTATTTTACCCATAACTGGAGGAAGAGACAGATTAATACCTTTCCCAAGGGTATTTGCGCGTAAGTGAATACAATGGATTCAAGTGGAATTTGAACCCGGCTCCCCGGTTTATCACCTTTCTTAACTACTGTTTCTGGGTGGTTGCATAATTCTTTTGCAGCAAACTTCAGTAGATGTAGTCTACAAACTGAATTTTTACTATAAAGGATTTTTAGTCCTTTACAATTTATATTATGACTCATCAAACATACGATTCAAGATAATAAAAACAACAACTACAATTTGTAACCAACAAATATATATATATATATATTTTTTTTTTGACTCCCTATATTAGAAAATGGAGAAAGAAAAAAAATTTTAAAATCTTGATTGATTGTACTTTTACATGTCGATTTGAATTTTACATTTTAAAATTTGAGGTATGGGTAGGGAACTTTTTAAAAATATATATATATATATATATTTCTTTTTTTTTTAATGACACCCTATATTAGAAAATGGAAAAAGAAAAAAAAATTTTAAATCTTGATTGATTGTACTTTTACATGTTGATTTGAATTTTACATTTTAAAATTTGAGGTATGGGTAGGGAACTTGTTTAAAATAAAATATATATATATATATATTTTTTTTTTAATGACTCCCTATATTAGAAAATGGAGAAAGAAAAAAAATGTAAATCTTGATTGATTGTACTTTTACATGTTGATTTGAATTTTACATTTTAAAATTTGAGGTATTGGTAGGGAACTTGTTTAAAATATATATATATATAGATATTTTTTTTTTTTTGACTCCCTATATTAGAAAATGGAGAAAGAAAAAAAATTTTAAATCTTGATTGATTGTACTTTTACATGTTGATTTGAATTTTACATTTTAAAATTTGAGGTATGGGTAGGGAACTTGTTTAAAATATATATATATATATATTTTTTTTTTTTTTGACTCCCTATATTAGAAAATGGAGAAAGAAAAAAAAATTTTAAATCTTGATTGATTGTACTTTTACATGTCGATTTGAATTTTACATTTTAAAATTTGAGGTATGGGTAGGGAACTTGTTTAAAATATATATATATATATATTTTTTTTTTAATGACTCCCTATATTAGAAAATGGAGAAAGAAAAAAAAATTTTAAATCTTGATTGATTGTACTTTTACATGTCGATTTGAATTTTACATTTTAAAATTTGAGGTATGGGTAGGGAACTTGTTTAGAATATATATATATATATATATTTTTTTTTAATGACTCCCTATATTAGAAAATGGAGAAAGAAAAAAAAATTTTAAATCTTGATTGATTGTACTTTTACATGTCGATTTGAATTTTACATTTTAAAATTTGAGGTATGGGTAGGGAACTTGTTTAAAATATATATATATATATATATATATATATATTTTTTTTTTTTTAAATGTCTCCCTATATTAGAAAATGGAGAAAGAAAAAAAAATTTTAAATCTTGATTGATTGTACTTTTACATGTCGATTTGAATTTTACATTTTAAAATTTGAGGTATGGGTAGGGAACTTGTTTAAAATTTTTTGAGTTGAGGAGATGGATTGAAAAATAATTTGGGTGCAAATGTATAAGTATGAGAAAGGTCTGGGAGGTAGGTAGGTTGGTAAACAGGATAATTTTTTTTCTTCCTGAAGAATTGGGAAAGATGTTTGCTCTTTGCCCACTTAATATTCAAATATTCTTTCTACGAGGCAAACCAGATCAACTCCCTTCATCACTACCCACAAGCCTTTCGTTGTGGGCAATAAATGACTTGCCTAAACTCAAGATAGGCACACATCTAGGCTCGAGCCCAAGCGAATTTAATAAAGAAACAGCTTAAATGGGTGATCCACATCACTAATTTCCAAATTCCCCACCTCTGCAAACTCCAACAATTTTCACCAGTTGTTATATATATATATATATATATATATATATATATATATATATATAACACAGTTTTTTGTCAAAAGTTCAAAAGAAGTTCTTGGCGAAATGATCAGAGAGAAAAATGTGATTACAAAGTTCTGTGTCCGTGCGTGCATTAAAAATATTTGAGTAAGACTTTTGTGGCCCGGTGTCTTACAATATCTATTTTTGTATGAAATACTTTCATGGCTTCTGCTCGGATGAGCTTAAGTCACTGATGCCTCCTCAACAGGTGTTTACTCGTGCAACCAGACTGGCAACTGGGTCCCACCCATTCACAGTCAGGTTAGCCAAATGCAGACGACAATTCTACTCCTGCAGCTTCCTCTCTCGCACTTCCCGCCTGTGGAACTCGCTCCCGTATTCTTGCTTTCCTGACGGCTACGACCTCCAGAAATTTAAATGCAAAGTCAATACTCATCTACTAACCACTGGACTCTAGCTCTCTCCCCTCCCCTGTATAATCTTCACTTTCTCTCCGCCCATGTATCTGTCATTGCACCTGCTTTCTCAGCTTTCTATTGTTCCTTTCTAACTAGCTTGTACTCCTCACTCTTTTCTAATTAATCTTTCTACATTTATGTAACTCCCTGCACATCAGTGGCGTTTCTGCCTTGCTCGGGGTGAAATGATTAAAAAAAAAAAAAAAAATACAAAAATTGTGACACTAAGCTGAAAAGGGGAGGGGAAGAGATTGGTACCCGCTTAACTATCCTATACCTAGCTAAACATGATCACGACCCATTCACTCATTACAATTTGCACAATCACCACAAGAACCTATGGGATACACATTTTTTTTTCTATTAAAATAAGCAATAGAAAAATACATAAAAACATTATAGAAATTTAGGATCAAAACAGCATTAGAATTTAAATTACATTTTTATATTTCTCAACCAATCAGCTAAAAACATAGAATAAGAACATTCTAGAAAAATAGGATCGGAAGTCAATTAACAAAAATATTTAGGCCCCAAAACAAAATAATAAAATACAAATCTGATTGGTCAATAAATGTCTTCACACCTTAATGTTAGGAAGATTCTTTGATCCACTATTATGGTATATAAATAACACACAGTTAGGAAGTGAGAGTTCAGTCACCAAGCTAGCCATTAAGTCAGCATGTAACCGATACTTTGTCCGGCCAAGTCATTCTTCCACACCAAAGTTCATGACCTAGCTACAGATGGCCGTGAAAGGAAAAACCCGACAAACTTTCTTTCATCAACGCGACATGCTGTCGCCACCCGAGATGAACTTAATGTAAGTAAGAACGACTTATTTACGGACTCCGTTAATATAAACTTACACACACCTTTAAACAAATTTAACTTCTTGCCAAACTTTATTTTCCAAAAGGCAATTTTTCACATCTTGTATTTTATTTGTTTCCACATGCTAATTTTATTTTATACATATTAAATTGTTTGTTGTTTAATGTTCGTTGTGACTTATTCCATTTCTTTTGTGCGATTGTAAAACATTGTGTTGTATTTGTGGGGGAACTAATCTCGAGAGCAATACCCGTAAAATACGGAAGCACATCAACCAAGCACTTGCCAAATCCCCTACAAACCCATCCACCAACTCCCAATTCTTCATACACCACAATACCACAAATTTGCAAGGGGCACCTAAAAAAAGGGGGAAACTCATGACAATAAAAATGTTTTTATATACAATATAATATATAATATAAAACATTTAATGAAAGATGAAATGATGGGAGGGGGATGACGTCCCCCCCCCCCCCCCAAAAAAAAAATCCAACAAATTTTTTTTTTTAAACAAAATAATAAACAATGTTAGTAAGACCAGTCCATCCCCCAAAAAGAGTGGCCGCTGTATTCCACCATATGACGAAATCAAGAAACGCACTTGCTAAGGGAGTGGGAAGGGGGAATTAATGGAATTGGGACAATCAAAAGAAATATATAATCTGATGCT
This sequence comes from Ascarosepion bandense, assembly GCA_037127315.1. NCBI lineage: Eukaryota > Metazoa > Mollusca > Cephalopoda > Sepiida > Sepiidae > Ascarosepion > Ascarosepion bandense. The sequence goes on from JBBBDQ010001753.1 coordinate 910,473, forward strand.
CACACGTGCTTAGACCAGTTGGAAACATTCTTTCGGAGCTAACAATCCGTATGTCGTTAGTTCCTTTCCAACTCGCATACTGCGCTAATCGCATTCAGCAATTAGCTACATCAAAAATGTTTCTCTCTCTTATAAGCATATTTCACTACTTGTAAAATATTATTCAATTACTGATCAGTACAAACATTATTTCCCTTTTCAGGAACTCTTCCAGCATGAACATTAATACATTTTCTTCAATATCTAAGAGAGAACTTTCTTTACTATATCTTACATGCACAAATTAATCAATCCTGTAACCTTGCTTAATACAATGTCGTTATTCTCGTTACATTGTGCTTTGAGTTATTTTATTAATGAATGTAGCGGTTTGGATAACCAAGCAACTTTCCACCTTTAAAATTACTACCAACACGTTCTTAAAAAGATTAGCCACCACAATTGATAACCCCTACGGTCAGTCTACATCAAATGGTAACCGAGTTGTCCAGACCATTACAAGAGAAACAAGCAAAGGAAAGAGAGTTCCACAAACGGGAAGTGCGAGAAAAGAAACTAATACAGTAGAAGAGTCTGTTACATTTAACTATTTCAACCGCAAAAGGTTGGGACCTTAATGCCAATCCAGCAGCACAAGTAAATACATATAATCGAGGAACCAGGGGGAAAAAAAAAGCTTCTTAGAGAAATTGCTATGAAAATACTCATAGAAAAGACAAAGGGAATCCACATCACGTCAGTGAGAAAGTGACTGCCAAGTTAGGATCGATTATCGCAGATCCATCTTTGGATTTTGTCAAGAACCTCAAGATGAATAGCAGGCGCACCTGACCAGATTCTTTTTAATCGTTTCACCCCAAGCAAGGTGGTACCACCACTGATGAGCAGGGGGTTACATAAGAGAGTAAAAGTTTAGGCAGGTAGATAGACTAATCTATCGCCCGGTTCACACTCCACCCACGTCTATTGAACGGGTGAAGAGGCTCATCCCTTGTTTCCTGTTTAGGATGTGGTTTCCGGCTTTCTCTTTTCCAATCTTTTCACTCTTATGTAGCCCCCTGCACATCAGTGGCGTTACCGCCTTGCTCAGGGTGATTTTTTTTTTTTTTTTTAATCATCTCACCCCAAGCAAGGCATTCCACTGCCACTATTGCGCATGGGGCTACATAAAATATGATTATGATATGATAAAAAAAAAAAAAGAGTGAAAAGAAAAACGAACCAGATACAGGGAGTGTCCGAAAGGGAAAGGGCAAGAAAAGGATGTGGACACAGGTGTGAAGACAGTTGTGAAGGTAGAGTGAGAAAGGAAAAGAACAAGATACACTGGATGATGTAGAAAGGACGTGGGAAGGACTGGAGTCAAATAGAAAAGAGGTGGGAATTGACATTGCATTTAAATTCCAGGAAGTTGTAGCCACCAGGAAAGCAAGTATTCGGAAGGGAGTTCCACAGGTGGAAAGTGCGAGAAAAGAAGCTAATGGAGTTTTGTATATATCAACCTCTGTGGGTTATTTAATGTCAAAAAGGTGGGCTTTTAAGGTACTTTGTTTTCGGTTATAATGAGAAGGTTGATTTAGTCAGATTTTAATGAAAATTTGTTGTTTTTATTCTCTTTTATTTAAAACAAAAAACCTGACAATGTCCTCTAGTTTTGTATTCAAAAATGTTTTGCTGAGAATATTTTTTTCTTCAAAAATATATGGTAATAATTTTTCTTAAAAAATGTATTGTTGGTAATATTTTTCCTTCAAAAATGTATTTTTTTATTTTTATAAAAGTTTATTTTTATGTATATATTTCTATAAAAGTGTATTTTTATAATTTCAAGAAAGTGTTTTGACCATAATTTGGGGTTAATTATTTGCCAATATCTGGGATCCTAACAGGTGCTACCACTCCGGGTTAGGTTGGACTTGGGAACAATAGGTGGTTTCATGCTTCTGACAAATTTGCAATAAGAAGCCTTGCTGCCGGATGCAGTTTACCATCATGCGCAGGACCAGTTGTTGGAGTAGAAGTGTCGATTGCATTAAAAGTGGGGGGCTTGTTCTAGTCTGATTTCAATACACAGATGAATGGTAGGTTTAAATGTGCAGCATTCACAGTCAGGTTAGCCAAATGCAGACGACATTTCTACTCCTGCAGCTTCTTCTCTCGCACTTCCCGCCTGTGGAACACGCTCCCGTATTCTTGCTTTCCTGACGGCTACAACCTCCAGAAATTTAAATGCAATGTCAATACTCATCTACTAACCACTGGACTCTAGCTCTCTCCCCTCCCCTGTATAACCTTCCCTTTCTCCACCTATGTATCTGTCATGGCACCTGCTTTCTCAGCTTTCTATTGTTCCTTTCTAACTAGTTTGTACTCCTCACTCTTTTCTAATTAATCTTTTTACATTTATGTAGCCCCCTGCACATCAGTGGCGTTTCCGCCTTGCTCGGGGTGAAATGATTAAAAAAAAAAAAAAAAAAAAAGAACGGATGTGGCCAAGACCTCCTATATATTAACCATATATTATATTGGTTAATATATAGGAGGTCTTGACGTGGCCCAACTTTCTTAGCAGTAAAAATTTGGGTCACTGTCGCACTGTGTATCACGTTGGATAAGTTAACTGACAGACAGGCATTTTTTGATTTTCTTTTTTCGGAGTTGTCTGCTCATGCAACATAAAGAGGTTCTTTCCGTCAAGGCCTGGTATTGTTATTCCGTTAGAGTTTCAGGATAAAAGACATAAATGGATATTTTTACGGGTGTCCTAATTGCATCTGTCCTGTTGGTCGTTATTGGATTCCTAATCAAGAGACAGTATAAAGTTTTACCTGTCCGTATTTCAGGACATGTAGATCCCACCCCTGTATCACCTTCCCTTTCTCTCCACCTATGTTTATTTAACACTTTTTACAGTGTTTGTGGCACAAGGCTGAAAGAAGGGGGGGGAACAAAACTGAGGATGGTCTTCCGTAACTATCTTATACCAAGCTAATCTCTTTCGCGACCCTGACATGCGTTGCAATATGTCTCAATCACCACAAAAACTTGTCCATCGACACTCATACTGCCGTACACCAAAATACCACAACGCATACCGGGACCTAAAAAATTACCCAAAATGAACATAAAAATTTTGACAATATACAATATTTACAATAACTTTTACAAAAATATATAAAAATTTTCACATGAAATGACAAGGGGGAGGGGGCATGACACAAATCCCCAAATAAAATCAAACTAAAAACAACAACATAAACTTTGTGTTAGTTGGACCCAACCTACCCTCAAAACAAAGAGGTCGCTGTATTCCGCCCAGAGGACGAAATCAAGAAACTCTCTTTCTACAGGGAGTGCTTTCTCTCCACCTATGTATCTGTCATCGCACCTGCTTTCTCAGCTTTCTATTGTTCCTTTCTAACTAGTTTGTACTCCTCACTCTTTTCTAATTAATCTCTTTACATTTATGTAGCCCCCTGCACATCAGTGGCGTTTCTGCCTTGCTTGGGGTGAAATGATTAAAAAAAAAAAAAAAAAAGAATGGACCTGGTCCAACTTTCTTAGCAGTAAAAATTTGGGTCACTGTCGCACTGTGCATCACGTTGGACAAGTTAATTGACAGACAGGCACTTGTTTTTTTAAATTCGTAATTGATTTTCTTTTTTCGGAGTTGTCTGCTCCTATAACATAAAGAGGTTCTTTCCGTCAAGGCGTGGTGTTGTTTTTCCGTTAGACTTTCAGAATAAAAGACAAAAATGGATATTTTTACGGGTGTCCTAATTGCATCTGTCCTGTTGGTCGTTATTGGATTCCTAATCAAGAGACAGAATAAAGTTTTACCTGTCCGTATTTCAGGACATGTAGATCCCAGATTTAAAAATGTCGAAGAGGTTTTTAGGTAAGTAAAAAAAAAAAAAAAAAAAAAAACTGGAAAAATTCTTTTTCTTTTTCGAAACGTCTTTTTTAGTACGTGTCAATTTTTTAAATAAATTTAAAAAATCTTGACCTATCTTTTAACCTTAAAATAAATAAAAATAGATAATAATCCCCAACTTTTATTAACTCAGCATAAAACTTATTTTTCTATTTATTTTTACGATAACGAATAAATAATTTAATTTTAAATTTTAATAATAATATTTTTTTTTAAATTAATAAAAGTTTATTTCAGTTCGTAGTGTTTATTTTAAAACTTCCCCACATAAATTGAAAAAAACCAACAAGTTATAATTATTATTATTTATTTTTTTTAAATTTGAAAAATGTAAATAAACAAAATAAAAAGTAAACTGTAAATATTTAAACTGAATATTTAAATATTTTTATCATATTTTCAGACATGTGAACAGAAATTAAAAATGTCGAAGATTAAAGAAAGAAAAAAGTTTCTTTGTTTAAACGTATTTACTTTTTTGTAATTTTAAATAAAAATTACGTTATGATTTGAAATAAACTTTTATTAAAATTAAATTATTCTTAATTCATTATTCGTTATCTGGACTAATGCACATGAAAGAAAAAAATTGAAATTTATTAATAATTTTTTTTGCCTTATTTTCTGTTAGTGTTAATATACGGAAAAAAAATTAATAATGAAGAAATATGTAAGTAATTAAAAATTGCTAATTTATAAATAGTCCAGATAACGTGGTTTGTAAAAAATAAAAAAATAATTAAAAGTAAAATAAAAGTTAATAAGGAGGTTCGTTTCTATGTAAATTTTTCATTGTAAAAAAAAGAAAACTAAAAAAAACCACGAATCACACTCCCAGCAAAAATCAATTCCCCCCTTCAATTCCAAGCAACTTTTTTTTTTTTTCAAAACTTTAGTTTATACTTTACTATCAGTATAGCCCGGAGTTGCTTAGGTGTAAATGAAAGCTTTAAAACTAATCCATGGTCCTGGAGCTCAGACTCAGCCTAAAGAATATTTGAAATAATAAAATGATTGCGACAATTTACTAATCGCACCTAGTATATATATATATATATATATATATATATATATATATATTATATATTATATATACGAAAAATCTAAAGTGACCCAAAACCTACCGCGGTTTCACACTACGGATCGTCAGGGAAAATGCTAAAGTACTAAAGATAAATAGCAAATAAATATTATTTATTATTATCATATATATATATATATATATATATATATATATACTAGCAGTATAGCCCAGCGTTGCTCGGGTGTAATGAAAGCTTTAAAACTAATCCATGGTCCTGGAGCTCAGACTCATTGGACGTTGGCACGAAAGACTAAAAAGCAATAGTTGTTTCCAGTTAAAGCGAAACCGTAGACTGAAAGAAAAATGAATGGATGTAAGTCAAATTTTGATTTCCTGGTATCGATATCAAATTTTCTGCACTATTGTAAGAACTGCAACCCTGAAACTTCTGAATATCGTTTCTTATGTCTTTGTCTATGAGTGTATCAAATTTGATAAAATCGGGCCACTCCTTCTATAACCTGATTTTTTCGATTATCGATTTTCGATATTTATCGGGGGTACCTCGACATAAAACCTAGCTAAGAACACTCACAGATGCTTATAGTACAACTGTGTAAATTTTCAAGAAAATCGGTTCAGCCGTTTCGGAGTCTATAGGTAACGGATACACACACACACGCACACACACACACACACACACAAAGTTCCATTTATAAATAAGTTTAGATTTAGATACATACATGATTGTATGTGTGTGTATATATATATATATATATATATATATATATATATATACACACACACAAACACACACAAATAATAAGTGGTTAATATTAATGGAAATACCATTCCACAGATATTTACTTTTGAAAAGTGCTCAATACCAAAGTAGAGCATAGATAGTGATTTTCTTTCATTTCTGATGATGGTGTGTTAAACATCGAAACTTTATAGCTATTAGTATTAATTTACAGTTTGCTAAAATAATAATAATAATAATAATGATAACTATATATAATATGTATATATATATATATATATATATATATATATATATATTTATTATAAATTATACTTTAGAACATGTACAAACTACAATCTCCTACAAAATTGTACATTTTGTTTCAATATTGAAAGAACAATGTCTCATCAGATTTCAATATCGAAACAAAATGTACAATTTTGTAGGAGATTGTAGTTTGTACATGTTCTAAAATATAATTTATAATAAATATTCATTACTCTATTTTTATATTAAGCACTGTTTCATATTAATTTTTTGAATATTGCAAATATTTTCTTCATTCCTTATACATTTGGAGATATATATATATATATATATATATATATATATATATATATATAAGAAAAATTAAGGCAGACACGTTATTTCATGCTAAATTGGAAGTTTAGGCCTATTTCAGGCGAACCATCATCAGCTTCTGTCTTTATTTTACAAAGGATTTTACACAAATTTCAACCAAACTGTTAGACGAATGTATCTTTGAACTTTTGTTGATATTGGCCGCTATGTGTGTCATCTGATTTTATGTTGCATGTGTCTATGATTATGTTGAATATGTGTATATGTTCGTCGAACGGATGTATTTTTTCTTAAATTTTTTCTTTTAATGGAGCGACCGTTACTTCTGTTGGTTTTTTTAGGTCTTTGTGAATCTCATTCGTGTAAAATCCTTTGTAAAATAAAAACGGAAGCTGATGATGGTTCGCCTGAAATAGGCAATACCTCCAATTCATCATGAAATAACATGTCTGCCTTAATTTTTCTTATATATCATCCACATACAAGCCTGTTTTGCTGTATTACAGCTCATCAATGTAGCTAGACATCTACTTGCTTCCAGCCAGGATGAAAACTTGACTGATTTGGTGTCAGTCGGAGTTCCTACTACCTAAGCCATAGGCGCATGGAATGAGAGAGGAGTAAATTTTAATGTGTTATATATATGCAGTGCATAAGCAGGGGTACCTCCAGGGCGACCTCCACTCATATTCAATAAAATTTTAAAGTAGATTTTTTACTTTTAGCTTTCATTAAAAGCTAGATGATTAAATTCACTATTTACAGTAAGCAAAATACTCTGGTATATTTCAAACAGAAATGATATTGGGAATTTCAACATTTTTTGAGTTTTCAACAGTGAAACCTAAGAATGGAGTCAGTCAGAATACACACACACACACACACACACACACACACACACATATATATATATATATATATATATATATATATATATTATCAGGGAATTTGTATGGCAAAGTGGAATAATTATACAATTTCTGCAATACTGTTCTTGATATATGAAAATATATATTTTCATCTCAAGTTTATTTTTATTATTATTAATACTACTATTATTATTATTATTTTTTTTTTTTTACTTTATCAGTTAGATTAGTGCTTTTTCTGCTGAAAGTTTATACTGCCAAGCCCTTGATCTTACAATTACTATATCACCAAATTTATGAACTGACATTTTAAATTGCACTTGGCTGTTAACTATAAATATTTGACACACCCAAAAACATTAATATCAAAAACATGATTTGTTTAATATATGGAAGACCATAACAGCCACACAATAAATTTTTTTCATTGACTTTCATGGACTCGAGAGCTTACCACTTGTTGATAGAAGCGTTCACAGCTAACCTGGAAAACAAAGAAATTATGAAGAGATTCTGATTTTAAATTTTTAGGCTAATCATTTGCAAAAGTTAGGACCTCTTAGAAACAATAAAACCTCATAATATTAACAACACCCTTACATCAAGTTTTACGTATTCCACACCACAAACTGTGATCTATTTTAAAGTTTTATAGAAAAAAGTGATTTCCAAAATTTTAAAAAATTACTATTTTATCTTTTTAATGCTTAATTTAATAAAACATGTTAATTTCTCTTTTTTGAAAAAAGACGACGTTTAATGTTTATTTTTTTAAATTATAATTTTTCAGGAAATTATAATTTTTATAATATATGTAAATTAAATTTTTAAATTATTTTTAAAATATATGTAAATTGCTTATAATTTTTCAGGAAATTAAATTGCTTATAATTTTTCAGGGCAATTTTGAAATTCATTCTGTTGTGCTTGTCAAAAAAATCTAAATCTAATCTTATTTATAAATGGGACTTTGTGTGTGTGTCTGTGTGTGTGTCCGTTACCTATAAACTCCGAAATGGCTGAACCGATTTTCTTGAAAATTTACATAGTTGTACTATAAGCGTCTGCGAGTGTTCTTAACTAGGTTTTGTGTCGAGGTACCCCCGATAAATATCGAAAATCGATAATCAAAAAAATCGGGTTATAGAAGGAGTGGTCCGATTTTAATCAAATTTGATACACTCATGGACAAAGACATAAGAAACGATATTCAGAAGTTTCAATGTTGCAGTTCTTACAATAGTGCAGAAAATCGATAATATATATATATAAAAAGCAAGATGTTTGTGTGTATGTCTGTTTATCTGCCTGCATGTTTGTATATTTTTCAGCCCTTTTATTTTAGTTTTTGCTTCAGGTTTGGTTCTAAGTATGTATAATTGTAGTTCTTAGTCTCAGCCATGATACCATTTACTCAGAGGACTTATTTAGCCTTCAAAATTCAGTTTATGATGAAAAAAACTTATTTGATATCGATACCAGGAAATCAAAATTTGACTTCAGTCTACGGTTTCGCTTTAACTGGAAACAACTATTGCTTCTTAGTCTTTCGTGCCAATGTCCAAAGAGTCTGAGCTCCAGGACCATGGATTAGTTTTAAAGCTTTCATTACACCCGAGCAACGCCGGGCTATACTGCTAGTTTATTAAATAAAGACATGTTTGAAGAATCTAAAAATGTAAATTTTAATGGCATTCATGAGTGTGAATTGGTTTAAGGAATTTCTATAATTGTTTTCTTTTAGCAACTGTTAGATTATTTTTGGTATGGTTGTACAGAAAGGAAATAATTCTGATATCTCCCTTTGACTGACTATTATTCAATATCAGAAACCAGTTTTAAACACTTCATTTCTGTGGATAAATGTAAAAGTGTTGATTAGATTCAGTGATTTGATCCAAAATGTTGGGAGTTCAATACCTGGCTGCAGCAGAGGTGAACAAAAAAAAAACCCCGGAGAGTTAAGTTAAAGGGAGATAACTAAGACATTTAGCTGAGCAATGTTGGGTGAGTGATTCTTTTTGCTTGGTGGTTGTTGTTTTTTAATTCGTGTAGTATTTGCAGTTGGTTAATTTGTCTTTATTGCGTTGACCACTTTTTAGCATGTTTGAGTGTGTGTCTGCTTAATTGCTTTATATTGATTTGACCTCTTTTTTGCCATTTTAGGTTGAGCTCTTTTTACTGTGTTGGGTCAACCTTTTTTTTTACTGTTTTAGTATTTCAAAAAATCTGCTCTTCAACAGGATGTATAAAAATCTAAGGACGGAACAATCATTTTGGAGAAAGAGGAAATACTCCAACGATGGGAAGAATATATAAAAGATCTTTTCCACGACAAGAGAGACCAACCAGTAATAAGCAAAGATGAGGACGGACAGGAAATATTAAAGTCTGAAGTGGAATCTGCAGTAGCCAAACTGAATAGAAACAAAGCAGCGGGACCAGACGGCATAGTCATAGAGCTGCTGATAGCCCTGGAAGAATTTGGTATAGAGCAAATTACAGAAATAATAAATGAAATTTATCATAGTGGGGTAATACCAGATGACCTCAGCAAGTCTATCTTCATAGCACTACCTAAGAAGCCAAGAGCAAACGAGTGCGAACTCCACAGAACCATCAGTTTAATGAGCCATATAACAAAACTGATCGTCCGAATCCTGATGAATAGAGTAAGAAGCAGAATCAGGTCAGAGATAGGACAAGAACAGTGTTAAAGACACTGGAACAAGGAATGCCATATTTTTGATTAGGATGCTCTCTGAAAGAGCAATACAAATGAAGAAGGACTTATACTTGTGCTTTATTGATTATGCGAAGGCATTTGACAAAATACGCCACAAAGAATTGATGGAGATGCTCGGCAGCCTGGACATATTTGGGAAAGACTTGAGAGTAATCAAGAATCTTTACTGGCCTCAAACCGCTTGTATACGGAAAGGTCATGAATTGAGTAGATATACAAAGATAGAAAGGGGCGTAAGACAAGAATGTGTCTTTTCACCGGATCTGTTCAACTTGTACAGCGAGAATATTTTGAGGACCCTAGAAGTTATGCCTGGATTTGTCATCGGAGGCCACAATTTAAACAACCTAAGGTACGCAGATGATACAGTGCTGATAGCAGACGCAGAAAGGAAACTACAAGACCTCCTACAGAAGGTAGCTGAAGAAAGTAACAAGAAATGACTAGAAATAAACTGCAAGAAAGCTGAATGCATTGTCATCAGTTAAAAGGGCAGCCCAATATGCCAAATACAGGTTGGGGATACTAGAATCAAGCAGGTACAAAAATTTAAATACCTGGGAAGTGTTATAACAGAAGACAGAAAGTGCGACACAGAGATCCGAAGGCGAATTGGCATGGCGAAGGAAACATTCCAGAAGTTGAGTAAGGTATTAAGAAACAGGACAATTTCGCTAGAAACATGGAAGAGAGCACTGGATTGCTACTTGCTGTCTGTCCTTCAATATGGCAGTGAATGCTAGACAGTATCATCAAAGATGAAGAAAAAACTTGAAGCAACTGAAATGTGGTTCTACAGAAGGATGCTGCGAATATCATGGATCGAGCATGTGAGTAATGATGAGGTCTTAGAATTGATGAAAACGAAAAGGAAATTAATACTGAGCATCAGGAAGAGACAGCTGAAGTTCCTGGGACATGCAATGAGGAGGGAGGACTTGGAGAACCTGATACTAACAGGTCAGATAGAGGGGTAAAGAGACAGGGGAAAACAACGTATAACATATTTGAAGGAGTTAATCAGGTGGATGATGGAACGAGGATTGCATGGTGTAACAGGAGAAGGCGTGCTCAGAGCCACCAGGGATAGGGAAACGTGGAAATCCATGATTGCCTACGTCCTGAAGGAACAGCACACATAGAAGAAGTATTTATTCCTGTTTAAATATTTTTAGGCCATAATGGTTTCTATTTGTGTGTGTGTATGTGTGTGTGGGTTGCTTGTTTTTTTTTTTAATGTTTTTTTTTATCTGTTGCATCCTGTATATATATATATATATATATATATATATATATGTAATTTTTTTTTTTTTTTTTTTTTTTCAGGAAAAATTTTGAGAGTGGAGCTGAAATAGGGTCCGCTTTTGCTGTCTATTACAAAGGGGATTTGGTTGTTGATTTATGGGGAGGTTATGTGAACCGGGAAGGTGCAAGTCCATGGCGTGAAAATACACTAGGGGCTTGCTTTTCCGCATCAAAAGGAATTACAGCTCTTCTTGTTGCCAGGTTTGTCGAAATGTAAGTACAGTGAAATTTATTAATCAGATTATTTCAAAAGTCAGTGACTAATTTTCATTGTTGATATAAAATGATTGCAACCTGATCCAAGCATTCTGATGTCGATTTTTGGATTAGAAGCTTGCGCTGCATAATTTTAGTACAATTGCCTTCTTCAAACCAGGAAAAAGACAAACATTTTTAATCATTTTAGAAGTGGGGGTCCTGTTCACAATATAAACACAGTCTAAAATCAATCCCTTACTTTTTTTTCTTAAAAGCTTAATATTCGGTTGCTGAGTTAAGACTGACCATTACATAATTTAAATCTGATATATTTGGATATCGAAATAATGGGACAATTCATGTTTCATACAGAGTTTGTTTTTATTTTTTTAAATAATTAAAAATAATGTGTGTGTTTTTTCTTTTTATGTTGATTTATATATATAGAATATATATATATCTCATCTAAACTTATTTATAAATGGATCTTTGTCTGTGTGTCTGTCTGTGTGTGTGTGTGTGTCTGTTACCTATAGACTCTGAAATGGCTGAACAGATTTTCTTGAAAACTTACACTGTTGTACTATAAGCATCGGCGAGTGTTCTTAGCTAGGTTTTGTGTCGAGGTACCCCTGATAAATATCGATAATCAAAAAAAATTGGGTTATAGAAGGAGTGGTCCGATTTTGTCAAATTTGATACACTCATAGACATAGACATAAGAAACGATTTTCAGAAGTTTCAAGGTTGCAGTTCTTATATAAAAGGCAAGATGTTTGTGTGTGTGTCTGTTTATCTGCCTGTATTTTTTTCAGCCCTTTTATTTTAGTTTTTGCTTCGGGTTTGGCTCTAAGTAGGTATAATTGTAGTTCTTAGTCTCAGCCATGATACCATTTACTCAGAGGTTTTGTTTAGCCTCCAAAATTCAGTTTACGATGAGAAAACTTATTTGATATCGATACCAGGAAATAAAAATTTGACTTACATCCATTCATTTTTCTTTCAGTCTACGGTTTCGCTTTAACTGGAAACAACTATTGCTTTTTAGTCTTTCGTGCCAATGTCCAAAGAGTTCTGAGCTTCAGGACCATGGATTAGTTTTAAAGCTTTCATTACACCTGATCAACGCTGGGCTATACTGCTAGTATATATATATATATATATATTAGTCATCCACATACAAGCCCGTTTCGCTGTATCACAGCTCATCAGTGTGGCTAGACATATCCACTTGCTTCTGGCCGGGATCGAAACTCGAACAATTTGGTGTCAGTCGGAGTCTCTACTCCCTAAGCCATCGGCACATGGGGTCAGAGAAGGGAAATTTTAACATCTTGTATGTAAGCAGTGTATACAGACGCCAGTCACTGAGAGAACTCAGTTCATTTCTGAAGAGTCACGTATTATAGCCGAAGTGGAAACGTTTTTTTTTTTTAAATTTTCTTCTCCAGAGTGCTCAATCGTAATGAGAGCATAATATATATATATATATATATATATATATATATATATATAAGATCAACATAATTTGTAAATGTAATAATTTATTTAAATATATATATATATATATATATATATAGTCATCTGCAGACAGTTCTGTTTCGCTATATCACAGCTCATCAGTACGGTTAGACTCCGACTGCTTCTAACCCAGGATTGAAACCCAACCGAATTGGTGTCAGTCGGCGATTCTACCTCTGGGCCATGGGCGCACAGCAGAAGAATGCAAACTTTTCAGCATGTATATTATCATTAGACACACCCAATAGCCCGAGTGCTCTAATTCATTAGTGAATGAGCGATATATATATATATATATATATATATAAATAAATTATTACAAGTACAAAATTTTTTAACAGCAAGAAATACAGTCGATTTCATACCTTCAGGCATTTTTAAAGATGTTGGAACAAAAAATAAGAAACACGAAAATTACCGACCGGTTTAAATTTCGTTTTTCTTCAAGGTCAACTGGAACATTTTTAAAAGTGATGATGAATCAAGATGAAGGGAACAAAAATTATGGGGAGAGGGGATGGGCATGCACTAAACGATAATTAAATGTTGTCCAATTACACGTCCCTTCTGTTTACAGAGAGAAGGGGTCCTAATTTTGATATATAGTGACTCCGATGCGTGTGAATGGCTTCAGTGTGGAACAGTTCAGTTCTGGAAAGGTTGTGTGGTAATCAACATTCGAATGCCACACTCTAAACACCCTGAGACAGAAGGACGAAAGACCTAATATACCTTCTATACGATAAAGGAAAGGAATTCTGTGTCATACCCCAAGATACATACAACCAGCTAGCACTTGAACAACTCAGCAATATCTAAACTTATTTATAAATGGAACTTTGTCTGCGTGTTTGTCTGTGTGTGTGTGTGTGTATCTGTTACTTATAGACTCCGAAATGGCTGAACCGATTTTCTTGAAAATTTACGCAGTTGTGCTATAAGTGTCTGTGACTGTTCTTAGCTAGGTTTTGTGTTGAGGTACCCCTGATAAATATCAATAATGGAAAAATCGGGTTATAGGAGGAGTAATCCGATTTTAATAAAATTTGGTACACTCATAGACAAAGTCATAAGAAACGATATTCAGAAGTTTCAAGGTTGCAGTTCTTACAATAGTGCAGAAAATCGATTATATATATATATATAAGGCAAGATGTTTGGGTGTGTGTGAAGTTTGGTGAGAATTGGAATAAAATTGTGGATTTGTATAAAAGACATACAGACAGATAAACAGACACACACCCAAATATCTTGTCTTATATATATATATATATATATATATATATATATATATATATATATTATCAATTTTCTGCGCTATTGTAAGAGCTGCAACCTTGAAACTTCTGAATATCGTTTCTTATGACTTTGTCTATGAGTGTATCAAATTTGATTAAAATCGGACCACTCCTTCTATCACCCGATTTTTCGATTATCGATATCTATCAGTGGTACCTCAACACAAAACCTAGCTAAGAACAGTCACAGATGCTTATAGTACAACTGTGTAAATTTTCAAGAAAATCTGTTCAGCTATTTCGGAGTCTATAAGTAACGGATACACACGCACAGACATTACACCCGAGCAACGCCGGGCTATACTGCTAGTATATATATATATATATACACTAGGTGCGATTGGTAAATTGTCGCAATTATTTTATTATTTCAAATATTCTTTAGGCTGAGTCTAAGCTCCACGACAATGGATTAGTTTTAAAGCTTTCATTACATCCGAGCAAAGCCGGGCTATACTGCTAGTCCAACTATACACAGAAGTTGCAAACATTACCCCAAACCAAATAGAACGCCATATCAACACTGCATGGAATGATATATACAAACTTCGAACACTTTTCACATTCTAGTGAACACTGAGCAATTTGTCAACCGTTATATTAGAAGCAAGAAGAAAATTTACAGTCATTTTTACCAACATAGTTTTGCGTTTTATTTTTTTTTCCACAACTCACACCCCTGAAAATGATCTTAGAAGGAATTTAAAGTAGCTGGGAACATCGAGCAATTAATAATAAAATCATCTGTTAATATTACAGCTCTTTTCTCACATCTTTCAATTATAATACGCGAAAGATTATCCGTGTGTATAAACAGATTATATTAAAAATAAGTAGACACAATGTTTGCAATTTATTTAATCTGACATGTTTAAAAGAAAATTTACTGCCTAAATACACAAATATTGCTCATTCACTAATGAATTAGAGCACTCTCGTTATTGGGCGTGTCTAATGATAATAAGGATGTGCATTGTGGTGCAGTGGATATCGACTCGGAACGAGAAATCGGGGAGCCGAGTTCGAATTCCAGTTGAATTCATTGCATTCACTTACGTGCAAATACCCTTGGGAAAGGTATTAATCCGTCTCTTCCTTCCAGTTATGGGTTAAATGTCAGGACAGATTGGGTTCTATAGCCTTGGCTGGCAACCAGTCTACTGCAGAAAGCAATGGCAACCTACTGCGGGATAATCTTCTGCCCAGTCAGTCATGTCTCTTTCGAGACATGATCGCCCAAGCGTGTTTCGCGTATGGCACTTAACTGACTGATAATGATAATATACATGCTAAAAAGTCTGCATTCTTCTACCGTGCGCCCATGGCCCAGAGGTAGAATCACCACTGACACCACTTTGGTCGGGTTTCAATCCTGGGTTAGACGCAATCGGAGTCTAACCGTACTGATGAGCTGTGATACAGCAAAACAGATCACTCTGAGGATGACTATATATATATATATATATATAAAGTCATTCACATACCAGCCTGTTTTGCTGTATCACAGCTCATCAGTGTGGCTAGACACATCCACTTAAAAGGCAAGATATTTGTGTGTGTGTCTGTCTGTCTGTATATCCTTTATACGAATCCACAATTTTTATCCGATTCTTACTAAACTTTACACAAATGTTCTTTAGGTATCCGGTCAGGTCATGGGCTACATATTTTTTGGGATTTCCCCCCGATATCGGAAATCAATACCCCGATATCCTATCAGGTCTGATTAAGATCATGATTTCAGCCCTTTTATCGTGGTTTTTGCTGACTTAGTAAAATTATAGTTTTTAGTTTCAAACATTAGTAGATCTTCTCAGACGACTCATTTTCCTTGATATCGGAAATCGATACCTCTGATATTTGATCGAATCTGATCAAAAACCGATATTCAGCCATCAATATGGCTTATTTTCTCTAATTTTACCCCCGATGAGTACGATAAGTTTTCATGGATTTACTTAGGTTAGTTTATCCTTGGATGACTTATTTGACTCGATATTGGTAATCGATACCCCGATATCCTATCGGGTCTGATCAAAATCAGGTTTTCAGCCTTTTTATTTTAGTTTTTGCTTCGAGTTTTGCTCTAAGTAGGTATAATTGTAGTTCTTACTCTCAGCTATGATACCATTTACTCAGAGAAATTATTTAGCCTTCAAAATTCAGTTTGGGACGAAAAACATTTGACATCGATATCGGAAATCAAAATTTGACTTACATCCATTCATTTTTCTTTCAATCTACAGTTTCGCTTTGACTAGAAACAACTATTTCTTTTTAGTCTTTCAAGTCAATATCCAAAGAGTCTGAGCTTCAGGACCATGGATTCGTTTTAAAGTTTTCATTACACCCGAGAATGATTTGTTTGAACATTATTTTTGATCGATACTCGTATTTAAGTAGATATTCTGTTTATAATCAAACAGTATTATATATTTATTTCTAAGAGCTTGATTATTTACAATAAATTTTTGTTATGAAAATGTGTGTCATTCAGCAGGATTCGAACCCGAGACCCCTATCCTCATAGGGGAAGCCACCATGTGATGTGGCACGTCTCGACCACGAATGACGATCAGTCTAAACAAAGTCAAATTAAGCAAATAACACAATTTTCGAATAACCATCTTCGCTCCGAAATGTATCGTAACGTCAACAAATGTAACGTCAACAAATGTAACGTCAACAAATGTAACGTCAACAAATGTAACGCCAACAAATGTAACGCCAACAAATGTAACGTCAACAAATGTAAACATGTTACGGAAATTAACGAAGATTAACAAAACTGTATATAAGCAACTGACAATTTGAAATGAATTGTTTGAACAATAAATACATCGTTTAGACTGGAGGTTATTCGTGGTCGAGAGGTCTAAGACGTTGCCAGATCAAATGGTAGCTTTCCCTATGTAAATAGGGGTCGCAGGTTCGAATCCTGCTGAATGGCACACATTTTCGTAATAACAATTTATCGTAAATAATCAGGCCGGTAGAAATAAATATATAATACTGTTTGATTATAAACAGAATATCTACTTAAATACGAGTATCGATCAAAAATAATGTTCAAACAAATCATTTCAAATTGTTGGTTGTTTATAACTGGTTTCGTTATCTTCATTAATTTCTATAATATAAATATGTATTATAGAAATTAATGAAGATAACAAAACCGGTTATATATTTAGTGTATCGAGGCAGCAGATAATTTTCTAAACATATACTGTTAAATATAAGAGACAATGAATGTCTATTATGTTTAATCATGAGCCATTTTAAACATCGTATTTTGGCTTTAATTTCAGGTGAAAATAAAGACAAAAATTCTCCCACATTTGAAGATGGCTCATGTGAGCCGAAAGCTTGGAACCAACTTAATAAAAAATTATCCAAATGCTGGAGAATTTTGTCTTTATTTTCACCTGAAATTAAAGCCAAAATATGATGTTTAGAACGGCTCATGATTAAACATAATAGACATTCATTGTCTCTTATATTTAACAGTATATGTTTAGAAAATATTTAAACAAATTATTATAGGCACACAATTTTTTAATGGCAACAAAGTCAATTTCATACTTACAGGCATTTAGAAATGATAGAATAGTAATAAATGTTATAAAAAATGAGAATACTGCATTGAATATATATATATATATATATATATATATATATATATATATACAAACCTAACATCCGCCTGTGAATTGAATACTGTTGTCATATCTGGTCGGGTGCTCCGGCTATCCACCTAGGGGTCCGTGACAAAATCCAATAGAGAATCTGTAATATGTTAGATCCAGACTTGGCAGCTCGGATGCACTCACTTTTTCAATGGCGCAATGTGGCTTCGCTGTGTCTCTTCTACAAATATTTTCATGGCTTCTGCTCCGATGAACTTAGCTCACTGGTGCCCTCTGTATATGAATTTACTCGAGCTACAAGATTAGCAACTAGGTCCCAACCTTTTACAGTGAAACCAATAAATTGTAAACACGAATTCTACTCCAGCAGCTTCTTTTCTCGCACTTCCCGCCTGTGGAATTTTCTTCCGTTTACTTGCTTTCCTGACAGCTACAATCTCCAAGAATTTAAATGTAAAGTCAATCGTCATCTCCAATCTCACGAACCTGCATCCTCTCTCTCTCATGCTCCTTTCTCCGCCAAGTCTACTTCCGTCAGTATTTTCATCCTTCTCTTACCCACTTCTCGACACCCACTATAGCCTGTCTTTCTTTCTCATAACTTTCCTTCTATGTAATCCCCTGCAAAACAGTAAAAAAGCAGTAAAATGCCCTGCTTAGGCGATATGATTATGAAAAAAAAACAAAAAATGCAAATAAAAAAACGACCGGCTGGTTTCAATCCCTATTCATCATCAGGGTCAACTGGGATTTTTTTAAATTCAACATTTTAAATATTCAAAGATGAAAATGACTCATGACCTACTGGGGGGAAAAATAAGGGGGGTACGGGCAGGTACTAATTAATAATAATATGGAGTCTGATTCCACATTCTCTCTGTTTGCAGAAAAACGGGATCCTGGTCTTAATATATATTGACTCCAATGCCTGTAAATGGAGTGTGAACCAGACAACACATGAGAAAGAGTGACAGGTTATAGGGGGTGTCAGGAAGTGGGTAAGAGAAGGATGAGAATACTGACGAAAGTAGAGTGGATGGAGAAAGGAGCATGAGAGAGAGAATGCAGCTTAGTGAGATAGAAGATGACTATTGACTTTGCATTTAAATTCTTGGAGATTGTAGCTGTCAGGGAAGCAATAAATGGAAGGGAATTCCACAGTCGGGAATATTGACTCTATACTGTTAGTGTTTTCATATATATATATTAATGCAGGTTTCATTGAATAATATAGACAAGTTTTGTCTGTTAATTTTGTGTAGGATCCGTTCGTACCGTCTGATATACTTGATAGTGATATCGTTGAAAGACAACAAAAAATCACAGTAATTGTTGATTTTTTTTTATCGGGTCTAAGCTTTCGGCTCACATAAGCCATTATCAAAGAATAAATATTAACGCACAGTAAACATAGAACATTTATATTTGAATTTTCATTTAAGTGCAACGTCAGATGCCGTGAGAGCGAATTTGTAGTATGGCCAATGTAGATATTATTTAGGTTGTTAGAGATACATTCTCTAAATGGACATTTGAATTTATAAACTACATTGGTTTTTTGCAAATCACTAACAGTGGGGGAAGAGTCATTGTGGACGAATGAATTGGATGTAGTGGATTTAGTGTAATATATAATTTATATAATAAACTTAATTCTTT